>JAJMLC010000148.1:0-578653 GCA_030569495.1 Pichia cabralensis | reverse complement strand
AAAGGTAAAACTATCTTAGAAGCAATTGATGCTATTGAACCACCTGTCAGACCAACTGACAAGCCATTAAGATTACCATTACAAGATGTTTACAAGATTGGTGGTATTGGTACTGTGCCAGTCGGTAGAGTTGAAACCGGTGTTATTAAGCCAGGTATGGTTGTCGTTTTCGCTCCAACCGGTGTTACTACTGAAGTTAAATCCGTTGAAATGCATCATGAACAATTAGAAGAAGGTGTTCCAGGTGATAACGTTGGTTTCAATGTTAAGAATGTCTCTGTTAAAGATATTAAGAGAGGTAACGTTTGTGGTGATTCTAAAAACGATCCACCTCAAGGTTGTGCTTCATTCAATGCTCAAGTTATTGTCTTAAACCATCCAGGTCAAATCTCTGCTGGTTACTCTCCAGTTTTAGATTGTCATACTGCTCATATTGCATGTAAATTCGATGAATTAATTGAAAAAATTGACAGAAGAACTGGTAAATCTATTGAAGATCATCCAAAATTCGTTAAATCTGGTGATGCTGCTATCGTCAAGATGGTCCCAACTAAACCAATGTGTGTTGAAGCTTTCACTGATTACCCACCATTAGGTAGATTCGCTGTCAGAGATATGAGACAAACTGTCGCTGTCGGTGTTATTAAATCCGTTGAAAAAGTTGACAAAGCAGGTAAAGTTACCAAATCCGCTGCTAAAGCTGCTAAGAAATAAGTTATTTAATTTATTAAATTTATCTTTATTTATTTATTTAATTAATTAGCTTTCCATTTTCTTATTATACTGAATGCATTTAATTTTATCTATTATATAACTTATATAGTTTATTGTTAGTAAAATTATTTACTACAATTTTTTGTTGTTCTCTTATATAAAATATAAAATTAATATTTAAAAAAAAAAAAAAAGAAAAGAAAAGAAAAGAAATGAAAGGTAACTAACAATTTTAAGAACTGAATGTTTTGTGAAAATGACATTGGTATATTTATTTTTTACGTAACCCTGCACTTCTAATATCTCTTGGATTATATGGATTCCTACTTTGAGAAATTAAATTGGATGTACTATTGGTTCTTGGAACAGAATCTAAAGTTTTCCTTATACTTGTTAAATTGTTATTATCATTTGATTTAAAAGAATTTCTAAAACTATTATGCCTTTTAAGCCCATCATGTAAAAATGGTGCAGTTGGAACAACACTATATTTACGTTCTCTAAATGCAATACCAACTTGTCTAACAGTTTTCAAATTATCATTATTTTTATTTAAATCTAATTCTTTAAAAGAATTTGATATTTCATCATATTCCCATAAATGCCATAAAACTCCAAAAGGTTTTGGTTCAAACATATAAACTGAATGTAATGGTATATCTAAATCACCGATTGAATCTTTTTGTAAATTAAGGAAATATGCCATTAAAACTCTACAAACAACTCTATGTGAAATAATTAATAAATTAGATTTACTTCTTTCAATTTCATTTATAACAGGCTTTAATCGACTTATAACATCAAGATATGATTCACCTCCAATACCAGGATATCTATAAGTTAATTTATTTTTAATTCTATTTTCAAATTCTTTTGGATAATATTGAGAAATTTCATTATATGTCATTCCATCAAATTTACCTGATCCTAATTCATTTAATAATCTTAATTGTTTAACATCACAATTATCATCATTATTGAAAACTTCACTTGTTTCAACAGCTCTTTTCAACGTTGAGCTAATAACTGTTAAATTACTATTGATTTTATTATTATGATTATTATCTAAAATCGTTTCATTCCTATTTTCACCCTCATCTTTATTATTATTATCATCATCATCATCATCATCATTACTAGTATTAAGAATATTATGATCGTTATATTGTTTCCTAATTTTTTCATCAAACTCCTTCCTTTTCTCATCAACAAATTTTTCTAAAGCAATTGCATATTTTTTACCTCTCTCAGTTAAACCAGAATCACCACCTATTTTACCTTTTAAATTATCAAAAGATTCCCCATGTCTTGTAACAAAAATCAACCTGTCTTTTAAATTGAAATTAAGGAAATAATAAACAATTTGTGAAGGAATATAACCATTTATATTACAAGAAATAACTTTCCTACCAACGTCAATCATTTGAATATATTGAAAATTAGAATTATTTTCTTCCTCTTCACAAATTGTTTCATAAACTTTCTCATAATTTGATAATCTATTTAAAAAATCTTGATAAGCTAATTTTGGATCCATATTTTTATAATCTGGACCTCTCAATTTTAATAAAACATTTTTTTCAATCAGATTCTTATTATTACAAATACTTTCAAGGAATAATATTTTCAATTTACCTTTACTTCTTTCTTCGATTCTATCAAGGACCATTTTCCTTCTTGAAACTGTAGTATTTGTTGCATCGAAAACTCCAACGCATCCATCACCATCTAATAAATAATCAAGTAAAGCATCTAAAGTTTCCTTTGCCCAAATTTCACGTAAATTAATTGATTCTTTATTATTTGGACTAAAAAATGAAGCATCTTGAGTTGTTTTATTATCTGGTAAAGGTGTATCACCTGGTCCCATACCTTTTGATTTTAATCTCCTTGTTGCACCAACATTGAAAATTTTTGCATTAATCTGTAACCAATTTAGATATCTAACTAATTTATTACTTATATAAGATTTACCCCTTGCAGGTAAACCAATCATAACAACAACCAATCTATCAGCAATTGAAAAATTTGATTTTCCTTCAGGGCAAATTTTTGAAACTGTTTGTCCAGGTATATCGAAAACTGAAGTTGTTAAATTAGTTAAAGATTTTAAATCGGTTTCGGAACTTTCATTTGAGCTAGATCCAGAATTTAATCCTGTATAATTTTTTGTCAAAACTGCAGTCTCTTGTGAATCTATTCTTTCCATTGAAGATGGAATCAATTTATCAATTCTTTTATCATTTAATATTTTTTCAACACTTGGTTTCCTACCAATAGGCTTAACTGGACTTTTAGGATTGGAAACTAAGCTGATATTATTATTATTGTTATTATTATTGTTATTATTATTATTACTAATATTAATATGATTTGATTTGGGTTTAACGTCAGACTCGGAGTCTAAGCTCAAACTATTCAATTCATCGTCGTCGTCGTCGTCATCATTAAGTCCGAGATTTGAAAGCTCTTCTATATCAGCAGCTGAAAACACAGGAGTATCAGTCAAAGGCCTTGATTGAAATCCAGTTTCCGATTTTGAAGAATTCACAGTATCTTCATCGTCAGATAATTTATCGGTAACGAGTTTAACATGTTTTTGGGTATATGCGTTTTGATTGTTTTTAGGATGAGCCTGGTCAGATTCCGAAGGAGACTTTATGATTGATTTAGTTTTAGAATTCGATTTAATTTTTAATTTCTCCAACATCCGGTTTTTATCCATTGGGACTTTAGGAACGACTAAATTGTTTGTATTGTTCAGCTGAGAGGAAGAAGAATTGGAGATTAACGAGTAATTATCTTCATCGTCTGTGGTACAGATAGCAGATTCCGATATGTTCGAGAGTGTAAAAGGTGGGGGATTGGTAAATGGATTACTGTCTTTAAATATTGGATTGGGCATATTGGAGTTGCTATTACTAGTATTGCCGTTGTTAAAATTGTTATTAAACTCATTCATGAAGTTATTGAAATGTGGAGGAGAGTTTAAATCAAACCTTGATTTCAGTTCCTCCAAGTATTTGTGGGTATGAGTATGATTTGGATGTCTCAACGAAGTAGATATTGGTTTCTTGGAGTCTCTAGAGTCCCGTGTTTGTTGAGCTCCCACCTGAGTCATTGGAGAAATCGAGCGGTCTCTGTTGATACCAGCAGCCATGGTATCCTTCATTGGTTGCCCGTGTGTCTTCTCTTGCAGACGTGTAGATATCTGGATATATATATATAGACGGGTTACACAGTTTTACAAACTTAAAAAGCAGCCGTCGCGCAACTCCGACTCTGCACAGTTGACACAGTTGACACAGTTGACACAGTTTAGACACACATTGGAGGAGCAAGACTAGATGCTGTCCTGGATCATTCTGTCTACCAATTCGTCTAGGGGCCCGTAGTCTTTCCTGGAAAGGAGATCGAATTCCTTGCAGAACAACACAAAGTGCTTGAGACTGGTGTTCAAATGAACTTGTAGCCCTAGTTCGTTTATCTCGTCAAAGTGGTGACAGTACATATGTGCATAGACACGAAATAACCTCTTCATTATAGTTTTCACCAATACAGTAAACTGTTTAGGGAATGGAACGCCCATCTTCGTAGGGAAAATAGTTTCATCATCTAAAAAACCTTGAATCCATTCCATCAATGCTTCAACGTATCCTGGTGCACTCATAGAAATAGGTTGTTTACCATTCCTGTGTAATGGATCTTGCCATAAATATTCGTATTCTTTTGTTGCAATCATTCTTGGACATGTATTTGGCGAACAAAATTCTGTTATTGTACCGTATAACATATTTATTTGATTATAGAAATCAACTATATATACTGCAAACCATTCATTAATATCTTCTCCTTGTGGTAATTTAACAGCTTTAGCAAGTGATGATCCAGATCCTAATGTCTGTTCAGCATAATCTCTTATCTCTTTATGGTTTGTAATATTTTGTGATTGATTAAATGATGCTACAGTTGAAGGAACAGGCCATGAAGCAGACTCGCATTCAGGGTTCCTTTTAAACGTCCTTGTTGAACGTATAGTAGGTATCGCAGATGTATTAAAATGTTGTTGTAAAAACGACATGGTTGTCTGATAGATACACAGAGAAGAAGAGACAAAGAACAACGTACAATGACTTCATTCCTCTATACATGTAAATACGTACTTGTTTTAAGGATATAAAAATCTGTTTCGTTGCGAACTGTGTTTACTTTTCGCCGAAACGGGTTATGTAATTAGAGGAACACATTTTTGTTAGAAAGAAGCCAGAAACAACCACCACACACAAGCTACGAATCTTGGACTAATGGCATTAATACAACCTAACAGGAACGACAAGATAGATTCTATAATACCGGCAGACGAACTCTCTCTTTATAAATCGAAATTAAAAAAATTGCAGGAAAATGGTACAAATTGCTGGAATTTTTCAATCGTTGAAGGTTTCTTCAAACAATCTTTGAGGCATACAGATGATTCCACGTATAATTCAGTAGATGATCATTTTGGTTTGAATAAAGAGTCATGGAATGCTTTGGTTTCTGAACTGAATGAGTTGAACAATAACGTTGAAGATTCTTCAAAAGAACGTTATAAATTGGTTTTCTGTGCAAGACATGGTCAAGGATATCATAATAAAGCAATAGAAATTTGGGGTACAGAGTCTTGGGATGATCATTATTCACATCTGGAAGGTGCTATAAACCCTGAAACAGGAAAATTTATGGAATGGGCACCTGATCCTTTCTTAACAAATTTAGGTGAATCACAAGCAAAATTAATGAATGAATCTTTTAAAAATGAAATCTTAAATTTTAATTGTCCAATACCTACAAAACTTTTCTCTTCGCCTTTTACAAGATCGGCTCAAACTTTATATATTACAATGAACAATATTTGTACATTAAATGATGAAGATATCAATGATACAGGAAATAATTTGATTTCCAAAGAAAGGTTAAATCCTTTGATAATTGAGAATTTAAGAGAAACAATTGGTGAACATTTATGTGATAAAAGATCCGATAAATATACAATTGAAAAAAGACTGAAAGGATACGGATTTGAATTCGAACCAAATTTTTCATCAGAAGATGTTTATTATAAAGATGATTGGAGAGAACCAATTAGTGATCAAGCAATTAGAGCAAATTCATTTTTACAACACGTATTTGAAGATAAATATTTAGATGATAAAGTGGTTTACTGTTCTTCACATTCTGGTGAAATAAAAGCTTTGATTGTTGCAACTGGCCATCGTCAATATATCGTGCCAACCGCAGGCATGATACCAATGTTGATAAAAGCTACAAAGGAAACTTGATAAAGTTTCACCCCTGCTTAATCTCTGTTCTTTCCTTTTTCCATTTTTTCTTTTAAAAATACATCGTATAAATAAACCTTACTTTATATATATATACTATATACAATATAATATAATATATAATATAGAAATAGAAGAAAATGTGACAAAATAAACTTGATACATTATAACGCTTACAATATTTCATCAAGTTTTGTTAAACTATCTTGTGCAAAATATCTAACATCGGTATCTTCATCATCCAACATTTTCTCTAATGCCGGTTTAATCTCATCCACAACTATATCTTTATAATTATTAATTAAAGATTTTGAAATATTTAAAAATGATTTTGCAACATTAAATCTGATATTTGGTACTTTATCATTTGATAATTCACTAATAAAAGGATATAAATAATCTTTAACAGTTTCAACGCTAACAACAGAAATTAATTTATCAAATGTGAATAAACATGTTATTCTACAAATAAAATTATCGAAATCTTTTGTTTGTCTTTTATTCAAAATTTTATTAATTATTTCATTTTTACTCCATTCTTCACCGAAAAATTTTGTTAATTTTTGTAAACTTAAAACTGCTGCTTCTCTAATAGAATAAACAGGATCCCATAACCATTCCATACATAATTGACCTAAAGTTTCATCAAAAAATGAAATACCTAATTGTTCTGCTAATAAAGGAATTTGTTGAATAATCGCTAATCTAACTCTCCATAATTTATCATTTGCTAAAGCAGTTATTGCAGGCATTAAAGATTCAGATAATAATTCAATACCTATAACTTCATTAACTATTTCTAAATTAGAAATTATATTTAATCTAACATCTGAATATTCATCTTTAAGCATTTCAACAAAAATTGGTAATAAATAATCAATTGTTGCATCTTTACCTAAAATTGGTGCTAATCCTGTAATTTCACTTGCTAAAGCACTTCTAACATTTTCAGATTCATCCATACTTAATTGATTAACAACTGGTACTATTTCTTTTAAAACAATTGATTTAGTTGAATCTGCTTCATTAACTAATTTAGAAAATTTTGGTAATTGTTTAGAAATTGCTTTCCTAACTTCTGCTTCATTATCTTTCATTAATGAAATAATATAAGGAATTAATTTTAAAGTAAATTTATCATCATTAAAATTGATTGTTAAAGAATCAAATCTATCAGCAACCATATATCTAACTCTCCAACTTGGATCACTAATTAAAGTAATTAAAGAAGCAAATAAATCATCAATCTGTGAAGAAATAAATTGATTATCTGAATTTTGAACTACATTTAAAATTGAAACTAGTACATCAACACTTAAAAATTTAACAGAATCTTGATTATCATTAACAAGATATTCATACATATTTGTAATTAAATTCCAATTTAATAATGAATTATCATTATTATCGGTATTATTATTATTACTGTTATTGTTATTATTATCTGTAGTATTGGTATTATTGTTATTTGTAGTTGAAGTATTATTATCTGTATTGTTTATATTATCAATTTTTTCAGTAATTATAATTAAATTATCTTTATATAAGATATTAATTAGTTCAGGTAATTCTTTTGCAGCTGCTTTCCTAACCATTGGAGAATCGTCATGAATTAAATCTGAATATAATTTTAATAAATTTATTCTTTCTATAGTTGAAACTTTGGAAATAATAGATTTGAATAAACCTGTAGCAGCTATATGTAAAGAAAACCATCTTTCTTTAGCTAATTTATTAATTAAAGGAATAAAATTATTAACAATTTGATCATTTGATAAAGATTTTGAAATTTTATTTAAAGATTCAACAGCTTTCTCTCTAACAATTGGTTCTTCACAAGCAGAAACTTTTTCCAAAACAGGTATTAAAATAGTTGCAAATTGTGAACCACCAACAAAAGGTACAAAATTACCTAATTCATCAGCTGCAATTGCGATAACTTCATCTTCATCTTCAGGGATAACATCTTCTAAAAATGGAATCAATTCGGATCTAGTTCTTTCAGGACCTAAAGCTAAAGCTATAGTATCCAATCTTTTCATTGCTTGAACACGAGAAGCTACATCATCATGTCGAAGCTCATCCATTAATAAAGCAATTGGATAAAGTTCTTCAATTTGATTTCCTTGTAATTGGTTATTTTGATCTGAAGAGTTATTAGTAAAAGGCTGATCCATACCTGGAGCCGCAGCAGCAGCAACCGAGGACATTTGTATATCTGATGAACTGTCCATTGAGTGAGTGGGCGTGAAGAGTAACAGCAACAACCTGTATCGATCCAGCAAATCCAAAATAAGGGCAAACTCGGTGTTGAAGCACGCAACTCGTTCACGCAAGAAAAAAACTGCGGAAAAAGGAAAACGAAGCAAACAAAACAGAGAGAAGAAATGCGCAATGCGAAATGCGACGCGTCGATCGGGAGGAAATTACAAACAATAGACAACACTATACCAATATACACTACATTCGGATAAGCTATCTGACACGGAGAACCAGCTCCAAAGTCTGGCGAACACACATATACAGCTGGACTGCTTGGCGTCTGAATCTCTGTGGATTCAGCAAAACTATTGAAGTCATTGCAACTACTAGGAAAACCGTTCCAATGTACGTAAATGGGTTGGTGATTGAATTTTCACCTGCGTAGTTGGAAATACAGTTATTCAGATACTCAAATGGTCGTATCAATTCTCTGCTAATGGATGATCTTCTGTGGCTATCCTTTTTAGTCCTCTTGATCTTTTCCTTGTTCCTAATTCTATTTTTTTGCTTACTTTTTAAATTATTTTTAGATTTCGACGGTTGTAATCGGGATTGTACAACGTTGCTGTTTATTTCATTCATTATTTTATTTTTACCACCTTCGACAACTGTGTCTTCGTCATCTGCGCTTCCATTAATGTCATCTAAATCGTAGTCGTCCTCATAATCATAAATAGCATCATCGCTATCGTTATCAGGTTCCGCTTCAACCCCCCAATTATTCAAATTGTTATGACTGTTGATATCATCTTCATATTTTTTCAAACTATTCAACCATTTCTGCTTCTCATTGTTATCAAATATTTTGTTTATCAGAATACAAGATTTGTCATATCCATAATATGCCAAATAAATTTTATAAATATAAAATTCTAATAATTGAAACTCTTTACTGTTTTCGTCAACGGATCTGACCGTTGGCAACAAATTATTCATTCTTAGAATACTTTCGGCTTGGTCTATTAGTTGATTCATATTCAAATTATTATTTGATTCAATTATAAAACACATCAACACCAAATCTAAATACTTGGTTAAATTCATATCAGTCAATAAATCAAACATATAGTTATTGTTAAATTTATTCAAAATTTCATTATCTTGGTTATCGTTCTTTAAATACTCTTCAAAATTAACTGTAGTTGTATGAGTTGACAAGTTTAAGAGTTGATAATTCCTTATTTCAGTTAACAATAAATTCAATAATGTGAAATATAATTTAATTACCTTCAAAATCAGCAAATCGTGTTTATCGTCATAATCATTATGACTATCATTGTCGTTATCTTCGTTACTGTGATTCAGTTTCGCTATCTGTAAATCGTCTACCAAAGGCTTGATCAAATGGAAAGACTTATTGAAGTTCCTCTGCAGATAATACTTAAGTGCTAAATTGTACTGTGTGAGTATCTTAGAGTCGTTTGTATGCATGCCTTTATTGCTTTTCTTATTCTGTGTGTTTTCAGATAAAACTAAGACCATCAGATAAGACACACTGCAATATGAGGTTTCCACTTGGAAAAAGAAAAAACGCTAATGCTGTAATACGCAAAATGTGCGAAAGTGTGAAATGGGTGGCAAAAAAAAACTCGATTTAGTTTTGGTTTTTTTGTCTGTGATGGATAGAAGAGGTGAAGAGAATAAAGGTTGTTTATTTGCATCAGGAGATATTTAACTGGATAGGTAAATAGATAGATAGATATAGGCAGATATACTTATACATATAGCTATAAATATAAATATATAATACAATGTCAAGAAGATACGATAGCAGAACTACTATTTTTTCACCAGAAGGTAGACTTTATCAAGTTGAATATGCACTTGAAGCAATTAATCATGCAGGGACATCAATTGGTATAAAAACGGAAGAAGGTATAGTAATTATTGCGGAACGTAAGATTACGAGTAAATTATTAAAACAAGATTCAAATGCGGAGAAAATTTATTATTTATCAGATAATTCATTATGTTCAGTTGCAGGTATGACAGCGGATGCAAGTATTTTAATTAATTATATTAGAGAATCAATTCAAGAATATTTAAAAATTTATAATAAAGAGCCATCAATTGAACATTTAGTTAAAAATGTTTGTAATTTTAAACAAAGTTATACACAATTTGGTGGTTTAAGACCTTTTGGTGTATCATTTTTATTTGCTGGTTGGGATGATAAATTTAATTATCAATTATATACATCTAATCCTTCAGGTAATTATTCAGGATGGAAAGCAACAAGTATTGGATCAAATAATAGTAGTGCACAAACTTTATTAAAACAAGAATATAAAGATAATTTAACACTTGAAGAAGCTAAAAAATTAGCAATTAAAATTTTAAGTAAAACAACAGATTCTACAAGGTTAAATAGTGAAAAAATTGAATTTTCCGTTTTAACAAGGAATGAAGATAAAAAGATAACAGAAATGAAAATTTATTCACCAAAGGAAATTGATGAATTGTTAAAAGAATGTAAAGACATACTAGGAAACGACGACCAAGATGACGATGAAGAAACTGGAAACTAGAATTTTATCTGTAGTACATTGTGTATACTCAGAGTATTATATATTACGTAAGAAAAGAAAAAGAAAAAGAAAAAGAAAAACCGCACCCACAAATTGTATATATATTTATATATATATATATATGTGTGAAAAAAGACCCGGTCACGTGCTGGAGCCGATCGGCGCGGGCACGTGACACGCAGACGGGATTTGAAAGTTTTTCTTTTAAAATTTAGCTCTCTGTTTCCTACAGCGAAGAAAGCGAGGAAATGTGTGAGGGCAAACGAGGAAGAGGGAGGCCAGCAAAATGTTGTAGCTAGAGACTGCACGGGTGTCACCTTTTCTGAAGTGGTAGTTTGTAGCCAATCCACAACACAATGTCGAACATAGTCAATACAATTTCCCGTATTGCGGTGCCTTTATCTATTCTGGTTCTTGCCGCAGATTCTGCTTTATACGATGTCAAAGGTGGTGAAAGAGCTGTTATTTTTGATAGATTTTCAGGTATTAAAAAGGAAGTTGTCGGTGAAGGTATGAATTTTATAATTCCTTGGTTACAAAGACCAATTATTTATGATGTTAGAACTAGACCAAGAACTATAACTACCACAACAGGTTCAAAAGATTTACAAACAGTTTCACTTACTTTAAGAGTTTTACATAGACCAGATGTTATGAAATTACCTTTAATTTATCAAAATTTAGGTTTAGATTACGATGAAAGAGTTTTACCTTCAATTGGTAATGAAGTTTTAAAATCTATTGTTGCACAATTCGATGCAGCAGAATTAATTAATATGAGAGAAACTGTTTCAAATAAAATTAAACACGAATTAGAAATTAGAGCTAATCAATTTAATATTAAATTAGAGGATGTCTCAATTACTCATATGGCATTTGGTCAAGAATTTACTAAAGCGGTTGAAAGAAAACAAGTTGCTCAACAAGAAGCTGAAAGAGCTAAATTTTTAGTCGATAAAGCAGACCAAGAAAGAAAAGCTGCTATTATTAGAGCAGAAGGTGAAGCTGAAGCAGCTGATCATATATCCAAAGCTTTAACCAAAGCAGGTGATGGTTTATTGTTAATTAGAAGAATTGAAGCGTCAAAAGATATTGCACAAACTTTGTCCCGTTCACCAAACGTTGCTTACTTACCAAAAGGTGGTGCAGGCGATGAAGGTTCAAGCCAATCCCTTCTTTTGAACATTGGCCGTTAATCACTGGTGTCCTCCCCGTTCCCGTCCCCCAGGTAACTCTTCCATGTACATACCACGTATCCTTATAACCTATATAGTTTATACATTACATTTCCCCCCCAGCAATCAGTTTCGGTGTTACTCTGTGCTCCCCCAACCGAGCGGAATTAACAAAATTCGCCCTTTTTCCAGGTCTTTCTACAACTTCCTGGCTTTTCTGCTTTTCTGCTTTTCTTGCTGGCTTTGGCCCCCCGACTCCTTCTGGCGATCAGCACCCTTTTCATCGTACACAGCCTCTACATGGCATATAGGATATTGTATACCCACTGATCTCTCCCCACCATCTGCCCTTATTTACATATACATATACATATACATATACATATATATATATATATATACATATATTTTTTTTCTCTCTCTGCTCACAGGTCTCTACTTCGGGTGCCTCTGAAAGATTGGAAAAATAACAACACAATCTTCAAAAGTTTGGCCGAATCAACAGAAATAAAACGGCTTTTTTTTTATGTTGTATCAACAACTTCAACGGTAACCCAAAATTATACATCAACATAAACATTTCCTACTATTATTTTTTTCTTTTTTTCTTTTCCGTCCCTGAATAAAAAATTATCTGGAGTCTTTCCCCCCTCTATTTTATCCGTTACTATTTGTTACTGTTTGTTCTTATTCTTATTCTTTGCACTTAAGGAAAAAAAAAATAATAATAGTACAGTAGACTAAGACACTCGGAAACTATCAATGGGGTCTAGTGCTTTTGATCATACAAAACAACAACCCACACAAAATGAACAATATACAATTCCTGAAAGTGATGAAGTCTTCAGTGGTGAAGTTAATACGAAAATTGCTTGTCTAAATTGCAGAGAGAAGAAACTTAAATGTGATAAAACATTACCAATTTGTTCACGTTGTAAAAAGAAAAATCAAAAATGTATTTATATGACACATAAAAAAACGGGTCCAAAACCTCACTCTGGTTCAGATTCTGATCAAGTTTTAAAGAAAAGGAGAAAAAATAATCAGAATATTGATTCAAATACAGTTAATAATAAATCTGATGTAAATTTACTTAATACTAATATTCAAAATAATATTCAAAATAATATTAATAATAAATTTCAATTCCCAGTTTCACAACAACAAAATTCTCTACCTGTACCAAATTTTGTACCTTTATCTAATCAATCTTCAGCATATAATTCACCTTATCCAAATATACCCTCTCCTTATTCTAATCAATCTTATCCAATGCAATATTCAACACCTTCTGTATTATTCCCTACATATCCTCAAAGTGATAATCGTTCTGTTTTATATGATGCTCCAACTCCTGATAAAAAATGTTACTCTGACTATTTTACAAATTTGTCAAACAATAATAACAATAATAATAATAATAACAATAATATTAATAATAATACAATCACTGATAATAACTCTGATACTACGAGCAAGAGTAATGTCACCTCAAATAATACTACTACTTCTATAAACAACAACAACAATAATAATAATAATAATGCATTAAATGATAATATTCCGTCAAATACTTCTCCTAATAATAACAATCATAATAGTAATAATAGTGATAATAATAAGAATAACTCTACTACCAACGGAAATAATAAATTATCTGTTCAAAATTTCATTAGCCCTTCTTATACAAATTCTCCTCATAATTTTTATGACCCTTCGCAAAATTCTTCTACCGTTTCTGGTCAGGGATATACTACAGCCTTGGCTCAGCCTCATAATCCTTCATTAAATTCGGATCAATTGAATTTGAATAAACTTTATAAAAATTTCCCTTCTATTGATAATAGCAATAATAATAAGCCATTAACCAATTTACCTAATGATAATAATAATAGTAATAATAATAATAATGATAATGAATTTAATACTAAAAATACGTTATTGAATAATAAATCAACATTAGATACTACTAACGGTTCAGTTACTAATCATAACAATAATGATATGAAAAGAACTCCTGATATTTTACTAGAAGAAGATGCTGATATTTTGGAGAAATTAAACCAAGCTCATAGTATCGATGATTTCAATACTAATCTAAATAATATGTCAAAAAAAGATTTTGAAGAATTAATAGGATTATCTGATTTAGGTTTAACTATGTCAGATGTCGATAAATTTCATTCATTTTATTTTAATTCTCGAACTAGAATTTTCAAATATTCAATTCGAAGGTATTATCATGCATTTATTAAAGATCCAAAATCAATTCAACATTATTCTTATATGATATGGACAATTGCAGCATTTTATTTAGATGAATATGAACCATTTGTTGGAAAATTATATAAAATTTCATTGGAAAAAATGAATAATTATTGGGAACAAAATAAAGATTCATTTCATTCTGATATTTTAACTTATTTACATGCTTTATGTTTAAAATCTCAATTTGAATTTTTAAGTGGTAGAGAAATGAGAGCTGCTTTAACAGTTTCTGCAAATATAAGATTAACTCAAATGTTTGGTTATGATCAAATTGATTTATCACCTACAACTTTAGCTACTCCTGCTATTTTTTTTAGAAGTTTCTCTGTTTCTTCAGAACAATTTGAATCTTCAACTAATATGCTGTTAAAAGATGATGGTTTAGATCCTGATATACCATTAGTTGAAGAACGTAGACGTATATTTTGGGAAGTTTACGCAATTGATAAGTGGTCTTCTTTAGTTACTGGATTACCATGTGCTTTATCTGTTGATAGTTTATCAGTAATTTTCACTAAATTACCTTCACCAACTACTTTTTTACCATTAAATAATGATACAGAAATGGTTAATGATCAAGAAAATGAACAAACAAGTTATTATTTACATGAAGCAATGCAAAAATTAGATAATAATCAAGTTTTATTAGATATTAATTCTTCTTCTTCTAAAATTTTACTTTTAACAATTTCTGAAAATATTATTAAATGGTGTAAAATGTTACTTAATATGGTTGAACTAGAAACTTTAAAATCTTCTTCAAGTATTGATTCAATTAGAAATAAAGTTGATGAATTAGTTAGAAATTTTGAAAGTATGCATAATAATTTATTATTTTTTGATTTAACTACAGAACCTTTAATGAATATTGTTATAACTAATACAACTACTTTATTATATCAAACAGTTTTAATCAAATTTAGTTCTTTGTTTGATTTACAATTTAAAGAAGATCCAACTGCTTCTAATATATGTCCTAATGTTATAGCTCTTTTTAGAGATATAATGAATGAAGTTTCAAGTATGAGTGAAAAAATTATTTTAAGATTTATTAAAAAGGAACGTATTGAAAAACATATAAAAAAAGCCCCAGTTTTCATTGTTTTCATTAATAGTATAAAATCATTGTTCCAATGTATTGCATTTATTTATAGATTTAATAGAATTTTGAAAATTGATGAAGTACGGAAAAATTCACTTTTAGAAACACTAGAATCAGTTACTTCAACTATAAATAATATGAAAGTTCAAAATCCTTTAATAGAGAAAACTAAAACAATTATCTCAAATGCCCAAGAACTCTTGGATCATTCCCCTCAGTCATTATCATTTTTTGATTCATTTTTTGACTCAGCAAAAACTTACTAGCTTTAATTAACGCATCCATTCTAAGTTATAATACATAATTATAATTTTTGTAAATTGCATCTTCACTTGTTACATATTGTACACAATACTCATATATATCTTATATAATTACTCTTTTTTTTGTTTTGTTTTGATATATAAATTATCACTTTTTTAAAAAAGTTTGTACACTACCTACATCATGCCCAATTGTCAAGCATGTTTGGAATCGCAGTAGTCTTTTTCCTTGTAGCACTTCCAATTGATTGTTTGCTATCATCTGATTTCGAAGTATATTTGACTGATTCGCCATTGGTCTCTTCTTTTGTGATTTTCGCATTTGGTACTGATGGAGTAAAAGAGTCTAACAAATTAGGAGTCGGAATGGAAGAAAATGAATCCAACATACTTGGTGTGGCTGATGATGAAAATGAATCCAAAAGATTTGGTGCTTGTGTAGGTATAAAAGAATCCAGCATATTTGGTGCCTGTTTTGGTTCAGAAAAACTATCTAGCATATTGTTAGAAGGGGGTATTGAATTTTTATTTGCTGACTCAGTAGAATTGTTCATAAACTTGGCAAGAATATCACCAGGACGTTTCCTTTGATGGTTATCCGTTTCTGTAACTTTACTGTCGATGTCAGAGAGTACTAAATTATTTTTAACTGATTTGTCAACTGATGAAAATTTCCAGCTTCCAACTAAATATAATGCTAGCCAATCACAACCCATTTTTTCATACATATTTGCAGCCTTTAAAACAAAATCAAACTCATGTTCAGGCTTTATATTATATATACCTTTTAAATACTCAATATTCCTATTTCTCAATGAGTCATACATTATTAATAGCACAGGATCTTCTGTATTTCGTGTTCTAATAACGCTTTCAACGTCAGGCCATTTAAAATCTGGTAATAAATCTGCAACATCGTATTTTATATAATGCAAAGGTTTTATCAATGATTGAGCAGCAAGTGATTTTTTACCAAGAATCCAAAATACCCAACTTAGTTTCCATCTATTATTTGTTTCAATTGAATTATTAAGTATTTCCCGTTCTAAAATTATTTTCATACTTGGGCTATTATCTATACCTTCGTAACAACGAGCAACAGCAACAGCCAATGATACATCTTTCATTTGCCTCATTATAACATTAACAGCATCTTTTGGAGCATCTGCCAACAAAAAAAATGTTGCTGCATCCCTATATCTATGTTTACCTAATAATACATAAGCATTTTTTAATGCAGCCGATTTCCACCTTGCTTGAGTAAAATCATTACTTAAAAATTTAACCATTTTATCTCTCTCACTATGTCCAATTGAATTTTTCCAAAGCCCCAATAAAACCTTCTTCTTTTTCAGTATTAAATAAAATATAGAGCATACTGAAGGATCTTTCATTCCTGAGTTTTCATCCTGAAATTTTAAAAACTCATTAGCAGCAATTTTCTCAATCACCCTTGTTAAAGCTGATAATTCCATCCAGTATGGTAAACCATATCGCTTTGCATTCAACCAATCAATTCTCATTCCTGCTTGCTCATTAACTATATTATATAATAAATCTTTATTATCGGAATGTAAAGCAAATGTTATATCTCTCATTCTAATTGATTTCGTTGTATTTTGTGCAATTTCTTTACCCATATTAACTGTGAATAATTTCATTGATAAATAAAATTTTATACCATTAAAATCTAAAACATTAACGTATTTTAACAAAACATCTTTCATTATAGTAACGGTATGTGATAATGTGATCTGTTGATGCCCTGTTAAAAATGGTAACCTAATTTTTTGTAGTTTCTCTATTAAAATATCAGCACATTGTTCACTAAAAATATTATCAGGGTCAACTTCATCAATATTTAAATCGTCCATTTTAGCATCTAATAAGTTTTTATAAGATTTAAGGTTTTTGCTTTTAATCTCACCATTTGAAAGTAAATCTTCAGTTTTCAGATCAAAATAAAAATCATCTTCCTTTCTTTTACCTAAATCAATATCTCTTAAAACTTTTGAAAATTTGACCAATATTTTACTTATTAAATCATGTCTTCCACTCAATAATAGTTGAATTATAAATTGAGGGTGGTAAAATGGTAATGGACCATTCAATGCACAGCATAAATGAAATAAGTCATTACTAACAATTTCTAAAGTACCAATAGCTTTATTAGTTATGATATCATTATTAGAATCTAACTTTTTATCGCTAATGTATAACTGATTACCTGATCCTATAACTTGCAGACCATCTTTCATCCAAATAGAATCCCCAATTTCATGCGTAGTTTGATCTGAAATATCAACTTTTTTAATTTTGGCAAATGACAAACTAACATTAGTATAGTCATAACGCAGTTGGGTATATAATAAACAATATGATTTAAATCCTACAGATAGAATACCTTGATCATAATCTGTAGAAGTCCAATCTAAGTCATTGATAACTTCATCTTCAAATGTTTCTTCATAATCCATCATTCCAACTTTCATATCCCAAAGAGTCATTTGTGATCTAGATTCATCAACTATTGCCAGTTTACTGATTGATGAACACGAAATAAATGAGCAATTTTTAATTCCTGTTTTAAAGGAATCTTTTAAATGCCATAAGATCTTATGTGAGTTATCGTCTTCACGATAAAATGCATAATAAATATAAACTAATCCCGTTTTGGAAACAGTTGCTAAAACATCTCTGTCTGGATTATCAATGGACTTTTTCCATCCAACTGGATCAATGGGCGATATTATATGATAATCATTATTTTCTTGTTTTGGTAAATCATCAATTAAACATTCATTCAAGAAATATTCAAAATTGTCATTGGAATCTGTCATATGAAATTCATAAGCTTTACAAGTACCATCTTTAAAAATCATAACCAAATGGCATTTGTGTCTACTAGATTCAGGTAAAAGAAACATGCAAGAAGGGATGGTTGTAAATTCTAAATCAACGTAGCATACTTCAACTGCTAGTAATGAATCACAGTTATAACAGAGGAGTTTGTTTTGAATTAAAGTAAAAACAAAATTACCATTTTCCCATATTGATGCATCAATTACTGGAGATGGAGTTATAATTTTAGATTTTTTCGTTAATGTTGATCTATTATTACCTAAATAAATAGGAGACCAAATAAAATTCTCATTGAATCTAGTTAATGATAAAACTGTAGAACCATCTGCAGACCTTATTAATCTACGAACTGATTTATTATGCCCTGTGAACTTTTGTTGCAACTCACCAATTAATTTTACTTTTGAATCTAGATTCCTCCTCGAATCTTTTATCACATTTTCTCTTTCAAATTGAAATAATTCATCAAATGTGAATCCTACCTCTCTAATTGTATTTTTAAACATATCATGAATTACTAGAGTTAAAGCCAAATTATCAGAATAGTGATTGATTTGAATGGATTTTAATATAATTTCAGTAGGAACTGTAGGTAAACAGAACTTATTTAGTTTCACTTTTGCTAGAAATGATTGCCCCTTTTCCGACAATTTATTGATTTTAAAAATTGACATATTAACAGGAGAAGGATTACTTAGATTTGTCAAACCATATAAATTGATAAATCCATCTGATCCAATAACCATACACAATTCACATTTGGTACGGATGAAACTTAGTAATTTTGCTTGTTTCTTTGAAGTATCTCCCAAATTTAACGTGACACTATGTTCAACTTCTAAGTCATTTAATAGTTTTTCTAAACCTAATTCAAGATATGGATTATCAATAAACGTTACAGATTTTATAATATTTTGAGTTCTTTTTTCAGGTTCACCATCAAATAAATCAAGTGAACCAGAATTGATTATTTCAAAACCTCTTTCTAGTTTATAAGTAGAAAAAACCCTTAAAATTGAATCACTTGTAATTGTATATAATGCATTATGCTGAGTCTCTTTGGTGGTAGTTGAGAATATACTATCCGTTTCTGAGTTGATCAATTTTCTATCAGTTTTTATTATGCTATTTGCAGGTTTTAAAAGAAAACTATTTGAAGGTGTCATCTGAGTTGAGCCGGTTCTGGAATTTTGATTACTTATAGACTCTAGATTTGAAATATTTTTTTTCCATATTATATCAGTGACATAATTTTCATGCTTGAGATATCTCAATTCAAAATCGGAGAAATCTGAATTGAACCCTAATCTATGCCATAATTTGACATTACAATCATAATAACCAATACTTGCAATACATGTTGCATTAGGTGAAAATCTTACCTTGTAAACTGGATTTGGTTGTTTCTTATACCATAGCAATTTACATTTTATAATTTTTTCGTTATTTTCTGTTATATATGATAAGTTATGCATGGTTAAAGAATTATTTGACCCTGTAACCAATTCACACATGGTTTTCGAATTGAATTCTGGAGGTAAATCTAAAAATTGAGAATCGATATCAGAATCTGCTAATTCTGAATAATCCGACCAGCTCAAACAATTAATCGAAGAATCATCATTTTCATTAGTTATTATGTGTTCAAAAACCCATTCAATTTTCAATTCTGATAAATTCTTTCTTCCATGGAAATTGAAATTATAAAAATTTGAAATTTGTGGAGTGTAAATATAAATTTGATTCTTTATTGCAATTGCAATTTTCCCATTTGCTTTGTTAATATCGATTACATCCGAATCTTGTGGTAAATAAATTGTCTGTAAATGTTTTGAATTCTTTGTTAGAATGACCAAATTATTACCTGATGTGTATGCTAAAATTTGGATTGTGTTCCAATTGGCAAAGGAACATGCATTTGCTGAAGGATTGGGTTGGCCAGGTAAAAACCCAATATACATTTCGTCTAGGTTCTGGCACAGAGAAGATAGTTGGCAGTGATTTGTTTCTTTGTTCATTGATCTGTTCCAAGTGTCATCTTTCCCACTCAGTTGACACAGGCAACCTGTTTACGTAATCTATCACTCACTCTACAAAAAGAAAAAGAAAAAAAACCAACATGATTCTCTCAAGGTTTGCTTACAATAGGGAGTGACTTAAGCTAACTAGACAAATCATGGTTGCAAGTTGTAAGGATCAGTTGAAGCAGGTTGCTATATGTCTACAAAGATCGCCATGTGTTATGATTGAAAGACACACCCCAAAAGAATGCATCACAAAGCCTGAGTTGACAGACGAACTGCCAGACTTGTGTAAAGCACAGTTGGCAACTTTCTTAGATTGCAAAAAGGGTATTGTTGATATGAGGAAGAGAATCAGAGGTAATGGTACTTTGAGTACAGGTAAATATGACGAACAGTATAGGAAATTGTCTGAAGGGGAGTTTGATCCGAGAGAAGAAATGAAGAAGTTGAAAACTTTAAACTCTAATAGAAAACAATAGTGATTTTTACTATTTGCATCTACTGAACACTGTAAATATATATATGTATATATCTATTATATTTATTTATTTAAGTATAAAATATACAATCACCTTTATGTAAATAACATTACTGTATAATTTCAAGGTAAAGAAAATATATCTTAAATAACGATGGAATCTCCCAATGTAACAATTTTTTCAACCAGAGAATCGATTTGATTACTTGTTAAATTTGGAGAATTGAAAACACATCTAAAAAATTCACCGTTATCTTCATTATTAATTGCATCTTCCGGATTTGGAGCAAAATCAATTAAAAAATCACCGGATTTATGTAATTCTTGAGCAATTCTCCTAGTTAGGGCAGTAATCTTCTTACCTGATAGATTTTCTTTGTTGTAATAATAAAAGCATACTTGAAGACATGGGATTGGAAAGTCGTTAACTAATTTAAAACCTTTTGTTTTTTTAGCTTTTGAAGCAAAATAGTTGGCCATCTGATATGAGTAATCAATACGTTTTTGGAAACCTTCCTGCCCGTAATATAACCAAGCTAGATATAGCTTCACAGCATCTGCTCTTCTACCACATCCCATGGTACCATCGGCCAAATCCAAATTTTCTTCATCTTCGTCTCTGTTGTTATGGAATAAATATGGTGCATCTAAGGAATTGGCTTGCTTGAAAATACGTTCATCCGGGACTAAAAGAAAAGAACATGTATTGGGTACACCCAGCATCTTATGTGGGTTTGAAGTAATTGAATCAGCTAGATGTGATCCTTTAAGAAGAAATTTCTTTTCACCACTGAATATTGAATTACCACCCCATGATCCATCTATATGGAACCATAAGTCGTACTTCTTGGCTATTTTACTAATTGATTCAAATGGGTCAAAAGAACCGAAAACGGTGGTTCCAGCTGTAGCATTTATGTAAAGGGGAGTATACCCATCTTTCTTTGATTTTATAATAGTTTTTTCAAGCTTCTCCACATCCATTTCACCTTTTCCATTTACAGGTATTTTGAAAACTGCTTTTGATCCTAGCCCAAGTAAAATAGCAGCTTTTTCAAAACTATAATGGCTATGTGAGCTAGTGTAAATAGCAAATTTGAAATTTCCGTTTCCTTCTTGTTTTGTTTGTGGGAATTTAAAGCTCTTTGCCATTTGTAAACTTGTAATGTTGGACCAAGAACCGCCACTAAATGTCAACCCACCTGCATATTTACCATCAAATCCAAACATATTTGCATATTTTTGACCAACTTTTCTTTCAATGGCTGTTAATACTGGTGAAACAGTAAAAACGTGAGAGTTAGTATTCAAAACAGACAAAAGAATATCCGATAGCAAACCAATTGGGTTTGTTCCCACATATAGCTTATCCATAAATCCCGGATGCCAAGTAGTAATAGAATTTTCAAGGATTTGGTCAAATACCCTGAGAATTTCTTCGGCACTATTTTCACTTTTTTGAATAGCATTTACAAATAAGTTTTGGGAATTTTGTAGACCTAGATCGTCGTACACTTTTTGTGAGTTTTCATATCTTTTTCCGACACTACGAGTTCCATTATCAATTTCCGTAACATATTTAATAACAGATTCTAGAGCAGGTTTAATAATTTCTTCCAATTCTTGAGCTCTATTTCTTTCTAAGTCGCAATACAATTCAGCCATTGGTGTTTATTTCGGTTAGGAGAATCTCTGTGCATACTCTTACCCAGTACACACACTCCGTGCAAACTGGGGAAACCGTTGAATTTAAAGAGGAATTTGTGAAAAACCGTTGAATGTGAAAAATGGGAAAAATAAAAACATGCGCCACAGTTTTTTGCAAAAAGTAAATAACTGTGGCGCAGTATAAGTGAAGCTTTTTTTTCTTTTTTTTTAGGTGCCAGTCCAATCATTTTTCATTAATATGAGCCATAGTTGGTAAAAGTGTAGATACGGTGAATATATAAAAGGGGACTGATGAGTGAAAGGTTGGCTGGTGATATTGATGATATTAATTTGAATAATGAAGATCAAAAAGGATCATTTTCTGCTTTGGACGTGAAAATCGTAGACCAAACCGATCTTGAAAGAATAGTGGCAAGAGATGCAGATAAAGCAATTTTGAGTAAAGATTTGGAAATTGAAGAGAAACGTTTATCCAAATCAAATGATAAATATTTAAGATACAAAAATAAATTATTAATTTTACAGAAGAAGCTGCAGAGGCCAAATTTGAAAATATCAGAGAAAACCCGATTAGGGGTGCAAATTGAAGAACTCGAAGATAACGAAATTATAAACTCATTACATGATTTACAAGAAATTAAATCTAGGATTAAATCCATCAAACTCAAAATGGATAAATCGCAGAATCTTTTAACAAATCCGGGCGATGATGCTAATGAACCAAAACAGCTTCCGGATGAAACACGTGAAGAATATTTAATACGGACAGGTAAAATTACAGCATTTGGTACATCCAATGCATTCATTGAACAATCAGATACTTCAAAACAAATTAAAGCACCAACTCATAAAAATCTTATAACTCCGGGCTTCAATAACTTTAATGAAGATGAAAATCTTGGAAAACTCGATGGAAAAGATGAAGATTTCAAGATTGACTATGATGAAATAAACAGTGATGAGATATTGGATGATAGCGATGAAATTGATGAGATAGATGAAATAGATGAAATAGATTTAAGTGTAAAGAAATCTAAAAAAAAAGTTTTTGATGACATTAAAGAACAGATTGATGATGGTGACGATCGTTATTATAAGTTAAGGCTTGAGAAATGGGTATCAGAAAGATCATCGTTAAGGAAAATAAAATCTCCGGATTATATAGATAATCCAGATATACCGGAATGGTACAAACCTCATCCCACAATAAAAGACAATATATTAAATTCAGATTTCAAACTTCCCGGTGATGTTTTCCCAAGTTTATTTGACTACCAAAAAACTTGTGTGCAATGGCTGTGTGAGTTATTTATGCAAAAAACTGGAGGAATTATTGGAGATGAGATGGGTTTGGGTAAAACAGTTCAAATGATTTCTTTTCTTGCTGGTTTGCATTATAGCAAATCTTTGAAAGGGCCTATTTTGGTGGTTTGTCCAGCTACTGTATTAAAACAGTGGTGTAACGAATTTCATCGTTGGTGGCCACCATTCAGAGTAATTATTTTACATTCAATGGGAGAAGGGATGTCAAAAAATAAAAAATTTAAAACCGGTGAAGATTTATTTGATGACGATCTTGAAGATATAGAGTATAATAAAGTCAAAACAATTGGGCAAACCAAAATTAATGCAAATGTTAAAAACCTGGTAAATAAAATAGTTAAGGATGGCCACGTTATAATAACAACATATGCAGGATTAAGAATATATGCAAAATATTTATTGCCTGTTAAATGGGGCTACGTGGTTCTTGATGAAGGACATAAAATCAGGAATCCTGATAGCTATGTGACAATAACTTGTAAACAATTGAAGACTTCAAACCGTATAATTTTATCTGGTACTCCAATACAAAATAATTTGGTAGAATTATGGAGTTTATTTGATTTTGTATTCCCTGGGAGGTTAGGTACATTACCTGTTTTCCAAAAGCAGTTTTGCATCCCTATCAATTTAGGAGGATATGCAAATGCAACAAATGTTCAAGTTCAAGCGGGATATAAATGTGCAGTCATTTTAAAAGACTTAGTTTCCCCTTACTTATTGAGAAGAGTTAAAGCTGATGTTGCCAAAGATTTACCAAAGAAGACAGAAATGGTTTTGTTTTGTAAACTAACTCCGGAGCAAAGAAAATTATATAGGGATTTTATTGAATCAGAGGACTTGAAAAAAGTTTTAGCAGGAAAAAGGAATGCTTTATTTGGTATTGATATGTTGAGAAAAATATGCAATCATCCAAATTTGGTGGACTTGAGTATTAAAAATAAAAAAATTGTTAAGTTACCTACCATTGAAGAATTATCAAAGAAATCGGGAAAAATACAAGTTGTTATTGCCTCATTGAAATTATGGAATAAAGAAGGGAGGAAAATATTAATATTCACACAAACCAAGCAAATGTTAGATATTTTACAACAATTGTTGGATGGTTTAAATAAACAGGAAAACAATGCATATACTTATATGCGGATGGATGGTGGCACACAAATTATACAACGTCAAAGTTTAGTGGATACGTTTAATACGGATCCTAAATATAGGATATTTTTATTGACTACTAGAGTTGGTGGTTTGGGTGTTAACTTAACAGGAGCTTCACGTGTAATTATATATGACCCTGATTGGAATCCATCAACAGATATGCAGGCAAGAGAACGTTCCTGGCGTTTGGGTCAAAAACAAGATGTTGCTATTTATAGATTAATTATGGCTGGTTCAATTGAAGAGAAAATTTATCATAGACAGATATTTAAACAATTCTTAACAAATAAAATTTTAAAAGATCCAAAACAGAAACGATTTTTTAAAATGACAGATTTATATGATCTTTTTACATTAGGAGATGAAGAAGTTAAAGGTACTGAAACTGCAGATTTGTTTGATGCTGATGAAACTACATTTAATGGAATAAAAGAAAGGCAAAGCAAATTTAAATTTAGAATGAATAAATCTAGCAATCATAGTAAAATTATGAATCAAAACCAAGATGAAGGTGATGATGATTTTATTAAGGCAGCTACGATTGCTGGTGTTTCTAGTGTTGCTGAATATGATGATGAACAAGTTAAAGAAAAATCTATGTTCGATGATGATGATAGTAGAGTTAACGATCAAAAGAAGAATGATGACTCAAATATTATGAGTGAAATTTTCAAGAAGTCTGGAATTCATTCAGTTGTTGAGCATGATAGCATAATGGATAAAAGTAGTACTGCTTCCACTAACTCATCAATGTTATTAATTGATAATGAAGCCACTAGAATTGCCAATGAAGCTGTGGCTGCCCTAAAAGAATCGAGAAAACAAGCAGCTAAAAATCGAATTTCTGTTCCAACTTGGACGGGGAAATTTGGAGGTATCGGCAACCAGGGAATGAATAAAAAACGAAAGCTTGGAAATGGTGCAGTTTTTGGGAAAAACGGAAACTCAAACTCTTCGGTTTCTATTCTTGAAAATTTGAAAAGGAAAAAAAATCCAGCTAAACAACCAAATAAACAATCTGAAGATTTGATTACACAATTGAGTAAATATATGGCTGGTATAAAAGATAATTTCAGTACATCTACAGATATTCTGAATAATTTGGACGTTGATTTTTCAGATAAAAGGACTGTCGATGTTGTTAGAAAAATGCTTAAAAGTATTTGTAAATGGGATAAAGAAAGAAAGGGGTGGGTGTTGAACCCTGAATTTAAATAAACTAAAAAAAATGTAATTTAGTGTTCGAATTTTTTTCTTTGTTGTTTTGTAGTATATATATTTGTAAAATAAGTATAAAATATCCGTGTAAGTAAAATAATGATAAAAAAACAATAATAAAGGAGCCCCAAATAGTAACGATTGAATAAATACTTAAATTAGCATCGATTAAGCTAATTATTTGGTTCCCAATGCATAATCACCAGAAATCCATCTGTTGAACATGGTTAAAGAAGCCTCAGGTTGATCATATGGAACCATGTGGCCACCATCAAACATTCTAGCAAAAGTAAAGTATTCATAATTCTTTGCTTCACCAATCTTAGTTTTACCATCATCTGAAAGAATAGTAATTGTCTTAGCATCTGTAAACTTGTCCTTTCCTGACCATAATAATTCATTTGTCCATGCTTTGTTACCTAACCAATTGCAGATGAAATCCTTATCACCTGCATAAATTAAAACAGGTAATTCTTTTTCTAAAAGGTCAATGACGTTTTTATGATAAGGTTTCATCCAGTCACCTGCAAACATGAAGTTTCTATTAACATCAAAGTTACATGATTCATAAGTTTCAACTTCAGCACCTAGCATTTCTTTGACAAAGTCTTGATTTAAATATGAATCAATGTAAGATAATCCTTTATAACATAAAGATGAGCCTTCACACATTTTTCTAACATCATAAACATTTCTACCGGTTTTTTGGTAAGGGCCAATTTGTCCATTGTTACAGTAAATTGATGCAGGAACACAAGAAAAGACAGATTCAGAGTCATAACATGATTCAATAAATGATAAACATCTTGGTAAGTTAGCAAGCATACCTTCACACTCAGCTTCTTCTAAAACAGGTTTGTATCCTGATTCATTGGTACAGGCCATTTTTTCATATTCAGGGTATTGGTTTAATGGGTCAGTTAATCCATTACCAATTAAAACAGAAGTTAAATCAAATGTTCTGTCTGCATGTGACAAAATTTCAGAAGCAAAAACAGGAACGTAATGACCACCATATGATTCTGCGGCAATGTGGAATGGAAGGCCATTATATTCTGGAAATTGTTGGAAGAATAATTCAAGGAAAGCGTAAACATCTTTACCAGCAGCAACAGTGTCTGAAACAGAACCTGAAGAGTAAGAATAACCAACATTCACAGGCTGGTCTAAGTAAATGACCGAGGCATTTGAGTTCCATGAGTGAGGATTGTATACTGGGTTCAAATTTTTATCAATTGCGGAAGATCCTAATTCAAAGAATAAACCGGTTAGTGATGAGCAACCTGGGCCACCATTAAGCCATAAAACGACTGGGTCTGTTTTTGGGTCATTTCTACTTTCGAAGAACCAATAGAAAAAATGTTTGTCTTCAGATTCGACATCTAAATAACCGGAATATTGTTGAGTATGATCAATACCTAATGCACCAGGATTGGTTGCTTTAACCCTCAATTTATAGTCTGAAAATTTATCATTTTCAACGTGAAAGTCCCAGAAAGAAGCAGGTTTTGGATTGATTTTAAATTGAGGTTCTGAGGTAAACTTGAAATTCTTCATGGTTTCTGGAAATCTAAGCTCCATTTCAGCCCAGGCAGCTTTAACTGAGTCATCTAATTGGTCAATAGTTTGACCAGTGGCATCAGCAGCTTGTTCTAAGTAAGTTTTCGCTTTATTTAAACCATCACCAAGGATCTTCTTAGGATCCAATTTGTTAATATCTAATGGATTTTGACCATTTTGTGCTTGGCCAAGAATTGCACCATTAGATAAGGATAAAAGACTGGCAAATAAAGCCAAGCCAGCGGATAATTTCATTATTTGTTTCAAAAAAAACCAGAGGGTAGATCAATCAAGTGTTAAGAAAAGCTGTTGTATATTGTTGTATACAGTCTCCCTCTTTGCTAGTTGAGTATATGTCCCAAAAGAACAAAAACAGGAATAAGAACAACCATGCAAGTAATAAAGTGAAGGCAAAAATTGCCCCCATCGCCAGCCACAAAAAATCGCTCAGCGAATCTTATCGCTACATCGGAGTTCCTCACTTTACACAGATTACACCACAAGCTGGACATTCTTTCTCTTCTTGCTCAATGAACCATGTTCGGAAACACCCAAAATGCCCTTGATGTCCACATCCTATTAGACCAATGTTGTTTCCTTTCATTGGCTCATTGCAGTAACAGCACCCTCCTTGTAATTTACTACATCTGTCGCAATACCAGAAACCAAATTCAACTTTACTATTGTTATTTTGGTCGTAGCTTCCAGCGTTAAATTTGCTTAGTCTCTCTTTATATCTTTCTTTACTGGAATCGTTCAGAATTGGTTTGCTACAATGACAGCATAATGTTCTTACAGAAGTTTTCGTTTGTCCAATAGATTTGAAAACTTCATGAGTTTCAGAAGCAATTTTAAGTATAGTTGCTGCATTGTTGAAGTATCCATTTCTTAATAACGTTTCATGGTATGTGTAAATCCATTCTTCGGCTTTTTTCGAATCAATAGCCTTGGGATACAAATTTTCAAATAATAATGATAACGTACCGCACATTAAAACGTCTGCTTGTTCAGCACTATAATTGATTGCTTGTTTAATCATATCCGACGGATTCCATGGAATAGCTAATCCATTTTTATCTTTTTCATTTTTGGTTTTCTCTCCGTTATTATTTACACTGGCCATGTTATAGTCTTCATTTGGAGCTGATCGATTATTTTTCATTATAGCAGTTAAATGGCTTTTAGCACTTGACCTGGTATCAACACTTTTACCACTAGTTATTAAATTGGTTTCTTCAACATTTGTAGTATTAGACATTGACATCTTTAATCGGCTGTGTGATTTGTGAATTACTGGTGATCCTGATAAGGATAAAGGAGATCCCAGTTTTTCATCATCTAAATCAATTGATGACCCGGTAAATGAATATCTGTAATGTCTAGCAAGTGATTCATGTTTCTTGGCTTTGTTTTCAATGTCGATCGGAATACTATGTGAGAGCTTGTCATCGATTTGATTTTTTATTTCTTCCTTTGATGAAACACTTTCTAAGCCTTTTGGCTCTTCAACAACAGTGATAATTGTTTCATTTATGTTGGGAACAGTTTCATCGTCATTATTGTTTTCGCTATCATCAATTGCTTGGTCCAAATCTTGTACATTATTGCTGGTACTTTTGTAGAAATCATTGGTACTTAACTCAACTGGCCTAGAATTATAGTCACTAGCATAAGATCCTGACAATTCACTGCCTCTGTGTCTTAACAAGTCGCTTTCTGACTCAAATGATATACCAAGCCTACTATCAGATCTGCTGTATGGTATTTTCTCAAATGCAAAATTATTTAATTTATCTTCTATGTCTTCACCTTGCTTGGTTTCAAAATCTAAAATTATTGCTGTTTTGATTGTTCTCCAAGTTTGTGAATCTCTGAAAAAATTTGCAGATGCTGCTAATAAGGAGTTATATTCGCAAACGTCTATAATATCTGATCCTTCCGGAATTTTGATAAGATAATACGTTGATAAAAATAAAAATTTATTTGTATCATTTAATACCAATGGAATATGCACAGGCATAACCCAAGCAGGAAATGATATAAGTTTTGTGATAGATCTATTATATGAAGATTGCTTTGTTATCGTTGGTTGGCGCTGTACTTGATGTTGTTTAAAAGTCGACCCCAGTATAGGAGAATGCAGACTGTTTGGAGAGGTGCTTATTCCATCATATAATTGCATACTACTTTCTTGTCTACTCAAAGGACTTATTATATTGATTCCATTGGATTCTTCCTGTGGATTACTCATATTGTTTGAATCATTGGTTTGAGAAATTGGCCTCTGTCCGCTACTCTGTCCTTCAAACTGTGATTTGGTTTGTTTAACAAAAACAAAGTCTGTGTTATTAACTGGATTCCAGGCAAATGATCCATTTGGTATATTGTCAATAAAATTACTTTCCTTTGTTACATCATATTGAATTAAAGTTTTATCTTTTGAGCATGTTATTAGATTTTTAGGAGTCCTCCATACAATTTGGGTAATTTGAGCAGAGTGGCCATCAATAATGGTTTTAGGTATATACTTTCGATTTAAGTTCCAAATTTGAACACAGGTATCATCATTAAAAAATGAAACAGCAATATCAGTATTTAAAATTGAATTATTCCCCCTTCCTTTACACCATTTAGCTTTAAATATAGGACCTGAGGTATTGATAACATGAGTCGGATCTCTGCCTTCAGCTCCAGCACCCAGATTCCAAACTTGTAATTGTCTATCTCTACCACCTGTAACAACATAATCTAATTCAGGATGCCAATGAACAGATAAAGATGGACCTGTATGAGCATTAATTCTTTTTTCCCATGAAGAATTTTTCCTTAAATCCCATTTTTCAACAACACCTGAATCAAATACTGCTGCTAAAACGTTTTCCTTTTTAGGAGAAAATGAACAACATCTTACTGCATCTGCATTACAATTCAATGACATCATGGGTTTTGAATTACTTGCTTTCAAATCCCAAACTAATATTTTACCATCTTGTGAACCTGACGCAAGTATATGAGGGGTTATATGATTAAAGTCGATTGAGTTAACTGCACGTTGATGACCGTTTAATATTGTTTTAGGTCGATTTCCTCTATCAAAATTATATATATGAATAGATCCCGTTATTGTACTGGCAGCTAAATATCTACCATATTGTTGATGCCCAAATCTTATATCACTAATTGTACCAAATTTCGTTCGTCCATTTTGTTTCATTACTAACTCATTCTCTGGTGTTATATCTGTAGTTGATATTTTCAATAATTGTAAATTTCTTGGAGTTGCAATCGCAACCAAATTTGGAGTTTCATATGAACGATCACATGCTAGAATTTCACCAGCAGCTTGAAAATGAGTTCTATCTGATTTCGGTAAAAATAATGGTTGCTGAATAAATGAATTTTTAGTTGGTGAACCTAACTCTTGATTATGTAGATTTGTATTAGAATTAACACCTAAATTGAATGATTGGTTAGATGATCCATTAGATGTTGATATATTACTGTTGGTTCCTAAGAATGTGTTATTATATAAGAATGACATTCTTGAAAAATTTCCGCTTGGTCTTCTACCAGTTTCAGCTAAATGAATTGGTGAGCTTTGTTGTGAGTATGAGTTATGCTGAGCCAAATTATTAGATTTTGAAAATAAATTTACATTTGATTTTGAATACGGAAGAGGTTCATGGTTAGCGGTGGATCCAGCATTTGCATTAGCTATTGGTGTGGTTGTGGGCATAGATGATGAATTAGAATTCAAATTCGAATACATCACCCTTGTTTTCGGTATAACTGATAATCAAATTTGTCAAACTTTAGAAAACTAAATGATTAAATTATCAGAATTCCTATAATTGTATTCCATGCTTAATCTGTGTCTTTCATGATAGGTTCCAAAAGACCGACGCGTCGGTGATTAATCTGAACAAATTTATTCTAAACGCGTTCCTTTGTTCACCAAACACGTAAAGGAAGAAGAAGAAGAAGAAAAAGGGGAATATAAATATTGGATCAACCATTACTTACAGCATTTGCCATTGAAGATTAACTATGACAGAAAATGAAGAAAGTTTAAAGAAAGTCGAAGAGAAACCCACTGATGAAATTGTAAAAGATGAAGAGAAAAGTACCAAGATCAAAGTTTATAAACCATCACCAACTGACATGCGTCATTATTATGATAATTTTCTACCTTTTAATTTAATTTATCAATGGTTAAACCATTCACGTATACCAGGATCGGGTACAGATTTTACACATAGAGAATTTGCATTTGAACATTGGGCGGGTCAATATCAACGTTATATAACATTTCAAGATGCAGATGATTTTAAGAAAAAAGTAGTTAAAGCAAACCCTACACGTTTTGAAATTGGAGCTGTTTATCCTATTGAAGCAAAAGATCATAAAAGTATTTCCAAAAATTTAATGAAACCTATATCAAAAGAGTTGGTTTTAGATATTGATTTAACAGATTATGATGAAATTAGAACATGTTGTCAAGGAACATCTATTTGTCCTAAATGTTGGAAATTTATTACATTAGCAATTAAAGTTATTGATGTAGCTATTAGAGAAGATTTTGGTATGGAAAATAGAATATGGGTTTTCTCTGGTAGAAGAGGTGTTCATTGTTGGATAAGTGATTCAAGATCGAGGTATTTGAAAGAGAATGGTAGGAAATCATTTATAAATTATTTAGATATATTAGAGAATAAAAACAATAAGAAAGGTATCTTCGGAATAAAGAAACCATTTCATCCACATATTCAAAGATCATTAGAAATATTAGCACCAGAATTTGTGACAATTATTTGTAATGAACAGAAATCTTGGGATAATGAAAATTCAGCTAAAGAATTAGCTATGTCAATACCAGATTTATCATTAAGGAAGAAACTTTTAAATGTTTGGATAAATAATAATATATCAAGTGCTGATAAATGGGTTGATATTGAGAAATATTATAATGAATTAAAAATAAATTCATTTGATTTAAATGATTGGAGGAAAGAAATGGTTTTACAAATGTTATATCCAAGATTAGATGTTAATGTTTCGAAGCAATTAAATCATTTACTTAAATCACCATTTTGTGTTCATCCAGGTACAGGTAATGTATGTATACCATTTGATCCAGAAAATAAGATATTTGATCCATTTAATGATGCGCCTACATTACAAGATATTTTCAAACAAGATGAACTTGACTGGAAGAATACTAAATTGAAAGATAGTATTATATTATTCAAAGAATATGTAAACGGTTTCTTGAAACAAGAAGGTCAATTAAAACGTGAGTTGGAAGAAGATAGTTTAGATTTTTAAGTTTTTCCGGGAGTCACGTGTGTATCTTATATATTCGCCAAAAGCTTCCTTTAAGATGTATATATTTAAAACATTTAACAAATAGGTAGTATTTCGCTATTACCTTCTTTTAAGCTTCTCATCGCAAAAACTTATCTTACTCCGATATTTTTGATAAGGCACCATGTTTGAAACAGAAACTATTGTGTAAGTTTTAACTGAGAAACAGCTAATGGAAAGAGAAGAGCTACTTCTTGTACTTAATGGAAACTTGAATATTCTTACGTAGTTAACCATTCATTTTAATTCTTGGGATATTCAGATATATAAAGGTCACTTATTTTCTACTTTTTTCTTACAATTATGTCTTTGCTTTTCTTTTCTCTACGAAAATTGTTTTCCGTATAATTGACAATTAAAACAAGCAAAGAAAAATATTGAAAAATGACAAACCCAAGTTATAAATTTTTTTCAAAAAAACACACAACTATTATTAAAGCACCATTCTCTGGAGGTCAAGGTAAGTCAGGGGTTGAAGATGGACCTGATAAATTGATTGAATATGGATTGCTAAAAGATGTTGAAGATTTAGGTTGGGATTATACAGTGATGGATCCATTGAATGATTTAGATACATCAGAAATGAAAGCAAATACTGAAGACGTTTATAAAAATTGTAAAAGACCTTATATGGTCAGTGAATGTTGTAAAAGAATCTATAAATCAGTTGAAGATGCTCATAAAAATAAGTCATTCCCAATGACAATTGGTGGTGATCATTCAATTGGTATGTCTACTATATCTGCATTTATAAACTCTCATCCAAATGGTGGTATCGTTTGGGTTGATGCACATGCAGATATTAATACACCATCGACAACAGAATCTGGTAATTTACATGGATGTCCTGTTGCATTTGCAATGGGTTTAGATAAACAAAACTGGCCACCTCAATTCAATTGGTTAAATGAACTTACAACTTTGGTTAAACCTGAACAAATCACATATATAGGTTTGAGAGATGTTGATGCAGGAGAGAAAAAAATCCTTAGAGATTTAGGAATAAAAGCTTTCAGTATGTATCACGTTGATAAATATGGAATTTCCGAAGTTGTTAAAATGGCTATGGAATGTGTTAATCCAAGTGGTAATCACCCAATACATTTAAGTTACGACGTTGATGGTATCGATCCAATGTTTGTTGCAGCAACCGGCACACCTGTTAGAGGTGGTTTGACACTAAGAGAAGGTTTATTCATTGTTGAAGAGATAGCAAATTCTGGTAATTTGGCAGGATTAGACATAGTAGAAGTGAACCCTTCATTGGCTACAAAAGAAATTCATATCGTTGATACCGTAAACACTGGTTTATCGATTGCTAGGTGTGCTCTTGGAGAGACCATTTTATAAAATCAATGGGAACCTCATACATTTCATCGGCAGATACTTTATATTTATATCTATAGAGTAAAATGTAACAAATATATATATATATATTAAATAGCAAATCAAAAGTTAATTCGTTTTCTTCGAACTCCGGTAACGGAGAGTTTCGTTTCGCTTAGTTTCTCCCAAGAGAAAAAAATAGAGCTTACTGATTTGAGGTTGAATTTTTCAGTTTGCAACGGTTTCGGTGCTCGTGAATCTACACTGGCTTTGTCTGCTTTCTTGTTTGCTGGAGTGATTGGATTAGCAAAGGGACATAATAAAAATAACTAGATATGTCAGAAATAGAGAAAAAAGAGCCTCCTCCAAGGTATGCAGGTTTTATTGCAGGTGTTTTCTCAGGTATGATGAAAAATGCTGTCGGCCATCCGTTTGACTCCGTGAAAGTTCGTTTACAAACATCCTCTGGTAGATTCACAGGTCCATTAGATTGTACAATAAAAACAATTAAAAATGAAGGTATATCTGGTTTATATAAAGGTTTCACACCACCTTTGGTTGGTTGGGTTTTGATGGATTCCGTTATGCTTGGTTCTTTACATGTTTATAGAAGATTTGTGAAAGAAAATTTTTATCCTGAAGAGAAGAAAATGCCATTATTAGGACATTGTATAGCGGGTTTATTTTCTGGTTGGACTGTATCATTTGTTGCTGCACCAATTGAAACGTTAAAAGCTAGATTACAAGTTCAGTATGATGCTAAAAGTAGAGTTTTCACTGGTCCAATTGATTGTGCTTGGAAACTTTGGAAACATGACGGTTTAAAAACTTTGTATAAAGGTTTAATACCTACAATGATTTTTAGAACAAATTTTATTGTTTGGTGGGGATCATATGAAATCATTACCAATTACTTTACAGAGAAAACAAATATGAATAAAGCGGCTATCAATTTTTGGGCAGGTGGTTTATCAGCTACATGTTTCTGGATTACTGCATATCCGGCTGATGTTGTGAAAAATGTCATTATGATTGATAGTGTAGATAATCCAAGATTTAAAAAATATTCAGATGCTGTAAAATATGTATATAACGAAAGAGGTGGATTGAAAGGTTTTACTAGAGGTTTCCTTCCAAGTATTTTAAGAAGTTTCCCAGCAAATGCTGCAGCATTAGCAGCTTTCGAGTTTGTTATGAGGTTTTGGTCTTAACATATAGTTTTTTATGGGAAAAAGTCATTTTATTTAAGTTTATTTATTCGTTATTTGTATCAATTATATAAAATTTTAGAGGATTGTTTTATTTTAACATTTCTAGAAGTCAAACAATTTATTTCACCAGTGAAAGCATATGTTTTACTTGGTCCTCAAAAGCACAATCAGAATCTGTTTCAAAGAGTTTTGTTCTTTGAATGAATGGCTATCGCCGATCGACCGCTTTTTTCCTGAGATTAATGTGTAAAAACATAAATCAGTTCGTGTGGCGGATATTTCTCTTTATATACGTTTTATTGTGAGTGAAAAGTTATTTTTGTATTTCCCCTTGTCTTTGTTTGAAACTTCTTGTTTTTTCTGTTACTTCTATTTTTAAACCCTTAGAGTTTTCCCCTTTTTCTTGTCGTTTCTCTTTTCTTTTTTTGCTTAAGCTCCTAATCTATAATACAGCGTCCATATATATTGAAGTGTTTGGTAGAGGCAAATGAGTAACAATAAAAAAAAAAGGTTGTCCTTGTTTTTTGGAAAATCGTCTAGTTCACCAAACAAATCGAAATCAAAAACATCCGATAGTTCTAAAAGCTCCCCTGCGTCTAAAAGATTATCGTTCCTGATTCCTGATGAATCCATTACAAACATTGATTTTATTTCTGTTCCCAAACCAAATAAGAAACAGAGCACCAATAACAAATTAACAAAAGCTAAATCACCTGTGCCGTCAACTAATGTCACCAAATCACCACAAAGTGGAAAATCGTTTGTGATATCGGCGCCAGTTTCTCCTGTAATGAAAAATGGATTGCCAATGAATCAATTAAGTCCAATAAGACCGAAAACTGGACCATATAGACTTTCCACTGAAAACAGACAACTGAGCTTTGGTAGTGCTTCTTCTTCTGTTTATCCTGAAACTAATTCCAGAAGTGTGAGCAACTCTACACTACCTGATTTTTCAAGGCAAACTTCTTCAATTTATCCTCCCTCTGTATTAAACAAAGATGTGATACCGAAAAATGCAACCAGGTCAAATTCTAAAATGAGACGAAAACCTCCTCCTCCTCTGTTATCTCTGAACACGATTACACCACCGGATAATCCTCCAGAATACGAACTATCTGCTGTAGATTCACAGCAATCAAATGTTTATGATAGTGAAAGCGGATATTCTCCTCTGGTGCCTGGTGCAAATCGTATAGATGATGTAATGCATTTAAAAGACGATAACCAACACGTTTCGATAGAAGAAAATGATATTTCTTATGAACCACCATCGTTCAACTCTATCCAATTTGCAAATGACTCATTCAATAATGATACTCATGATGAAAATGCCAATACAACAACGAATTCCAAAAATATTCATAAACATTCAAGAACATTATCAAGTATAGAAGAAATTACTAGTGCTCTTGAAAGATTCCAAACGGAGCATGAGCAATCATTTCAATTCAACGATATATCTGAAGAGAATCCGGTTGAAGGAAATAAAACTTTGGATCATATAGAAAACTCAGAAAATTCAGGTGGAACATATTCCTTTGGTCATAGTCTGCCTCGTGATGATGGTGCGTCTTTTAATTTAGCTAAAGAACTTAATAATCATGATTTAGATATACCAAGTGAATTTGAAACTAATTCCAATGAATTTAATGATGCCAAAAATTCTTTAAATTTTGTTCCGGAATCTGAAAAGGGCGACACTCGTGACTATAATGAAGCATTAGTTTATAAAATTAAGGATCTTCCTGCAAAACATCCAGATGAATCATTACTGGATTATACTGAAAAATTGAAAAGCATGAAACCAAATATTAATCATGATAACAATAACTTCTCTGAAACGTCAAGCGCTTCTGATATATTTTATGATGTCCCAGAAACTAATAATAAAGATACTGAAATTCATAAGAAAGATCAAAATTTTGTTGAAGTAACTCCTGACGATAAAACAGATATTAAATCTAGTCAATCAACAGATATGGATATAGTTGATGCAAGTTTTAATCTGAGCGATACGGAGAGACATGAAAATGAAAGTCAAAGTGAAAGTGGGATAAAAAGTGTGTGTAACAGTGAAAACATACACGAGGTTGAATCGATAAGCCAATTTCAAAGTGATAATATTGATAACGTGGTTCAGGTGGAGAGCGATAACAAAATTCAAAGTGGAATTCAAAGTGAAGTCCAAAGTGAAGTCCAAAGTGAAGTCCAAAGTGAAGTCCAAAGTGAAATCCAGAGTGAAGTTCATAGTGATATTAAGAATAAGATCCAGAATGAAACTCTAAATGATAAACAAGACAAAACATTTAACGGATTTGTAGACGATACAAGCTCTGTTGATAAGAGTTTATCGTATGATCAATTTATAGATGAGACTAACGATAAAAACACAGAAAAAAAGGTGTCAACAAACTCAACGGGAAACTCAGAAGTTGATGGGGATATTGATATTGACGGAGAAATTTGGAAAGCATATAGTGCAGCTACTAGCTTTTACAATAATGCAGACTCTCTTGATGGCTCAAATGAAGGTGTAGACGGAGGTCCTGTGATATTAACGCCTACAGATAATAAACGATTGGATGATATTATTCCTAACAGCTCTATGGCACATAGAGATTTTGACCTGGGTGATGAACTTGATAACAATGTCAAGGATGTGCCAGATATTGATCATAATAGCTCAAAAAGTCTAAATGATTTATATCCAAAAGATGATATATCAGATTTAGATAATTTTTATGAGCAAGAAGACACAAATAATGATTCATATAACTCCACTGATTCTGATGATGATGAATTTGAAAATTTAGAAGAAATACCAATAAATGATGATGATAGTAATTTACAAACACCAATCACTTATAAGAGTTTTGAAGAAAATGATGAAAGTGAACAAATGCTAGAATTCACACCCAAATCAAGAAGTAATCAATATGTAGGAGCTTCAACCGGTTCTTCTACACGAGCACCTCGTTTATCTGCTATAAATTATTCTGGGACTCCTACAGGGCTTGGTATTGTTGGTAGGAAAAATTTAGTTATCACTAATCAAGAAGACGAGTACTCGGATCGCGTTCATAACATTGATGATATTAATAACGACGCTATTAATAATAATAAATATGATGATGATGATGATGTCAATGATGTCAATGATGACGAACTTTTGAATGCACCTATTCCCATGCTCGAATCACCTGAATCGAGAGAAATGAACTATACACATAGTGGGGGTAACAACTTTATTAATAATGATGAATCTGAAGATATGAATATTGTAGCATATGATAGAAGAGAAGATCCGACTATAAAACCCATTGAGCATTCCCAGGTGGTCACCCCGGCAATCCCAATTGAAGGAACCATCAAACATTCAAGACACAGAAGACCTCCACCGGATTATCTTGTGGCAGAAAGAAGAAACAGAGGATTATCAGAAGCTAAAATAAACCCTGAACTATTCTCAAATAACATATTGAAAAATAGTAATGATTACGATGAAAAACTAGCCAGTAACAAGGCTGAGATGCTTAACGATGAAGGCTCTATAAAATCCAAAACCAATAGTACTGGTGGTGTCCAAGAGATAAGAAAGGGACAGAAGTGTACCTATGTTGAAACCATTCGTGGGAGAGGCAAGAAAGCTGTTATTACTGGTAAACCATCATTACAATGTTTACCTATATCGATTAGACAAAATGGTACAATTTCACACAAAAAAATTCCTTCTCAGCAATTATATAAGACTTCAAGGGCACATAGATATATAATTGCAAAGCCCAAAACTCGTATGTTAGCTAATGAAATTGACAATGGAGAATTGCCAGATGCTACGCAAGTGCACTCGGGAATGAAAACTAAAATTCCTATACATCCTGATGCACATGTTATTGAAGCGTCCAAAATGTTCAATAAAATGGCAAAACAAAATTCTGGAGAGTTGGGCAGACAAGATAGTGTTATGACTGTCAGACCACATTACTCGGGAGGAATGAAATTATTCATTACTAATCCAGATAGTGATGATGACTAACATCATTAATTTGTATATTACTTTTTATAAAACCAATATTGTATACCAAAAAACAAAGAAAGAAACCATGTATTCACGTGATCTGTGGCGCGTGTTGTTGAAGTGGCCACGAATCTAACATTGGAGAGTATGTGAACGAGGCAAACAAAAGACAAGTTAGAGCTGTTTTGTTTTGTTTCATTTTGCTGTTGGTCAGAGTATCGTGTCACACCCCCAATCACAATGTCGGCGTCTACAGAAACTGCAGCTTATACGCTAATTTATGAGGTATGTAACTCATCACCACTAGTCACCCTCCTTTTCCGTGTGAATACTAACTTGTTTTTATTTTTTTAATTACAATATCTTATATTACAGCCAAACACATCTCCTAAATTCAGTGTTAATGAGTTTAAAACTCAATTAGAGAAAGGGGATGATATTTCTAAAATTGAAACCATGCGTCATATTTTAATTACTATGATTAACAGTGATTCTATGCCAGACCTTTTAATGCATGTTATTAGATATGTTATGCCTTCTAAAAACAAAGATTTGAAAAAATTATTATACTTTTATTGGGAAATATGTGATAAATATGACAATGAAGGTAAATTAAGACATGAAATGATTTTAGTTTGTAACGCAATTCAAAGAGACTTACAACATCCAAACGAATTTATCATTGGTAATACTTTAAGATTCTTAACAAAATTGAAAGAACCAGAATTATTAGAAACTTTAGTTCCAAATTGTAGAGTTTGTTTAGAACACCGTCATTCATACGTTAGAAAAAATGCAATTTTTGCACTTTATTCAATTTTTAAAGTTTCAGATCATTTAATCCCTGATGCACCAGAATTAATTTTAGATTTCCTAGCAATTGAAAGCGATCCAACTTGTAGAAGAAATGCATTTGCTTGTTTAAGTAATTTAGATAGAGATGCTTCTTTGAAATATATTCAAGATCAGGCACTGGAATCTTTAGATCCTTTGATTCAATTAGCAATTATCGAATTTATTAGAAAAGATGCGTTACAATATACTGAACTGAAAAGTCAATATCTTCCAATTGTTCTTTCTATGTTAGATATGGGTAATACTGCCGTTGCTTATGAAGCTGCAACCACATTAAGTGTTCTAAGCTCAGCCCCATCTACTGTTAAAAGTGCAGCTTCTAAATTTGTTGAGTTGGCTATCAAAGAATCAGATATCAATGTTAAACTTATTGCATTAGAAAGAATTAGTGCATTACACTCAGAAAATGAAGGTACTTTAGATGATATTTGTTTAGATATATTAAAAGTTTTATCATCACCATCTGTTGATGTTAGAAATAAAGCTATTGAAATTTCTATGAAATTAGTCACAAGTAAAAATGTTGAAGATGTTGTAAAATTATTGAAAAAAGAATTACAAAGAACTGCTGTTTCAAATGAAGATAAAAATGTTGAGTATAGACAAACATTAATCAGTGCTATTCATTCATGTGCTATTAAATTTCATGAAATTGCAGCATCTGTTGTTGATTTATTATTGGATGTTATGAGTGAATTAAATACTACTGCTGCAGCAGATGTTATCGTTTTTGTTAAACAAGTTATTGAAAAATTCCCAGATTTAAGAACAACTATTATCACTAAATTACTGATGACACTATCAAACGTTAAATCCGGTAAAATTTATAGATGTTCATTATGGATATTAGGTGAATACTGTCTTGATGAATCTGATATACAAGCAACCTGGAAGCAGATTAGATCAAGTATCGGCGAAATTCCTATATTAGCATCTGAAAAGAAACTTAACGGTTCTTCTGATGAAGACGAAAATGAAGAAAATAAAACCGAATCATCCAAGTCAGGACCAAAGATTTTGGCAGATGGTACATACGCTACAGAAAGCGCATATGGAGAATCTGCTGATGATTCATTAAATTCAAAGAAAGCATTGAAAACTCCACTTAGAGCTTTAATTTTAGATGGTGATTTCTATCTAGCTTCAGTTTTAGCATCAACATTAGTTAAATTACTTTTAAGATTGAATCAAGTTTCAGAACGTAAAGATCTTTTAAACGCATTAAAAGCAGAGGCCATGTTAATTATGGTTTCCATTTTAAGAGTTGGCGATTCATCATTTGTTAAAAAGAAAATTGATGAGGATTCATCAGAAAGAATCATGTCATGTATTAGATTTATTTCTGAAGAGCAAACTGATATTAAATTATTAGAAGAAGCTTTCTTGGATGATACTATGGAAGCATTCAAAAAGCAACTTGCAGAAGCAGATGCCAAAGAGAAAGATGCATTGATGGAAGAATTACAACAAAATTATGAACAAGTTGATGAACCAATTGCATTTAGACAATTTGTAAATAAAGACAATAAAGTTATTGATGAAAATGAAAAAGAGCTTTCAGCTGTTCAAGGTGCCATTTCACCAAAGGAAGACTTAACATCTAGATTAGGTAAAATTGTTCAATTAACAGGATTTTCAGATCCAGTCTATGCGGAAGCATATGTTAAAGTTCACCAATTTGATGTTACACTTGATGTTTTGATTGTTAATCAAACAACCACCACATTACGTAACTTGAGTGTTGAGTTTGCAGCATTGGGAGATTTGAAGGTTGTCGATAAACCTAGCTCATCAAATATTGGACCACATGGATTTCATAAAATTCAAACTACAATCAAAGTTTCAAGTGCAGATACGGGTGTTATTTTCGGTAATATTATTTACAATGGTCAACATTCAGATGAAAGTACTATTGTGATTTTGAGTGATGTTCATATTGATATTATGGACTATATTAAACCTGCAACATGTACAGAAGCACAATTTAGGAAAATGTGGAATGAATTTGAATGGGAGAATAAAATTAGTGTTAACTCTAATTTGACTACATTAAAGGATTATTTAGAAGAACTATTAAAGGGAACCAACATGAAAAATTTAACACAAGGTGCCGTAATCGGAGATTGTCAATTCTTATCTGCTAATCTGTATTCTAGATCTACATTTGGAGAAGACGCACTTGCTAATTTATGCATTGAAAAAAGTTTAGAAGGGCCTATAATTGGACATGTTAGAATTAGATCCAAAGGCCAAGGATTGGCATTAAGTTTGGGAGATAAAGTGGCAGCCGTTGCTAGAAAGAACAATACAGTTGTTGTCACTGAAGTATAAGTTTATAGTAATTTTTTATAGTTATAAGTTTTAGCTATTTCATTTTTTTTCCCGAAACAGGCAGCGTGTCACGTGCTTGACAGTAACGCGAAGCTGGAGTTCACGATGTCGGTTTTGAGTTTGTGGTTGAAAACACTAGGTCTCTTTTTGTTAATAGTGGCTCTGCAACCAGCCTGGTGACCTTCAATTGAGGAGATTGGAGATTGAAAATGGATTATATTAAAAATTTCCGTCAAGCTTATGAATATGATGATCCTTTAATGGATATTAAACCATTTATTGATGATAATTTAAAACCATATATACCAGAAACTTGGCAACAAACAGAGCTAGTATCTAATAATTTACATACATTAGTTTTCGGTCTTGTATTATATACAGTGCTTTTTCAGCTCTCCAAAATTTTACTTTTATTTCCAAGTATTACCAAACCTTTAAAAAATGAGAAAAATAAACTCGATTTATGTGTTAGAGTTGTATCATTTATTCAAGCCATAATTATATGTTTTCTAGGTATACCTGTTTTCTGTAATAAATATTTGTCCAAAGATCATGTTTTTGCAACAACTCCTTATTCTAAATTTTATACATCTATGGCATTAAGTTATTTTATTTGGGATACAATTATTTCAACTATTTATGTTAAATATTTTGGTGTTGGATTTTTAATTCATGGTATTGTATCAACTGTAGTTTTTTGGATTGCAGCTGAGAATAGTTTTATCCAATATTATTCAGCAATTTTTTTACTTTTCGAAATTTCAACACCATTTTTAGATATTAGATGGATTGGATTAAAATATACTGTTTTAAATGATACAATTGAACTGTTAAATAATATCATTTTAATTTTAATTTTCTTTTTCATTAGAATTTGCTGGGGCTGGTATCAAGTTTATAGATTAGCAATTGATCTTTATATTGCTAAAGATTCTGAGAATTTCACATTTATTGGAGCTGGAATTATTCTTGGTTGTAATATAATTTTAGATATACTTAACGTTTACTGGTTTGGTAAAATGATGACAGTTGCAATTGAAACATTAAAACAAATGTTTGGATTATCGAGAAAGGATAACGAACATCAAAAATTAAAACTTATGTAGTTTAAATCCTTCTTGTTATTTCCACAGGTATATATGTTCATTTTATCTAACTTTTTTATACACGGATATATATATACTTAATATACTTAATATACTTAATATACTTAATGTACTATAAATTAATTATAAGAGTTCTTTGCATTTAGAATAATCTGGTTTTGATAGGAAAGATAAACCTGTGTCTACATCTAATTGGATATCTTTCTTCAAAGCATCTATACCTTCATAATTTAATTCAGGTCGAATATATCCACAAATGACAGCTGAGAGATCTGCACCATAAAAACTATTATCAAATTTCCTAATTATATATATTTCACATGTTTTCATTTTATTACCATAATAAGGGTTCCAACCTAATGACATAACCATTGGTAAAATTTCCAAATCACTATCTGTTAAGTAACGACCGAAATTTAATTCAACAGAAGATTTACCATCAATTCTATTAACTGTTTCATCTTTTGTATCATTCAGCTTACTGGATTTATATAATTTAACAAATCCAAAATAAACACCTGTATCGAGTTCTTGTAATTTCTCATTTTGGTTAACGTCAATATTAGCTGTAGGGAATCCTAAATCTGTAGACCCACGTCCAAATCCTGGAATAATGCTAGTTTTCTCAATTACTACTGGATATGGAGTTTTTGGTTGTTCTGGTATTTCAATTACTGGTCTAGCCATTGTTCTCTGAACGTATATATATATGTATAACCCTGTGTAAGTTTAAGTTAAGGAAACATTTGGCTCAAGAGAAGTAAACATGAGGTGTGGCGCAGTATGGATTAAAATAACACACATTACCGGTACAAATACATGTTATATATATATATATTTTTATAAAATCATTACAGGAATACAGAGTTTATGGGTATTATGGTTCCATTTCTGGTATAGATTGCATTTTACCTTGTTGCCATTCTTCAGCTAAAAGTTTGATACGTACCTTACCTGCAGAAGATTTACCATCAAATGAACACCATTCGTTTGAAATCAATGCTAGCAATTTTTGAGATTGTTTTCCGTAAGCTTGTAAGAATTCAGAAGCACAAGCATCCCACCATGATCCAACAATAACGTAATGAGTTTCAGTTATAAGGCTTGTAGGTATATCAACCATACGAGAAAGGAAAATCCATGAATGATTTATAGGTAATGGATGATTTGTATATGAAGGATTATAATTTAAATAATTTGAGTCAAGTTTTAACCTTGTTATAATTGAGTATAAAGTTGTAATACCAGATAATCTTTCATTATGTTGAATTTCACTTTCCCATTTTTTAGTTTCTTCATCACGAGTCCAACCTAAACGTAATCTACCTTCTTCAGTATCTTGAGAGCATGAATAACCAATTAAATATGGACATGAAATATAAAATTTAGTTAATAAATAATAAGATAAATCATTAAATATAATTAATAAATTTAAAGTTAATTTTGCTAAAGGTAAACCAGAGTGTGAATTAACTGAAACTTCAGTTTCAGCTTGAGAAATAATTGCATCAGACACAAAATTTAAAATCCATTTAAAAGCCAAATCATTTGATTCTGTTTGGCTAATTAATTTACATATTTCAAAAGTTATTTTAGATAGTTGTTCTTGACTATTGGTTAACTGACCGAACTTTGGATTAATTTTCCTTTTAAGTGATCCAATCATTTTTTTCAATTCAACATTTTGTTTTACAGGATCTAAAACATTAATTATAATATCTTCACTATTTTTAACATATTTTAAATAATTTGACTCTATTTCATTTTTTTTATAAATTGTTTTAGATTCTTGTTCTTTAATTTGATCTAGTTTACGTTGTTTTAAAAGAATTTCTTCTTGTTTCTGTTTCTCTAATTTTAACTCATTTTCTTTCTTTATTTTTTCCTGTGTTTCTTTCTCAATTTTGAGTTTAAGTTGTTTCTCTTGTTCTAATTTTTTCAACCTAAGTTCTTCTTCCAAGCGTTTCCTTTCTGCTTCTTCTTTTGCTTTCTTTTCTGCTTCTTCTTTGAGTCTTTTCTCTTCTAATAATTTCCTCCTTTTTTCGTCTTCAATTTTTTTCAATCTTTCCTTTTCTAATTTAAGTAAATTGTTGACGATACTGGTTCTATTTTTCCTATCTTTGGAGAATTGAGAAATGAAATACGTTAACATTGGATCATCGTTGTCTTTATCAGTGTCATTACTACCTTCATTATTAGCGCTCTTATTAGTTTGATCGATATTGATTCCTATACTATCATTAGTGGAATCAGCAGAGGAATATTCTGTATAATGTTTTGGACTAAACGTATCATTCAAATAGAAATTGGCTAGTTTTGAATTCAAGTCGAATCTGTGGTTCAAGCTGTTATCTGACAGATAATCCATTAGCAAAACGTCAGGATTGATGTTTGACGTCACTTCATAGCATGATTTTTGGCCACCTATATCAGCTGCAGTTTCCAGCTGCACTTCAGAGTCGGGATACGGACAGAATCGCATGCCCAGTGTATGTATGTGTGTGTGTATGTTTTGCAGCCAGTTCACACAGACATCTTATAGAGCAAAACTGTGTTTCAGTTGCAGATTACCCGGCTTTTTCATGTCTGCACAGAAAGGAAAAAAAAAATGGGGGAAAAAAGGGGAAAAAAACCGCGGTGTGACGCGAAGAAAAACAAAAAAAATGTGGCAATTTTTCAAAATTTCCAGTGGTTTTCGTTTTTTCCAAAGTTTTCCAAAAAGTTTGCAGAGTTTTGCAGAGTGTTGAACAACATTGCAAAGAAGACTGCACGGACAACAAGATGAAGTTCATAGCTGGATCCATTCGTAGTTTCTCATCTACAGCAGCAGCACAGAAGGTGGGATGTGCACAGGTGAAACCAATACATCACAAGGTTAAGATCCACAAGAAATATCTTTCACCAAGATTCCCCGAACTGAAAATTGACCCTTCAGATATTAGATCTCCAAAATTTAGACCACATTTAACACATAGTGATAGAGTTCAAGATCATTATCATGATATTTTAGAATCAGATTTACTTTTAATTAATTACAGACATGATCAAGAGGCTATCTATGGTAATAAAAGAAGACAATGGGATATGTCATCACCATATCATTTGAATAGACCATTGAGGAAACCTAAAGGACAAATTGTGCCTTCACCAACTATCAAACCAAGAACTTATCAAAATATACCAAAATTAGAATCTGTTACATTAAACTGTTTTGTCAAAGATGCAAAATTATATCCTGCACAAGCAATTGCAGCAAATTTACAATTACAACAAATAACTGGTGTTAAACCTACACCAATTTACGCTAAGACCAATGTGCCAAATTGGAAATTGAGACCAGGTATGAAAATGGGTGCAAAAGTTACTTTATTAGGTAGAGATGCATCACAATTTATTTCAACTTTAACAGAAATCGTTTTACCAAGAATAAGAGATTTCTATGGTATATCCAATAGATCCGGTGATAGATATGGTACAATTGCATTTGGTTTGGAGGCAGAAAACATCAAACTGTTTCCAGAAATTGAAAACAACCAGGACTCCTGGCCAATCAATTTCGGTTTCGACATTTCGTTGAAAACCAGTGCACAAACCGACGCTGAAGCCAGAATTTTGCTAAGTGGTTTAGGCTTCCCGTTCACAGGATCCGAAAGAATCCCTAAAACTCTCCTCAACGACACCGGCAGCACCGAAGACGTCGTCTCCGTCTAACAGGCCTATGTGTAGCTCTATCCATCCACCCATCCACCCAATCCCCCCATGTAAATATATTTGTACTACTTGAAACGAAGTCAACTGATCCCGCACTCTCGGAGCAACCTGTTTTGCATTGTCAGGGTTTTGCGACATGCAACGGGTTTGCATAATCTGTTCAGGATTGTGTCAGCTGCTGCCGTTGTCGTTGACATTGTCGTTATCGTCTACTCCCGTTGCATATCCGTCGGTGCTGGTTTGAACTCTAGGAGATTCTGTTTCCATTCTCCCCTCCTCACAAAAGAAGTCGAAATATATATATATATATCTATCTATCTATTATCTAATTATACATTTATATATGCTGCTCGATAATGGCAATACCGATTACAGAAATATTTACATCTCTAACACAAGATTGTGAAATACCTTCAAATAAAACATCATTGGAAATCTGTAACTATTTTAAAAATGATTGCCAAAGTTTAAGATATTTTTACATTAAATATTACTATTGCTTGAACAATAATAATCCTGTTGGTTCAAATTTATTTTTATGGACTTTTGTAAGTATAACTATTTGCATGTTATTTTTGATTTTAGGTCTATTGGCTTCAGATTATTTGGTTCCAAATTTAACTTCATTATCCGATTTATTAAATTTAGATGAAAAATTGGCAGGTTTAACTTTATTAGCTTTTGCAAATGGCTCTCCTGATATATTATCAACTTATCTTGCAATGAAAAAAAATTTAACAACTATGGCAATCGGTGAATTGTTAGGTTCAGCAAATTTCTCTTTAACTGTTGTTATAGGAGTTTTGGCAATATATGAGCCTTTTGAAGTTAATCATAAAACTTTTAAAAAAGATTTAATATTATTTTCAGTTTTTTTAATTATTTCACTCTATATATTATTTGATGGTACTATTACATTGTTTGAGTCAATTATTTTATGTTGTTTATATATAGCATTTATTTGTTTAAATGTTTTTTTGCCTGAAACATTCCATGAAAAAATTAAACAAGAGCAACAATTACTAAATAATAATGAACAGTTCATTATTATGAATAATACTAATAATAATTCAATATCTTCAACAAATAGTGAAACAACAAGCGTTAATTCAGTTTCTTCAGTCCAGAGTTTAAACGATTTCTATTTTGCTCAAAATCTTGATAATTTCGAACAAGGTAGAAGTTATAAATTTGCTTTGATTGACTCAATTAAATTAATTTGGTTTTGGAGGAAAAGAGCAAAAGAAATTTCTCAAAGTAGACTACAATCAATTACTGAACTCACTCCACTGGACTCTCCAAGCTCAAATCAAACGTTGGAATTTACTAATACTTTATTAGGTAATACCAACACTAATAATAATACCAATATTAATAATATTAATAATATTACTAATAGCTATACTTTAAATACTATTCAAAATTCTTTAAATCTAGATGATGATAATGATAATAATAGTGATAATAATCATGAAAGTAATTCGGCATCCAAAAATATTTTAACACCAGAACTAATTAATACATCAAATTTTCCAAATAATAATGAAAATATCAAAAATTTTAATTTAAATGATAATCCAATCATCCAAGATTCTCAGACAATGGTGACTACAAATAGTTTCCAAAAAAAATTGAAAAATTTAGACTTATCTTCTGAAAACTATCAAATTATTTTCCCAAGGAAAACTTCAAATACAAATGTTCCTAAAAGTAATGCATCTCCAAAAATTAACGCTCAACAACCAAAAACTCCTATTATTAGTATAGAAGAGGCAAATAATAATAACAATAATGATAATAATAATAATAGCGATAACGATAAAAGTAATAACACTAGTAATATTAATACTAGTAATATAAATAGAAATAATTTAGGCAATTTATCACCTATAATATCGAATCCTAGTTTGGAATTACCTAAACCTTCAATAATTGAATCATTTGCAAATTCAGATACTTTGATTCCATTTGTTGAATATCAAAAACATAATTCAATTATTTTTAAAATTATACCTGTTCATATTTACGCAGCTGCTGATACTTTGTTTGATAAATTTCTTTTCCTTATTGTTTCACCATTTATTGTAATTTTCAATTTAATTGTTTCGGTACCAATTCCAATTGAATTAGAAGGAGATTTCTATAAATATGAATTATCACTATCAATTAAATTATTTCATTTCCAAATTGGATTTTTACCTTTATTAATTGTTGATTTTAATATTAATTTAATAATTTTAATTTTATCAATTTGTTTACCAATTTCATCATATTTAAGTAATAAATATTTAAATAAATATTATTTAATTATTTACCCAAGTTTATCAGCAATAATTGGATTTTTAACAGTTTTAAAATTAATAACTTATTCAGCTTCAGGAATTATATTATTTTTAAAAGATATTGCAGATATTTATTCATTAAGTGAATCAATTTTAGGTTTAACTATTTTATCATTAGGTAATAGTATTGGAGATGTTGTAACAAATTTAGCATTAGCAGGGCTAGGTAAACCATTAACTGGTTTACATGCATGTTTTGGTAGTCCTTTATTATATATATTATTCGGTATTGGGATTTGTTCATTAATTGTTGAAATTTCAACAAATGAAATAATTAAATTTAAAGTCGATGAAAGTTTAAAATTAACTTCTTTAAGTATAATTTTAATTTTATTAATGTATAGTATTACATTACCTTTAAATAATTGGATGTTTAAAAGATGGATGGGTATTATTGGAGTTTTATTATGGTTTACAGTTACAATGATTAATTTTATTTTACATAGGTATAAATAGATATCATATATATATATAAATATATAAAAATATATACAAATTTTTTTATTAAAAATATTCACATACCCAATTACTTTTCTCTAAATTTTTGAATGATTGATCATCTTCATTCAATTTGTTATTTATATCATAATATTTTATAAACATTTTTTTAGCTTTTAAATAATAATAAGATTTTTTAAATTTGAACTTAGAGAAAATTTGATTCATTTTAGTTAAATTTATACAATGATAATTTAACATTTCAATAAATAAATAATCAAATTGATATTCTAAATCCTTATTATTTAAATTTATAATATAATTTAATTTATCAATAATTAATTTTTCAACATTTGATGATAAAATAAAATGTTCAATTTCTAATAGTTTAGAAAATAATTGATAATTATTTGGTAATAAACTTAAACCTTCTAAAACTAAAAATTTTGCATTATCAAAATTTAAAGTTAAAATATTTAAATCGATTAATCTTATCCTTATAGTTAAATTTTTTATAGGATTTAAATATAATCCTTTAATTAAAACTAATTTGGCATTATCTAACTCATTATAATTTAAATAATAATTTGAAAATTTTAAATAAAAATATGAATAAGAACCTGTTATAATTAAACATCTATTATAAACACTTTCAATTAATAATTTATTAAAATTAAATCTAGAAATTTCTTTATCTTTAATTGCTATTTTTAAATTCAAATTTTCTAAATAATTTAAATATTTTGACCATTTCTGTAATTGTAATCTATTTAAATTTTTATTCGGTAAATAAAACTGATTTGAAAATGAAGATTCAAAAAAATAAAATTTCCATGAATAGTATTGAGTTGTTATAAATAAATCTAGAAATTTTTTCTTTAATTCTAATTTAAAATTAATTAATTTTTCATTATTCAAAAAATCATCCCAAATAAGATTATAATTATTTTTTAAATCTGATGTAGATATTAAATATTTTAAATTATCTAAATCACAAGATTCTAAATTTGATAAAAATTTCTTAAAATATTTTAAATAATCATATTGGGGTATTTCAATTAAATATCTTAATAATAAAATATATTGTTTCGTTAATTTATTATTTGATAAAAAATTTAAATATTTATCATAAAATGAAAATGAATAATAATGTAAACCTATTAATTTTCTAGCTTTTTCAAATATTTTAATCATATTATCAATATTTGAATTAATTTTTAAATTTAAATCAATAAAGGAATTCCAAATAATTAAAGAATTTGGTAATAAATTTAAAGCTTTTTCATATATTAATATTGATTTTGTTAAATTATTAAAAGTATAAAACCAATTAGCATAATTAATCCAATAATTTTCTAATAATGGGAAGTTTATTAATAAATTTTCATAAACTAATAAAACCAATAATTTCTCATTTTTATTGGAATCATAGTCAATTTTAAATTTAGATTTTAAATTAATTGATGGTAAAAATTCTGTAAATTTTACTAATTTCTCCCACTTTTTAAAATCATCTGGATTTTCTGCAGCATCTTTTGCTATATTAATCCACTCTTCTTTGTTTGGTATATCTGAAATAGAGGTATAGAACGGTTCATCTTTTTCAGCTTTAGTCATTTGACCAGCAGTTGTAAAAATATGTAATAGATTGTTATAAGAATGGATCTATATATATATAAATGAAAATATAGTAATTTTGTATTTCTTAAAATAATTGTGAAAAAAATTGAAAAATCTATCTTTTTTCTTGATTATTTTGTAAATATTTGCAAAATCTGTTAGATCTTTGTTGCTTGTTAACAATGATTGACTGTGGCTTTTAAAAGGAAAAGCTCTAAACAGTTAAAGTTATCCTTTATTGTCACAACAGATAGAAGAGAGATAATGTGTATTTTGTGCCAAAAAAAAATAGCCTTGACTGATCACGTGCAATGCGTCGATCGCCCCTTTGATGAGCCGTTTTTTGTGGCTCAGTGTGTGGAGAGAAAAGCCAACACAGTAGCAGAAACCAGGATAACAGAGCTGCATGGAAGAGTGGAAATAAGATGATAGTAAGTAGTGGCTTTGCTAGACACAAGGTACTGTAATTTTAAAAAAAGATATTCACTACAATAGCTGTAGTACTGGAAGTTTGGTAAAGGAAAACGTTGATTTCATACAGAAAACAGGCAATCTCAGTTTTCTTGAAAAAAGGTCTACTACAGGACATATGGGACAGATTCTGTTGGAAAGGCTGATATTAAAAAAAAACAATAAAGTATAATCAATTAATAGAGAATATAAAAGAACTGGAAAACGGGAAAACGGGAAAAATCCACTACTTAAACTAACCGTGAATTCTTTGCAAATAAAAACAAACATGAAATGAAATAAATCAAATTTCTGTCACTTATCCTGCAAACATACCAATCACCATCACAGCAGTTGCATCAAAATAAAACTGCATCTTCACACGTCTTCTGCAGTAACAATACTAAAGCATAAGTCGGAAAAGGGAAAAAGGGTATTTCATTATTTGCCTTTTGCTCTACACAAAAAAATTTGGAATGGCAGCGCTTCATACACTGTGGTTTTTCCCTTTTTCCCTCCGTCTCTAAGTGGGTGCAACTTGTAGACTTTTTTCACAAGAACGGGAGTCATTTACAAGGATAGAACAAGTGATCATGTCGGGAAAGGAACTGTTTAAGAAGCTGTATTCAGCACTTGAGAAAAATGTTGCATCAAGTCATAAAACTCATATGAAAGAAATACTTAAGAAACAAGATTCATTGATTCAGTACAAACGTATGCAATACGTTAATGCCGGAAAACAACTAACTAAAGAAGAAGACGAAAAATTAGTTGAGCAAGTTAAAAAGAATTTCGAATCAGAAATACCTAAACTTGACGTTAGTTTACTTTCACATTTCGATAAAGAAGTTCTCAATCCTGTTGAAACTGAACATGTTACGAATATTGCGACTTTTTTAAACTCTCAACGTGAATATGTTGAACTCCTTGAAAGATATAATCCTGGTATCAGTATGAAACAAACTGATAAAGTCAGAAAGACCGCAAGAAGAGTCGGTCTTGAAGTCCCTGAATAGTTTTTGCTGTTTTGTCTTGTGTATATATAAATACTATATGTAATCTGAAATATATCAATTCCCGTCGATCGGCGCCTACACTGTAGTTTTCATTTTCTTTTTTTTTTTGAAAATTTTCATGAAACCAAAAAGGAAAAAAAAAATTTCAGTGATTTACGGTTTTTTTAACACTTTTTCTCTTCGGTTTGCACTTCCTTTTTTTGTCCCCGTATAGTTTGTGTAGCCAACCTTCACAGTTCAAAAATGGGTAGTAAGAAAACAGCTACAGCGTCTGAAACAGACAATTACGATTTAAAACTTCCATATGTTTTACCTTTTGCACAACCTTTAGCTTCTAAAAAATTAAACAAAAAGTTACTCAAAACTGTTAAAAAAGCAGCTAAAGCAAAACATGTTAAACGTGGTGTTAAAGAAGTTGTTAAAGCATTAAGAAAAGGTGAAAAAGGTCTTGTTATCATAGCCGGTGATATTTCTCCAGGTGATGTAATCAGTCATATACCAATATTATGTGAAGATAACGGTGTTCAATACGTTTTTGTTCCAAGTAAAGAAGATTTAGGTGGCGCAGGTGGTACAAAAAGACCAACTAGTTGTATTATGATTGTACCAGGTGGTGGTAAGAAAAGTGATAAATCTGGTAAATCTGAAGAATATAAAGAAAATTATGATGAAATTTCAAAAGAAATTAAATCACTTTAGAAATCTGGAAATTATCATTTTCTTCCCCTTTAACTACATTGTGTAAATATTTATAAATATTTACCCATGTACATATGTGTATGTATAAAACTTTGTATGTATATATATATGTATACATATATATACATCTTTTAATACGGTTATAATTAAAGCTATAGTTTATCTAGTTATAAATAAAATTAATAAAGAATAATTTGGATTTTGTTCCTACTTCTCTTTCCATCTCCTAAATGTATTATTGATAATCTATGCAGATTCTTTTTTCAATTGTGCTCTAACCCATCCTTCTAAACCACCTTCAACAATAATTTCTTGTAAATTGGTACCCAATTCACCAACTTTATTGGTTAAAATAACTTTACCTGTTTCATCGCTTACAGTAACTAAAGCCTTAGGTATATTCCAATTTAATTTCCATCCTGTTCTTCTAGTTAATTCAGCTTCACTATTAGAATATTTCTCTCTTAGTAAATTAATTAATTCTGGTAATTCTAATGTTAATAATGCATTATTGATTGAATTACGACCAAAAATATTACTGAATGATCCAGCTGCGACAACCTTAATATCTCTAGCTAATATAGCAGTTGCTGCTTGTTCTCTTGACGATCCTGTACCAAAGTTAAAACCTGAAACAATTATATCACCAGCTTTAGTTTTGGATCCAAATTCGGAATCGTAATTTTCCATACAAACTTCTGCCATCTTTTCTCTTGAAACATCATCTTGATATGTATATTTACCAGGATAAATACCATCTGTATTGACATTGTCTGCATCACAGAATACAATTTCACCTTCAATAACTTCTGGGAATCCTTCTAAAACATTTGGAGTTGATGAAGCTTCTTCAACATTTTCTTCACTACCTTGTTCTGTTTTATTGTTAATAGTAACAGTTTTTTTAACTTCTGTAGCTTTGGAACATGGCTTACCTTCAACTTCTTCAGGGGATGCTATCTTACCTAAAACAGCAGATGCTGCAACAATTTCTGGAGATGCTAAATAAGCTAATGCATCTTTTGATCCCATTCTACCTTTAAAATTTCTATTGGTTGCAGAAATTCCAATTTCTCCTTCTTTTAATAAACCTGCACCTAAACCGATACATGGACCACATCCTGCAGGTAAAGTAATACAACCTGCATCAATTAATGTTTTCCATGCACCATCAGCTTCAGCATCTTTTTGAACTTCTGAAGATGCAGCTGCGATATAAAATTCAACACCTGGTGCAACTTTATTATTTCTAACAACGTTAGCTGCTGCTTTAATATCTGATAAACGTGAATTGGTACATGAAACTAAATATGCTTTATTAATTTTGATATCTTGTTCACTTAATTTATCGACAGATGTACCAATTTTAACAGAATTTGGACCTGAAATATATGGGCTTAAAGTAGATAAATCAATTCTTAAAGTCTTTGCATAAAATGCATCTTTATCGGCAGTTACTTTATTATTTATTAAATTTTCAATTGTTTTATTATTAATTCTTGGATGGTTTGGCCCAACTCTTAACAGTCTCTTTGTATACCAGTTAATTAATTCTTCATCAATTGGAAAAACACCACTTAATGCACCCCATTCTGTTGTCATATTTGCTATGGTTAATCTGTAATCAACTGGTAAATGTTTGATTGATTCACCAGTGAATTCAATCGCATGATTTAAAACTTCATCATTATTAAATAAACCACATAATGCAACAATTATATCTTTACCTGTTGTACCTTTTGGTAATTCACCTTCTAAGATAACATTTGCAACAGGTGGTATTTGCCACCATGTTTGACCTGTTGCCCAAATAGCTGCTGCATCTGTTCTAACAACAGGTGTACCTAAAGCACCAATACCACCATAAGTATTTGAATGAGAATCTGATGCAACTGTTAAATTACCAGGAAATGCATAACCTTCTTCAATCATAATTTGATGTCCAATACCTCTGCCTGCTGGATAAAAATCAATACCTTGTTCTTTAGCAAAATTTTTGATATTTTCATATTTAGTTAAATTTTTTTCATCCTTGTTTTGAACATCATGATCTAATGTATTAACAATTTGTCTATTATCTTTAACTTTTTTAGCACCTAAACCTTTAAATTTAAGTGCAACTGGCCAAGAATTATCATGTGACATGACATGTGCAGGACTTATTGAAACATAATCACCACTATGAACGATTTTATCTTTTGGTAATCCAACTGCATATTTTTGAACAATTTTTTCAACTAAGTTTTGTCCACCTAATCTATAACCTGAAGTTGAAAAGGTTCTCCTAGAAATTTGAATTTTAAGTCTTCTATTAATCGTAAGCATTTTAAAAGTCCTTGTTGCTTGAAAAGTGTAAAAGAAAGGAATGGATTAAATGACAGGAAAAGACCCCATGAGAAGATGAGGAATCAAGTGGCTACAATCTCAAAAACTTTTCATCACATTGAAACAATGACTCAACGTTTTTTCGCCTGACTCGGTCCGCTGCCGAAAACGGTAATTTTCGCCCTCTTTTTTTTAATAAGCAGTTATTATAAAGCAAATGATAGGACAATTGAGATGTTTTCAAAGAATGGTTTAGATGTATGTTTATAAACGGTATATAGATATATTTATATTATATATAGAAGAAATGAAATTAGCTGGAAATTTATTGAGATTTCATTGAAATTATGCAATCTCGGAAAGACGAGATTGATCGTATCTTAAAATGGTTTCAAGAAGAACTCTGAAACCTAATTCAAGTTCTTCAGGTTCGGTATGTTCTTTTGGATTATGTGAAATACCGTCTTTACTTGGAACAAAGATCATAGCAGTTGGGATAACGAGGTTGGTTGCACATGAGTCATGGCCTGCACCACTAACCATTTTATATTTGAGATCATCTCCAACAATTGAAGTTGCAGATTCATCAATTATGTCAATTAATTTAGGATCAAAATGTGTTGCAGGATATGGATAAGGATCTTCAATAGTATAAGGAAGCTTGATACCGTTACCTGCTTTATTTAAACATGCTTCTTCAATTAAAGCTAATGAATCATGACGAATGTGTGCTAAACCTTTATCTGTTTCATGTCTAATATCTAAAACGAATTCAACTTCACCAGGAACAACATTAACAACATCTGGTAATAAACTTAATTTTGCAATAGATGCTAAACCTTTATATTTTTTACCAATTTCATTAACGCCTGTAATAATCTTAGAAGTTGCTAATAATGCATCTCTACGGAATTCTAATGGTGTAGTACCGGTATGTTGAGACATACCACTGATTTTAACGGATAACCAATTATAAGCTTGAGCACCTGTTAAAACTCCAATTTTTTTACTATATTCTTCTAAAATTGGACCTTGTTCAATATGAATTTCAAAATGACATTTTAATGGATTGGCTTTATGTGAACATTCAACATCACCTAAATAGCCAATTCTTTTCAATTCATGAAGAACGGTTGTTTCATTATCGAACACGTCCTTTAATGCATAAATCTCTTCTTTACTTTTAACACCGGCCCAAACACTTGAAGACATTAAACTCATTGGGAAACGTGCACCTTCTTCATTACACCAGTCAACTAAAGTAATTGGAAAGTTTGGTGTAATATTATTTGCATGTAAAGTTCTCAATACTTGTAAACCTGCTAAAACACCATAAATACCATCATATCTACCACCTGTTGGTTGTGTATCAAGATGTGATCCCATACCTGTTGCAAGTTGATCGTTATATTTACCGGGGTAAGTTGCAAAAATGTTACCACATTCATCAACTTTAATTGTGCAACCTAGTTTTTTGGTTTCAACAATAAACCAATCTTTAACTTGTTTGTCAATATCACTTAAAGCTAATCTACAAACACCTGTTTGTGTTGATTCAGGACCCCAAACACCTTTAGCACCAAAAGCTTCGGCAGTTGAGTGAATGGTTTCCACCAATTCCTTAGAGTTAATTTTTAAGTCTTGACTAAATTTTGCAACGGTCATTCTGTATTATGTATCTATTTGTTTCTTGTTTAGAAGAATTTTGGAGAAAGTAATAATAAAATTAAATAGAAGAAGAAGAAGAAGAAGAAATAAGTATAAAGATGATAAAAGAAACGAATAGGAGGATAACATACCCTTTTTATAATCAGGAAAGCTCTTCTCTTGTATTTGATAAGATCGGTTTTTCTTTTTCTGGAGTTCTCACATTATCAGTTACGATGCCGAAGCGAATTCCCAAATAGGAAATTTGATCGCTTGATAATAAAATTCCGACTGATGGGCTTTTTTTATTTTTTCACCTTTTTTCATTTGTTAGTTGTGTTTTCTATTACTATTTCTCTATATACGATTCGTTTATACAAAAATTATACCATTATTCTAATCAAGTTCCAATTTGGAGCAGTCACAGTCTCCTTCAATACTTTCATCAATTAGCTCTGAACGAGGTATTTTATTCATGTATGCAAATTTATCAGTTTCTTTATAAACATTTAATACTAATTTCCAAAAATTGTCAACATTCAAATCGGTTAACACATATATTCCATCTTTATCCGGTTTGCTCGATATAACAGATCCATATATTCCAGGTTCAATACCCACTGTAAATTTCCTTCTTTCATAAGTGAAACTCAGTTCGTTTGTTACGTTGAAAAATTGTAGTAATATAATTAATGCAACAGGATCATGGATGACTGGACCTTCATAATTTGGTAAATTCTTAGCAATCATTCTTTGATTAAATGAATCAATAAGCTCAAACATCATTGCTCTGAAATTTGATGCTTCTTCTTTACTTTTACCATCTAGTACGTCTTGTTGGATTTCATTAGAAACGAAAACTTTGCTAGTTATATCCAAGGAAGCTAATATCATTTTACTTGATAAAGTTTCATCATCAATTATTTTTTTAGCAGCTAATGGGTCACAATAAAAATTAAACTCTGCATTGTCTGTTATATTTGCTTCTTTAAATCCACCGCCCATAATTGAGATCCAATTAATTTTAGATTTTAGTTCTGGATACTTATCAAAAAATATTGCAATATTTGTTAATGATCCTGTAGCTACAATATTGATTTTTCCAGGATTATTTTCAATAAGTTTAGCTAAATGCTCATAAAATGCACCTTTCTTTTCAGGTTCCATTTCAGCTTTGGGTAATAAGTTTGATCCATTAAGTCCGGTCTTACCATGAACATCAGCTGCGAAAACTTCTTTATAATCAGCTAAAGGTTTCTCCTCACCAGGGAAAACTTTGATATCGGTCTTCCCTATTGCTGTTAAAACACGGAGTGTGTTACATGTAGTATTCTTCAGTGAAACATTTCCGTGAACTGTGGAGATGCCCAGCAAATCAAAGTATTTACAATAGCAAGCTAGGATAATAGCAACTGTGTCATCTTGCCCTGGATCACAGTCCAACCATATTGGTATTTTTTCTGTTTGAGTCATTTAAAACAGATTTACCAATCAATCTATCAAGTTGCAAAACCAACAACCAAAAAAAAAAGAATGAAAGGAAAATCCAAGACTGAAAAATTCGGTGAACGAGATAATTTCTTCCCTTTTTATAAATTTACTATTTCCGAGTTTTTCATTTCGGCTAATTAATAATTTAAAAAAAATAAATGCGCAAGCCCGGAATCGAACCAGGGGCTCAACGATGGCAACGTTGAATTTTACCACTAAACCACTTGCGCTTTATTGAAATAAAAAATGGTCTATTTTAATTGGAAGTTAAATTTGTTCAATTAAAATCAATAAAATTTTTAAAAATAGAATATTACATTGGGTTCACCTAACTAGGTTCAAAAATAATCTTTGGCATATTAGTTTGTTAATAACATAATAATAACAAATTTATTTATTGGTCAAAATGGTGAAAATTTTTTACTAAATTAAAGTTTAACTAGCAAATTGCAACAACATATGATTTATCTTTTTTAGTAGAGTTTTTTTTTAAAATCACTGTAGAAATTTTAACTAATTGCTTTATATTGATTTACTAGCATTAATTTCTTCTTTCTAATCACAAAACTTCCTCCATCATTAAATAGACCGGGATTAAAATATACATAAAAAAATCCGCACTGGAGAAAATGGAGCACAAAATTTCATGTTGATGGGGCTATGGCTCAATGGTAGAGCTTTCGACTCCAGATCGAAGGGTTGCAGGTTCGATTCCTGTTGGCCTCAATCATCAGTTTTTTTGCTATTTTTTTTAGATTTTATAACTTTTTTACACAAATCTCTCAGCTCTATAAAACGATTACTTCTTTGTAGATTTCTTCTTGCTCTTTTTCACTTTCGATGGGGCTGCTGAATGATTTGTCAATGATATATGCTGGAAAAGTTTATTTCTACTTGAAAATTGTTCTTTACATACTGAACATATTTCTGTAGTATTGGGATCAGTAGCGGCTGATTCAGATTTTACTTTAACATTGCTATTCTTAACACCTTTGCCTTTATTTTTCTTATTCTTCTTAGCCTTTGATTTGCTATTATCCCAGTCATCATCGGAATCTGAATCTAGTTTAACACCTTGTAAAAGATTTGATAATTCTTCTAATTTACTGTCCGTTTTACTTTTAAAGTGCAATTCATCATCTGAAATATTATCAACATAAATGTCATCATCTATCTCATCATCAACTTCAACACTTATTACTTCATTTGTTTCATCATCACTGAGATTGCTATCATTTTCAAAACCATTATTAGAATCGTCAACTATATTTTTGACTTCATTAGGATCACCCAAACTTATCGAATCTTGCTTTAATTGTTCTTCTAGCATAGCTTCTAATTCTTCGTTTGTTAAATCATCTAAATCGCTGAAAGTTTCTAATGCATCTTCGAAATCTTCAAAATCATCATCGTTCTCTAGCTGTTCTTTGATATAATCATTATCATCAATTCCTAATTCTATACCTTCTTTCTTCATTTCCCATTTAAGTTGTTTTAGCAGTTTAAGATGTTTTTTCGATCTTTCATGATCACCAAATTGTTTTTCACTTTTGAAAACTTTATTACAAATAATACACTCAAAAATGTCATCATTAAAATTTTCATCGTCATTAGAGCTATAATCACCTTGAAGTTTCTCTTCTTCTTGATAAATTTTATCCAATTGAGCTTCTATTTCAGCAAGTTCATCAGGATCAACGCTTTGCCAACTTTGCTCTTGAAAAACATTTCTCTGTCTTTGCCTTTCTTCTTTCTCAACTTGAGCTTGTTTCTTTATTTCCTCTCTTTGTTGCGCTAGTTTCTTCTTTTCATACATTTTCCTAACTTTTGGATCCATTCTTGGATCAATTTTTTTAAGGTAATTAATATATTTTTTAATTATATCATTATATGCCCTTCTTGATTGATCTCTTAATTTTTTATTTTCCTTTTCCATTATTCTTCTAGTTCTTCTATCAGGTGCTTGAGAATATCTATATTCATCACACCAATTAAAAGTTTTAACAGACTGGAAACTTGACCAAACTTTATAAAACATTCTAGTAGATTCATAATCAGATTTGGAATTACCAATTCTTGGATACAATAAATCTTTTGGATCACAAACGTTTGAAATGTTTGTATCGTCTTTAAAATTCAAATATCCTGGTAATTTTTGCTGTTTACCTGCTTCAACTTCTTCGGATGCAATTTTGTTTAATAAAACGGAAGCAACACTATAAAATCCATTTATTGTATCATTTATATTTTGATAAAGGTTTGGATTAAAATATTTTTCAATATCTTCGACAGATGTACCAGAATAATAAACCGGTTCCGAATCGTTATAATCATTTGAATTTGTATCACCGTCTTCCATCAATATCTGAAATTTATGTGAATCATACCACGATCGTTCATTTGGATCACTCAATGTCTCATATGCGACCCTAACTTCATTGAAAAGTTTTGTAGTATTTTCTATGTCATCAGGATTTTTATCAGGATGTAACAGTAATGCCTTTTTCCGATATGCTTTTTTAATTTCTACAGAAGTAGAGTGCTCTTCTACACCCAGTAGAATGTAGTAGTCTGTTTTCATGCCCTGCCAGCTGGAATAAGTCTAATTTCAAGGTCCAAATTCTGTTCACTAACGCTTTACAGAAGATAAAAAAGGAAATAGAGTTCAAATGTGGAACTTTTCATGTAAAAGAGACATCACCCGTGCACCAAGCAGAACACGCAAAGTTGATGAATTTCCAGAAAAATGTGTTTTTTTATGTTTTCGAACAGCGCACAGGAATGATTGTTTTTTGACAAAGGGCAATTTGGGTGTTTTGTTGCTTATTTTAGACTTTAGATTTTTATTGGAATTGAGCAGACAGAGACAATCGATTAAGAAAAAAGAATGGTTGTATTAGCAGCATCTGTTTGTACACGTGGCGGAAAACCAATTATTTCAAGACAATTCAGAGAATTGACCAAAGATAGAGTTACAACTTTACTATCTAATTTTCCAACATTATTATCGAACTCAAATCAATCTCAACATACAGCAGTTGAAGATGAGTTTACAAGATACATATATCAACCTTTAGAGGAATTTTATGTTGTTTTGATTACTAACAAACATTCTAATATTTTACAAGATATTGATACATTACATTTATTTACTCAATCGATTACATCTATTTTAAGAAATATTGATGAAAGAGAAATTTATGAAAATTGTTTTGAACTTTTAAGTGCATTTGATGAAATTATTTGTTTAGGTTATAAAGAAAATTTAACATCTTCACAAATTATAACATTTTTAGAAATGGATTCTCACGAAGAAAGAATTCAAGAAATTATTGAAAGAAATAAAGAATTAGAAGCTGCAGAAGCAAGTAAAAAGAAAGCAGCTGAACTTCAATTTAAGGAAATGATGAAAAAATCAAATGCACCAGAATTTGATATGTACAGTAATAAGAATATATCATTGAATTCTAATTATCAAAATTCTCAAATGACTAACAATGTCTCTTCATCATTACAATCTGATATTGATGATTATTCAGGATCTTCTAAATTATCTCCTTTACAACAACAACAACAACTTAGAAAAGGTGGTATGCAATTAGGTAAGAAACCTATACAACAATTCCAACAACAACAACAACAGCAGCAAAATCAAGAACCTTTAAAACAATTTTCAATAAATAACTCAAATGCGCAATCAAGATTATATCAACCTGAACCAACAGTTAGGACACCAGAAAATTCCAAACCTCAAATTTCCAACAATGGTATTTTACTTACATTAAATGAAAAATATTCAGCTCAAATTTCAAGAGAAGGTACAATTACTTCATGTGAAGTTAAAGGTGATTTACAAGTTAGAATTAATGATTCTTCATTAGCATATTCTAGAATTCAATTAGAAATTTCCAAAAATAACGATAAAATTTTAACACAATATAAAACACATCCAAATGTTGATAAAAAATTATTTAATTCATCTTCAATAATTGGATTGAAAGATTCAACAAAACCTTTCCCATCAAATGATCAAAATTTAGGTGTTTTAAGATGGAGATCAGTTAAAAAATCAAATGATGATAATACTGATTCATTTGGTTTATTACCAATTATATTAACAACATGGGTTAATAATAATAATGATGGTACAATTGGTTTAACATTTGAATATGAAAATGATACAACTAAAAGTATTGATGAAATTTTAATTATTATACCGATTATAAATGCAGTAATTGAATCAAATGATGATGAAAATGTCTCATTAGAATTTACAGATGATGGAATCAATATTAAATTAACTGATTTAATTAATAAATCTAATGGATCATTTGAAATTTTATGTAAAGATTGCGATGATGAAGAAGCATTATTCCCAATGGAAATTTCATTTAATGAAACTAAAGAAATTGAATCTGGTGTGAATAGTGGATTACAAGTTAATATTGGAAATGTTGTTAATGTTGAAACTGAAGAAGTTTTACCATTTGATATTTATATGAATGCATCTTCTGAAAGTTATTATATTGTTTAAATATAAAAGGGGGAATGCTGAGGAAAAGCTAGAAGTATAACTTCATTTAAACGTGTAATAAATTTTTTTTTTATTAAAAGGCAAGATAAAAGTTTATATGTACATCCATAAATATATTTATAATATATCTACATGTATATATATATATACATAAAATTAATTAGAAACAATGTTGTATCAAGATAACAAAACTTAGTGAGTAATACTGGAAAGCGCCTATATATATTTTTTTTTCTAGGATCTGAAGTTTTATTTTTTTTTCTGATTTCTTTCTTTCCTTTTTTGTTTTGCCGTTTCAAAGCTTTGAATGTGTTCTTTGTTCAAGGGTAAATGATTAACTCTTTGGGATTGGCCAATAAAGTTAACTTACATTTGGTTTATACGATACAATGGAGTAACATGATAACTATATCGATAAGGAGTGAAGAAGGAGTAATTTATTTATTAAAAGGTAAAAATAATAAAAATGATAATTTAGAATATGTTTTACCAATTAGTAAAAGGAGTAAAATTACAATAAAAGATTTTAATTTTATATTTGAAAATATTGAAGAAAATATTGAGAAATTATTAATTTCTATTGTTGATAATGATGGTAGTATATTATGTTATTATATTTATAAAGGTATTAAATAATTTCTGATATATATGAAGATATTGCTTGTTTTAAATTTAATTTATTTACATATTGAATTGAATTAGTTTCTGATAAATTTGAAAAATTTTGAATTTCTTTTAATAATTCTGGATGATTTGCTTTTAACCAGAAAAGGATAAAATTTGATTTTAATTCATCAATTATATTAATTTTAAGAAAATTTAAAATTAATAAATTTATAAAATTATTAATTTTTTCATTATTTAATAATTTTTTCATAGCTTCAAAATTTTTTAAAATTTCATTAACTATTTTTAAACAATTCATATTTGAGATAACTAATTTTTTTTGATTAATTAAATCTAATTCTTTATCAATTTGAATTTTTTGAAATTCATTTAATATCTGTGTTTCTCTTAAATTTTTCTCATTTTTACGTAATTCAAGTAATTCATCATCATTATCAATATCTGATGAATGATAAATTTCATTATCTATTAAACCTTCATTAATACATAATTCTATTGAATGATTACGTATATCGATTGGAGGTCTATATTGAGTTGGCCAAGGTAATAATTTTTGGAAATACCCTCTAGTGAATTCTTCATAATTTAATTTTATAACGAAAAAATTATAATTTGTTATTAAATTAAATAAATTTATTAGATTATTTAAATAAGAATCAAATATAATTTTATCTTTGATAGAAGTTAAATCGAAACTTAAATTTGAATCAATTTGTAAAAAATTCCAAATATTTAAAAATCCATTAATTTGTAAATTATTCTCTTTTTGTAAATAAGGTAAAATACCTGAATGAGAACTGAATATATTAGAGTCAGGTATTATTTTATATTTTGATTCTAATTTAAATTTTTGAATTAGTAAATTTAACAAATTCGACTCTATATCGAAACATGCAATATTTTCACCGTCTCCCCAACAGTGTATTTCAATCATTTGAGTAGTTTACAAAAAGAGGAATAGTAATTGTTTATTGTGGATATGTGGGAGTAGTTTTAAAGAACATTTTCCTCTTTCTTTTTTGAAAACCTACCAAAAAAACAAAAAAACATGTAGGTTTTCTTGCCTTTTTTCGTTTTCTTCGAGAATAAAGTGAACCTTTCAATGATTTCTAATACAATGAGTATGTTTTTGTGATTTTTATTTCTGATTTCTCTACTGCTACTACTTGTTCTTCTCTGTTTCTCGACTCTCCTATTTGTTTGCTGAAACCAGATTAGAATACTTTCCCATATTTTATATATACACTTTCACAATTGAGCATATATTATTCATTTGATATGACTGGAGAGAAAAGGAAGAAAGATGATCAATTGATTGATCAAGGTAAAGAGAAAGAAACAATTGGTAAAAATCATAATAAGAAAGTTAAAATTGAAGATAGTAATAAAATTAAGAAACCAGATGAGAAGATTAAAGAAATGATCGAAGAAGGTAAAATTGAAGAAGTAGGTGAAGAAATTGAGAAATATCTAGAAACTTTTAGCAATGATGGTAATTTATTAAGTAAATATATTGAACATTTAATTAAAGATAAAAAGCCTGAGGATATTAATAAGAATTTAATTGAGAAATTATTTTCAAAATATTTAAATAAGATATTAAATGTTAAATTATGGAGAGTTTATTTAAAATATGTTGAAATTGTTAATCCAATTAATCCATTAGATATTGATAAAAGTAGGAACATAATTATAAAATCGTATAAATATGCAATTGATAATGTTGGTAAATATGAATTTTTTGAAGGGTATAAGATATTCAAAGACTATTTAAAGTATTTAAAATCGTGGAAAATTATAAATCCTAATGACGAAGAAACTAAAATGAATTTAACTAGGAAAGTTGTTAAAGAAATGTGTAAATATCCTAGTGCCAAACTTGAAGAAAATTTTGAAATTTGGAAAAAATTTGAAACTGATATTAATTTAAATAAAGGTAATAAAATTTTAAATGATGCTAAAACTGAATTTTATGATAATTTATTAAAATTTAATAATGAAATAATTAAAATTACTAAATCTATAAAAGATTTTGAGAATGAAGAAGATATAAATAAAAGGCAAATTAAGAAATGGAATGAGTGGATCAAATTAGAGAAAATGGATAAATTAAATATTAAAAATAAGAATGAAGAAGATTTTAATAAAAGGATTAAATTTATCTATAATTTATCAACACAATATTGTAGGAAGAATGAAGAAGTATGGTTTAATTATGGAAACTATATTAATAATGAAATGAATAAAGAAGATGAAAGTTTAATAATTTTCAAACAGGGATTTAAAATAAACAATAAAAGTATTTTATTAAATTTTATGATTAGTAAAATTTATGAAAATAGGAAAGATATTGAAAATGTGAATAAAAATTGGAATGAACTAATTAGTAATATTGGAAAAGATATTAAAAACAACAATGGAAACATAATCACTCAATGTTTTATTTTAAAAATGGAAAGTGTTAAAAAAATTGGTGGTATAAAAGAAGTACGTAAAGTTTTCAAAGAAGCCAGACAAATGAGTAATATTTCATGGAAAATTTTTAAAGAATACGCAATGATGGAATATTATATTAATAAAGAAGATAAAATTGCTACAAGAGTTTTCCTACTTGGAATGCAAAATGATAAATTTAACAAAGATATTCAATATAATTTAGAATATATAAATTTTTTAAAAATTATCAGAGACGTTGCAAATTTAAAGAAAGCTTTAGAAGAGTGTTTGATAAAATTTCAGACAGACTCTGCAGAATGTAATGAGAAGAGGAAGTGTATATATGAAGAGTATTTCCAATTTGAGCAAGAATTTGGCGATTATAAGTCTTACAAGGAGCTGATTAGACGATACGAGGAAGATATTGGTAACAGTTATGTAATGATGAGAAAACAGACCGACTCGAGACTCGAAACCCCGACGTTGCAGTCCGTATTGGGCCAGTTGCGGTGAGAAGGAACCCCAGAAGGGAGAAAGGAGTCCGTGTCGGTGATTCCCAGTGTGTGTGGGGTGCAACAAGACTTTATATAAGGCGAATGGTGTGCCCCCCGTGAGTTCAGTGTGTGGGGGGTGAAGAGTGTGTGTACTTTCTTGTAGAGGGGAGCCAACAGTGTTTAACAGTTTGTAAAGGTATGTACTGCTCAACGACATTACAAATACTACAGCAGGAGCTGAGACGTCTATACGGCAGCTGCTAGCCAATTACTCATATAAGCTCTATGTGTACCACCCTCCATTCAGCAAATTACAGCTCATAGCACTGTAAGCTGTCTACAGCAGGCAACACAGAAACGTGAAAAACTGAGAAAAATGAGAAAATGTTTTCCCCGAAAAGGGCCCCGGGTAAAATTGTCGGGTGGCATCATTAGTTTTCCGACGTGTTGATGAACACAGAGAAGAGAAAGGGAGAGAAAGAGAGAGTAAATTGTTTTTTTTTTTTGGCTTGTTAACCTTTTCAAATATATACTAACATTTCCATTTTTTTCACTCTGTTTACTTTTACTTCTAAGATAGGATTCTTGTTTTCTTCTACGTCCCTTTTTTATACTTTTTTTTAAAATGTTATCCGTTAAATCATCAGTTAGATCAACAATGTCCGCTGCAAGAGCTTTCTCAACTTCTAAAATTGCAATGAGAACCGAAAAAGATGCATTCGGTGATATCGAAGTGCCATCAGATAAATATTGGGGTGCTCAAACTCAAAGATCATATCAAAATTTCAAAATTGGTGGTACAAGAGAAATTATGCCTGAACCAGTTATTAAATCTTTTGGTATTTTAAAAAAAGCAACTGCAAAAGTTAATACCGATTTAGGTGCATTAGATCCAAAATTAGCTGATGCAATTCAACAAGCTGCAACTGAAGTTGTTGAAGGTAAATTAATGGATCATTTCCCATTAGTTGTTTTTCAAACAGGTTCAGGTACTCAATCAAATATGAATGCAAATGAAGTTATCTCAAATAGAGCAATTGAAATTTTAGGTGGTACTTTAGGTTCTAAAACTCCTGTTCATCCAAATGATCACGTTAATATGTCACAATCTTCAAATGATACATTTCCAACTGTTATGCATATTGCAGCAGTTACTGAAATTTCATCTCATTTATTACCTGAATTAACTGCTTTAAGAGATTCTTTACAAAAAAAGGCAGATGAATTTAAAGATATTATTAAAATTGGTAGAACTCATTTACAAGATGCAACTCCTTTAACTTTAGGTCAAGAATTTTCTGGTTATGTTCAACAATGTACTAATGGTATAAAAAGAATTGAAATTGCTTTAGAACATTTAAGATATTTAGCTCAAGGTGGTACAGCTGTTGGTACAGGTTTAAATACTAAAATTGGTTTTGCAGAAAAAGTTGCAGAAGAAGTTACTAGATTAACTGGTTTACAATTTTATACAGCTCCAAATAAATTCGAAGCTTTAGCTGCTCATGATGCAATTGTTGAAATGTCAGGTGCTCTTAATACAGTTGCTGCTTCATTATTTAAAATTGGTCAAGATATTAGATATTTAGGTTCAGGTCCAAGATGTGGTTATGGTGAATTATCTTTACCAGAAAATGAACCAGGTTCTTCAATTATGCCAGGTAAAGTTAATCCAACTCAAAATGAAGCTTTAACAATGGTTTGTACTCAAGTTTTCGGTAATCATGCATGTATTACTTTTGCAGGTGCTTCAGGTCAATTTGAATTAAACGTTTTTAAACCTGTTTTAATCTCTAATTTATTATCTTCTGTTAGATTATTAGCTGATGCTTCAAATTCTTTTAGAATTCATTGTGTTGACGGTATTATTGCAAATACTGATAAAATTGATAAATTATTACATGAATCTTTAATGTTAGTTACCGCTTTAAATCCACATATCGGTTATGATAAAGCTTCTAAAATTGCTAAAAATGCTCATAAGAAAGGTTTAACATTAAAAGCTTCTGCTTTAGAATTAGGTTACTTAAATGAAGAACAATTTAATGAATGGGTTAGACCAGAAAATATGATTGGTCCAAAATAATTTCTTCATGATTATTAAATATTAAATAAAAGATTGATTCTTTTCCCTATTTTAGTTTATTTATTTATTTATTAACTTATATATCTATTTATACATTACATAATGTCCTTTAAGATTACATTCAGAGAAATTTCACACAGACTACTAGATTTGTCAAAATATTTCGCACATAACGTTTAGTAAGAAAAAAATCGGGGGGGGGGAGGCAAAAAAGGAAAAACGAAAAAAAAGGCGAATTTTTGGAGTGAAAAAAGAGCACAGGAAGGCCACAGTTGTTTTTCTTTGCATATTTGCCCTCTTGATTTCTTTATCTTTACCTTTATCCTTTTCCCTTTTTTGTTCCTGCTTTCTTGTTTAAACAATACAAAATGTTTGCTTACTCTAAGAGACTTGTTTCTATTCAGAGAAGTGGAACTTTGAAAAAATTCCAAAATGATATCATATTGAAAAGGTATGCTTCAAATATTAGAATTCCAAATAATTTAAATGTTTCTAAATTTAATGATGAAATAAATTTAAATAATATTTCAAATAATAAATTTGAATCGATTTGGTTAAATAAATCAAATTTTGAAATTCCTGAATTTAATAACAATTTTAATTATCATTTAAAATCTTCAAAATTAGATAATAAAGTTAATAAAAATGATAAAACTGATAAGAGTGATAAAACTGATAAGAGTGATAAAACTGATAAAAATAATGATAAATCTGAAAATAATGAAAATAATAATAACAATAATGATAACGATAAAAATAAAAATAATGAAAATAATGAAAAAAATTCAGATATTGAAATTGATAATAAAAATGATAATATTAAATCTTCAAATGCAGAATCTAAAAATTCAATTGCTTCAGCTAATGCATCATCAAGTAACAACAATAATGATGACGATGAAGGAAATAATAATAACAATAATAATAATGATGATGATGATGATTTAGATTTTACTAAATTAAAAACTAAAATTGAAATTCCTGAAGTTTACCCTCCAATTATTGCATTACCAATATCTCGTCGTCCTTTATTTCCAGGTTTTTATAAAGCTGTTATTATATCAGATGTTAACGTTATTAAAGCAATTAAAGAATCTTTAGATAAAAAATATCCTTTTATTGGTTGTTTCTTATTTAAAGATGAAAATATGGAAAGTGATATAATTGAATCAAAAGATCAAGTTTTCGAAACTGGTGTTTTGGCTCAAATTACTTCAAATGTTTATGCTAAAGATAAAGATACAGGCGTTGAAACTTTAACTACTGTTTTATATCCTCATAAAAGAATTACGATTGATGAATTATTCCCTCCAAAAATTAATGAATCAAATACTTCAAATAAACAAGTTATTGAAGGTATTACAGGTGAAAAAGAAGGTGATGAACCAATAAATAAAGAAGAAAAATTAGAACCTTCAGAAATTATTATTAATAATCATGATTTAAATATAGATGATGAACCAACTGCATTTTTACAAAAGTATCCTGTTACTTTAGCAAATGTTTCAAATGTTGAAGATTTAAAATATGAGAAAAATGATCCTATAGTTGTTTCATTAACTGCTTCAATTTTAGATGTTTTAAAACAAATTGCAAGTACAAATAAAACTTTTAGTGAACAACTTGCAACTTTTAGTGCTTCACTTCATAGTGATATATTTAATTGCCCTGAAAAATTGGCAGATTTTGCAGCCGCTGTTACTGCAGGTGATCAAAATGATTTACAAAAAATTTTAGATTGTACTAAAATTCCTGATAGATTAGAACAAGCTTTAACAGTTTTGAAAAAAGAAGTAATGAAAAAGGAATTACAACAAAAAATTGAAAAAGATATTGAAGAGAGAATGTCAAAAAGACATAGAGAATATCATCTTAATGAACAATTAAAATGGATTAAAAAAGAGTTAGGTATTGATGATGGTAGAGATAAATTAATTAAAAAATTTAATGAAAGAGTTGAAAAATTAAATATGCCTGAAGAAGTTAAAAAAATTTATGATGAAGAAATTGCAAAATTACAAACTTTAGAAACTGTTATGTCTGAATTTACTGTTACAAGAAATTATTTAGATTGGTTAACTCAAATTCCTTGGGGTAAACAATCAACTGATAATTTTAATATTAAAAGAGCTAAAAGAATTTTAAATGAAGATCATTATGGTTTAAAAGATGTTAAAGATAGAATTATTGAATTTATTGCAGTTGGTAAATTATTAAATAAAATTAATGGTAAAATTATTTGTTTTGTTGGGCCTCCCGGTGTTGGTAAAACTTCAATTGGTAAATCAATTGCAAGATCTTTAAATAGAGAATTTTATAGATTTTCTGTTGGTGGTTTAAGTGATGTTGCAGAAATTAAAGGTCATAGAAGAACTTATGTTGGTGCAATTCCAGGTAGAATTGTTCAAGCTTTAAAGAAAACTCAAACAGAAAATCCTTTAATTTTAATTGATGAAATTGATAAAATTTCTCATTCTCATAGTGCAAGTGGTGGTGATCCATCTGCTGCATTATTAGAATTATTAGATCCTGAACAAAATAATACATTTTTAGATAATTATATGGATTTACCAATTGATTTATCAAAAGTTTTATTTGTTTGTACTGCTAATACTTTAAATACAATTCCTGGTCCATTACTTGATAGAATGGAAGTAATTGAAATTGCTGGTTATATTGAAGATGAAAAAATCAAAATTGCAGAAAAATATTTAGCCCCAGAAGCTAAAAAGAATACAGGTTTAGAAAATGTTAACGTTGATTTAACTGAAGAAGCTATTAAAACATTAATTAAAAATTATTGTAGAGAAAGTGGTGTTAGAAATTTAAAGAAACAAATTGATAAAATTTATAGAAAAGCTGCATTAAATGCAGTTGAAGAAGTTGGTGATGAAGAAATTGATGAAATAATTATTGAATCGAAAGAATCTCTTATACCAGATGGTCCAATTAATGATGCTGCAACAGAAGCAAAATTAAATGATGAAAATAAATCAGAATCTATTTTAGATAAATTAAAAGATGAAACTTCCGAAGAAAAGAAAGTTGAAAAAAATGAAAAAGAATCCGAAGAAATTCAAATACCTCAAATTGTAATTCCTGATACTTATAAAGCTACAATTACAGCTGATTCATTAAAAGATTATGTTGGTGCACCAGTATTTACAGCAGATAGATTATATGAAACAACTATACCAGGTGTTGTTATGGGCCTTGCATGGACTTCAATGGGTGGCTCAGCTTTATATATTGAATCTGTTTTAGAACATGCAATTGATAAAGATTCTTCACCTAAATTAGAAAGAACAGGTCAACTAGGTGATGTTATGAAAGAATCTGTTAGAATTGCATATTCATTCTCTAAAATGTATTTAGCAAAACATTTCCCAGAAAATAAATTTTTTGATAAAGCTCAAATTCATTTACATTGCCCTGAAGGTGCAGTTCCAAAAGATGGTCCATCTGCAGGTGTAACAATTACATCTTCATTCCTTTCATTAGCATTAAATAAATCTTTGAGACCAGATGTAGCAATGACAGGTGAAATTACACTTACAGGTAAAGTTTTAAGAATTGGTGGTTTAAAAGAGAAAACAATTGCAGCAAAGAGAGCAGGTGTTACAACAATTATTTTCCCTAAAGGTAACGAATCTGATTGGATTGACTTACCTGATAATGTTAGAGAAGGCATGACACCTGTACCTGCTGATTGGTATCAAGATGTTTTTGATGTTTTATTCAAAGATGTCACTGAAGAAGAAGGTAATACAGTATGGAAACCACAATTCGATAAAATTAAAGAACAAGAAAATAAGGACAAAAATGATAAAAAGGACAATTAAATTTGTAGTTTATATACCATTCTTTTTTGCCCATTTCCCACTTTTTTATATTTTATAGCATCAACTTATTATTTATTTATTCCATCTTCACTTGAATGCAATTTATAGTCATATAATGTGCTCTTGTATATATTGTTAACCTTACCGTTTAAAAATTTCAACATTTTTTTCTGAAATGGACTTCCAAGAAAATATCAAATTTCGAAACATCAAAAGCGAGTACACAATTTCTATATATGTAATGATTAAATGAACAAACTGTTTTTCTGTTTCACTTTCTTTCTTAGTACAAAGGATGACTGACGTTGATAGTGTACGTAGTTCAGAAGGATCTACTAAAATAGATGATTCAGAAAATTCTCAAACTGCATCAATTTTTAAACAAGCTTTAACTTTTAATGTTATAGCTAAATACGATCCACATATTTCTCAATTATTACATATATCTTCATATTGTGTGATATATCATTATGACGAAGATTCACAAGATTGGACTAAAACATCATTCAATGGGCCAACATGTGTATATGCACGTCGAAGTATATGGGATGATTCTAATGATGATAATATTAATAAAGTTTCAGTTGATGAACTTACTAATAGTACACAAGGTAATTATTACAAATTTGGTTTATTAGTATTGAACAGATCGCAACCAGAGAATTTTAGTTTGGGATTTTTAGCTGATAGATATATTGATGAAAATGATATAAATGAAGATAAACAATTGTTAGTTGAAAAAAGTGATGAATTAATTATTGTCAGAGATTTCACGGGTAAGGCTTTCGGTTTATGGGTTTTCGATGAAAAGGACAGAGATTATCTTTATAAAATTTTATTGTATTGTACAGAAAAATTAGACTAATTTTATAAATATATATTGATATATACTTTATATACTAATTTAAATCAAGTTTCCAGTTCAAAATTATTGGAAATTTACATAAGTACTACTTAGAAAAAAAAAAAAACTAAAATTACAAACATAATTTACATTATTCAAAAAAACACATACACTATGTGAGTATGTATTCACTTTATTCAAAATGGCTACTTCTTTAATTTGCAGGAGTTGAAACTTTACTTTGACCTGTTTTCTTTTTTGCAGTTGCCCGTTTTTTCTTAGGTGGCTCTGTTGTATCAACCGGAGTACCATTAGCAGCAGCTTGAGCTTCTAATTGCTTCTTTGTTGGTTTCCTAGGTTTCTTAGGTGCTGCTCTCTTCTTCGGAGCAGTTTTCACCGATTTATCATTTTTAGCTTTACCATCAGCAACAGAATTTGAAGATTGTTTAAATTCTTCATTTTTAACACTGGAACTGCTGTTAGGGATCGATTGATTGGATGCATTCCTATTTGAAAATGTAGAAAATGGTTTACTTCCACTACTCATAAGTGATCTGAATCCACTAAAATGTGGGTTTTGACTATTATTCCCAGTGTTGATATTATTAATATTTCTCATAGTTTCTTTCTTAATTAAACTTTGTTGTCTTAAATGCTCAATGAACTTTAACCTTTCAAATCTAGGTACTTCAATATGTTCTTTATTACTAACTAAATTACTATGTGGCATTTTTTGACTCATGATAAGCATGACCTTTTCATATTTAGAATTAGAATGTAATCCATCTTGATGCAATTTGTTGTAATTATAGTTATCTACTGTAAGAGCTTCTGATTTTTTCTTAATTTCAGGTATTGGTAGCTCTCTAACATCGGTTCTATGCGTGAAAACCATTTCATCATTTTCTTCATCATATTTTGGCATTATCATTTCATCGATTGGCCATAAAGATTTATCTTCTAAATAAGGATTTAAAACTGGATTCAGATTGACACTCCTAATTGATGCAGCCAAAATTTCACTTTCGAAAGTTAACATTATACCATCACTGAACATTTGCGTATCTGTCATTTCACAAAAATCTTCAAACATTGCAGATTGTGTCAGTCTTAACACAGTTCTATATTCTTTATATGGTTTCGGTTCAGCAACTTTAGATTCTTCTTCTTTCGATTTATCATTTGTGGGATTATTATTTTTATTATCTATACTGTTAGCATCATTATTTACATTATTATTATCTCCATTATTACTATTATTGCTTTTATTTAAAGTTTCATTTTTTAATTGAGATGTCATCAATTTTTGCTTCTGATTAGCAAATCTGTGATCATACACTCGTAAAATAAGATTTCCATCATACAATTGTATGTTTCCATCTCTAATGATTTCTACCAATGCATCTGGAATTGTTTTTCTAGCAATGTATTTAAGAAATTCTCTTATTATTGGATCTGATTTTGGTATTAGATTATTATTATTACCAAATCTAAAATAGTCTTCATGGATATGAAAATCCAAAGATGGTGGATTTTTTTCAAATTTTTTCAAAATTTCTTCCTCTGATTCATAAAATCTTTGAGTTTTAGCCTTTCTTCTTAAATATTGAACTTTCACTAACTGTTTTTGACCAGGAGTTAATTTTTCAAATTGTTCAAGAGTCAAACCAAAATATTTTTGCTGCAATTGCTTTTGTTGCATTAATTTTGCTTGTTCATTTTTTTGTTGTAATAGCTTTACCTCTTCCTGCTTTTGCAATAGTAATTGCTTTTGTTGATCTGATAATGAATTTACTCTATTTTGCTGGTTTTGTGGTAGGTTGACAGGTTGATTGACAGGTTGATTGACAGGTTGATTGACGGGTTGATTGACAGGAGGGTTAACAGATAAATTGATTGATTGGCTAACTGGTGGATTTACAGGTACATTAACCGGTGCGTTGACAGGGGTATTAACAGGCATATTGACAGGGGTATTAACTACAGAATTGGCAGGCTGGTTTACAGGATGATTGATGGCATTATTAGCAGGAATATTAACAGGTTGATTAACAGATTGGTTTAAAGGTGAATGTATACTGTTAGCAGGTGAAACCATGTTGACAGCATTTGAGCCATACATCGATACATTCGAAGGAGGATTCCCTGGCATACTTTTACCCGAAACCATTTTATGTGATGGTGAAGTAAAACCGGGTGGAAGTGTTTTACCAGCAACAGAATTCATATTTTGTACCTGTGTTTGTCTTTGAGTCTGTGATTGCCCTTGTGCTTGCATTTGTCCCTGTTGTTGTTGTTGTTGCTGTTGTTTCAAACGCGATGCTCGTGCTTGCCTAATCATCTGTTGATGTCGTTGAAGTACTTGAACATCCTGTTTTGTCAACTCTCCACTTTTCAATAGCTGTTCGAATCTTTGTTGTTTTGTAACACCGGGACCAGGCTGTATTTTTCTAATTAAAGAATGTAAGTATGCAGGATCCCAACCAGGAGCATTTGACTGATTAGATAAGAATTGTTGCTGCGATTGTTGTTGATTTACAATATTTGCCTGAGTGATTTGATTATTCTGTGATTGTGACATATTCATGTTCATATTCATATTCATATTCATGTTCATATTCATATTCATGTTTGGGTTCATATTAGTTCCAGTATTGGTTATATTAGAATTCATAGCCATGTTTGTGTTATTCATATTTTTATTCATATTAATGTTCATTTGATTCTTCAGATTGCCATTTAGGTTCATATTTGTATTTGAATTGAAGTTTTGATTGGTATTATCAGTATTATTGAATTGCGAGCCAAACGATCTCATTGGGTCATTATTAGAATAATTGCCTCCGGAATTCATTGATTAAATAAGCTGATCGATAATTTATCAACCTCAAACACCTTCACCGAGTCTAATCAAGTGAGTCCGCCTGTAAACTCTGCAAGAAGAAAAAGGAAATATGGTGAAACAAACCATAAGAACAGGAATTTGAAATTCATGTTCAAAATTCAAGTGCCTCGTCGATCGACCGCTGCGACAGATAAAAAGTGTCGCAATTTCTTTTTTTCCCGCTTTCGCCCTCAGAGAGAAAAAAAAATGAGGAAAAATCGTCGGTAAATACTGTCTATTGATGCAATATTCCCAGAGGGCGAGAAATTATCTTATTTTTTTGACATTTGAACGCCATGATTGTAAATTATTTAACACTTTATTTTTTATCTCTTCTACGGAAGAGTTTACAGTTGGGACTAACACTTTTTCTTATCAGTCTACCTACAGTGAATTAAATCACCTATCTCTCTACCAGCTTTTCATAACTTATACACACTCATATATATATTGGAATATATATATATATATTTATTATAGTATATTTCATTTTTTCAAAATTCAATTCCGTTTGGCTTACACCATTTGAGTTTAGTAAATTTATCATAGTTTTATGATAGTGAAATACATACACTAATAATCAATAAACAACTGAGTATCTATAAGTATATTTTTTCATCAAGCTAAATTATATATCTTCTTAAACTTTTTCATTAAATCATAAAAAAAAACACAAACACAAAACACAAAAGAAAAAGCTACTTATCATTGGATAACGTATCACGACATATTCCAATTTTCATTATTTCAGTTCAGTTTCAATTTTTTAATTCATTTCATTTTTTGGCTCACATTTAATTTTAGTTCGTCTTGATAAGTTTTAATAATTTTTGTCCACTTATACAAATATTGTACTATATATATATTATCCCAAATTTACTGTACTCATTTTATTTTATCATATTTCATTTTAATAATATTACCAAATTTATTTCATTTACACAGTTAAAGCTTTAGTATATATTTGCTAACTTATTTTTTTTTTCATTTAAAAAGAAAAGCTTTTCCTAACACAAGTTATACCAATAATATCATCATGTCCAATATCAACAAATTTTTAGCTCAAAAGCTACAAACAAATAACGGTTCAGGAAATAATTTAAATCCTAATGAAGAGAATTATGACAATTCTAACAATTATTCATGGAATTCAGATTTGAATAATTACCAATCCAGTAACCTATATACAGCTCCAATGCAACAGTCAAACTCTTTTGGATTATCTGATAATTCTAACAATAATTTTGATTTATACAATCAATCATTATTGAATAACTCCAACACTGGCAGCTCTGGAAATACCAACAATCAATTTAATATGTTATCTCACAATTTAAATACACAACAATTTAATCAATCAATGTCTTCAATGTCTGGTTTAACTCCTAACTCTATACCTTTATTAAATCAACCTTCAGCGAATAATACTTTACTACAGCAAAGCCAACAATCTTTATTACCAGCTGCAGTATCAATGACTCCTCAATTAAGTATGAATTCTACATTAGGTATGAATGATATGGGCTCCCCAGATTTATCGAATGCCATGAACAATTTGAATTTAGGTTCAGAAATATCAAATGTACCTTCTAGAACGGTCTATTTAGGTAATATTCCAAATGACCTTACTGCTTATGAATTATTGAATCATGTCAGATCAGGTACAGTTGAATCATTAAAAATGATACCTTCAAAAAATTGTGCTTTCATTTCATTCTTAGACGAAAAAGCTGCTACATTATTTCATTCTGATGCAATTTTAAAACGTCTTACAATTAATAATCACGATATCAAAATTGGATGGGGTAAACCAACAACAGTTCAACCAGTAGTCGCATCGTGTGTTCAAAGATACAATGCTACTAGAAATGTTTATATTGGAAATCTTCCTGAAACTACCACTGAAAGTGAACTTTATGAAGACTTTCAAGAATATGGTGATATTGATACAATCAAAATTTTAAGTGATAAAAAAATTGCATTTGTTCACTTTACTTCAATATTAGCTGCAATTAGATGTGTTCAATCATTACCATTAGTTGATAAATATAAAGATCGTAAGATATTTTATGGTAAAGATAGATGTGCTTTTATTACTAAAACTCAACAACATAATGCTGCACAATATTTAGGATTAAACCCAAATACTGATAATTTCATCAATCAAATTGATAGAGATTTGATTGCAAATGCTTTAGTTCAACAATCAAATGCTGCTGCAATGATTGCTACATCAACAGGTGGAACATCAAATTTAGGTAATAGAACTATTTATTTAGGTAATTTACATCCCGAATCAACTATTGAGGAAATATGTAATGTTGTAAGAGGTGGTATTTTACAAAATGTTAGACTAATTAATGAAAGACATGTTTGTTTTATTACATTTATTGATCCAATTTCAGCTGCTCAATTTTATGCTATGTCATCATTACATGGTTTAATTATCCATAATAGAAAAATCAAAGTTGGTTGGGGTAAACACTCAGGTCCTTTACCAAATTCAATCAATTTAGCAGTTGGAAATGGTGCTTCAAGAAATATTTATATTGGAGGATTAGATAAAATTTCTGAAATTCAGTTTACTAAAGATAAATTGTATTACGATTTCAAAGAATTTGGTGAAATTGAACAAATTAATTTTTTCCAAGAAAGACACTGTTGCTTTGTTAATTTTACAAATATTTCAAATGCGATCAAAGCAATTGATGGTATAAGAAATAACCCTGATTATCATAGGTGTAAAATTAATTTTGGTAAAGATCGTTGCGGTAATACTCCAAGGCAATTTCAATTGGGAGGTAATAATGTCAACTCAAATGATGGCAATAATAATAACAATAATAACAATAACAACAATAATAACAACAACCAATATGGAAATTTATTATCAAATGATTTAAATAATAATTATCCACTTAATAACGATCCTAATAACAATCAAGTATATAATCAATATTCTTCTAATTCAGATGATGATAATGAAGATGATTATGGTGATGATTACATTGATGAAGCAAAGGTAAGATTCCAGCCATTGGGTATTACGTTAGAAAATCAAAACAAACATTAAGCCATATTTGCGTAACATTTCATGAGTCATTTTTAACTTCTTTCATAATATATATGCATTTTCAAATCCCAACATAAAACTTTCTTCAATGCACAATTTTCTACTTTATTGCCTATTTTTTCTAATACAAATTTTTATATATTATACTTGATTTGAAAATAACCTCTCAGATTTATTTTCCTTTTCTTTTTTCTCTTTCCTCTTTTCTCTTTCCTTTCCTTCTTATCATTGTTTTATTTGTTTTCGTTTCTACTTCCACTACAATAAGTTTCTTTTGTTGATTTTTATTTCCATTTTCATTTTTTTTAAAAAAGCAAATTATATATATAACACTGTTTTCTATACGTCTATATACAAACATTAATTTTATGAAAAAAAGGACAAATATAGCATTGGTACTCATATCTCCGTTTTCTAGAATAGATGCCTCATAATTGTGTCAATCAAGCATGATTCGACAGCAAAACGGTACCCGGAGGATGTCAAAAATGCCAGGTCTGCAGCCTTGGTTTCAGCCATCGCCATTTTCAACCATTTTTGCCGTTTTTGCCGAATGGGTTAGTCATCGCCGGAGTTTCAAAATACAATTACGACCTTCCGAGTATGAAAGCGGGATTATAAAAGAAAAAGTTGTGCATGCAACATTTCAACTTGTAGTTTCCCCTTTTCTTTTGAATCAGTTGGAGGCTTTGTTATCCGTTTTATCAGATCCCTTGGGAGCAAACTATTGTAACTCCTGAAGATACTAGGAATACTACAGTAAACTGTACATAATCACTTTTTGTAATTATGCACATGTGTGTATTTGTGTACAGTAATTGGCAAAAAGGGAAGGAAAAGAAAAACTGAAAAATTGCATGCCGGAAATGAAAATTGCTCTATATCATAACACCATACTCTTTCGATTAATGCAGATATTTGTACTATTTGTTGGCTATTTCTCAAGGCTTCTCTGACTGCTTACCCATTTCAAAATATACTAAATAATTATTATATGATAATCATCTTGCTAGAATTATTTTTTGGAAAACGATATAGGCAAACGAATATTTGTTTTACAGGCCAATATAGTGATTAACTTTTTGATGAATTAAAGTTTCACCCGGGACGATTTATTGAATTGTGAGTCATCAGGTTAATTAATTTATTATGCTTTTTTTATTCTATTGTGCTCTATAGGGGTTTCGCCTTTTTCAATGCTTGCAACGGATCTACAATACTCAAAAGGGGAATACACATGTTGCATTCACGAATTCAGGTAAAATATATTCAATAAATATAAAAAAAGCACATTTTCCAATATTTTTTTTTGGTATTCAACCATTAAGCTCCGATATTAGTATCAACAATAAACAAAACAAACAGCACATGTCTAAAATTGTTCAATACGGAAGGAAAGCTTCCCAATTTGTTGATTCCTTAGGTGTTGAATCTAAAGGTATTCATAGATATTTACCAAATGAAAGATATAAAGAAGGTTCTATTAGACCATATATATCTACTATAGGTCTATGGGTTTCTGCATGCGGTGGTTTAACATCAATGTCATCATATTTCCTAGGTCCTTTAATTTTCGGATTAGGTTACAAAGACACAATAATCTGTGGTACATTTGGTACCTTACTAGGATGTTTAGTTGCAGCATACTGTTCTACTATGGGTCCAAGATCGGGGCTACGTCAGATGTGTAGTTCAAGATACTTATTTGGTCCATGGATGGTTAGAGTTGTTAGTTTGATTACAATAATAGGATTTTTAGGTTGGAGTGTGACGAATAGTGTGTTAGGAGGAGAGATTTTGAAATGGTTGAGTGGAGGCAGATTAAGTTTGAGTGTTGGTATTGTCATTGTGAGTGTTATTAGTTTGATCGTTGCATTATTTGGTATTGAATATGTTCTCAAATTTGAAGGTATACTTGGATTTGGTGTTGTTCTCGTTGTGTTTTTACTCTACATTATTAGTGGTAATGAATATCCAAAATATGAAGATTTACAAACAGTTGGAAATACTGAATTGACAAAAATTGGTAATAGGATATCTTTCTTTACCTTGTCTTATTCAGTTACTGCAACTTGGAGTGGATGTGTAGCTGATTATTATGTTATTTTCCCAGAAAATGTTTCACAAATGAAAATCTATTATCTAACGCTTTTTGCAATTTTTGTTCCAACTGTATTTAGTGCTATCATTGGTATGTTGATTGGTAACGCTGCTGTTGGTAATGAGCTATGGAATGAAACATATAACAATAAATCTTTAGGTGGTTTATTAAATATTGTATTTGATAGATGGGGTAATTTTGGGAAGTTCTTATTGGTTGTTTTATGGCTATCATTAATCACTAATAATATTCTTAATAATTATTCAAGTGCTTTAGCTGTTCAATTATTGGATAACTTGATATACAAATATTTAAGTAGATGGTTCATTGTTGTTATCATCTTTGTCATAACATTAATTTGCTCTTTAGTTGGTAGGGATCATTTCTCTGATATTCTATCGAACTTTTTACCAATGTTGGGATATTGGATCAGTATTTACGTTACATTACTTTTTGAAGAAAATATAATTTTTAGATCAACAAGCTTGGTTAACCTTTACCGCAAAGAATTATTTGAGCCTCGTCAAAATGACTCAGATAATGATGAAATTATTGAAAATACATTGAATGAAAATTTTGCCAATGAAAAAGATATTGAATGTATTGATGATAATAAAATCCCAGATTCAATTGTCTCAACAAAGATTGCTTCATCATCATCTGCATCGAAAAATAAATTTCCACTTTTATTTGAAAAAAATGTTCCACCATTTTCAACTGTTAAAACTATTCCATATTATAATTTCGAAGCTTGGGATGACAGAGAAATATTGACAAATGGATTTGCTGCAACTTTTGGATTTTGCTGCGGTGTTGCAGGTGCAGTTGTTGGTATGAACCAAGTATATTATATTGGTCCAATTTCCAAGTACGTTGGAGAGTATGCAGCCGATTTGGGTATGTTCTTATCCATTGGATTTGCAGGTATAAGTTATCCATTAGCTAGATACTTTGAATTAAAATATTTCAAAAAATGATTCAAATTTATTTATAAATCATTTTTATTCTTATTTCTATTATTTTTTTTTCACATTATTTTATAAAATTATCTACAAAACTGAATAAATACGTTTTACAAAATCTGATGATATAATCAATAATTTCTAGAAATTGAAACAAAAAAAAAAGAATGACTTCTTCAATGTATATGTGCAGACATTGATGAGTCATTAAGTACAAAAATTTTGTATCTACAAGGTTGAATCAGACAGAAATCGTGAAACCAACCTTGCTCCCTGATGAAATATCTGATTTGTGGTGGTAAAATAAAAATTGACGAGAAAAAGCACAAAACAAAAAAACAAGCGAAAGCTCTGCACCAGTGCACCAGTTTTATGTTAAGAGTCATAAGATTAAATAAAACTAGTTCAACAATTGGTATATTGGCGAAAAAACTTACACAGTTTCCTGATATTGAAGTTGATTTGTCTTCAAATTTAAAACAATCGCATAATTAATGAGTCAGAGTCAATGATTTTTCCATACTTAATATCATCAACGTTATTATCCATAGCATTCTTCTTTGATTATTCTGTGTGAATTATCAGTTTTACCACAAATGAAAATCGGATATCGGATCTGAAAACCAATATCTGATATTTTTTGGTGTTCCACCTTCTAAATTAGGAAATGTGCGCTCAGTCATGAATCGGATTGGAGGGTCGATTTGCCAAAAGCGATATTTCATGATATTTTCGATATCAAAGTGAATAAGTTTTCATTTTGTATATAAAGTGCCATATATCATTTAAAGATATTCAGATATCAATAAAGGAATGCTAATAATATAATCACTAAAACAAACTAAACAAGAAAATGTCGAAAATAGTTCATTACGGAAGGAAAGCTTCCCAATTTGTTGATTCTTTAGGTGTTGAATCTAAAGGTATTCATAGATATTTACCAAATGAAAGATATAAAGAAGGTTCTATAAAACCATATTTATCTACTATAGGTCTATGGCTTTCTGGTTGCGGTGGTTTAACATCAATGTCATCATATTTCCTAGGTCCTTTAATTTTCGGATTAGGTTACAAAGACACAATAATCTGTGGTACATTTGGTACCTTACTAGGATGTTTAGTTGCAGCATACTGTTCTACTATGGGTCCAAGATCGGGGCTACGTCAGATGTGTAGTTCAAGATACTTATTTGGTCCATGGATGGTTAGAGTTGTTAGTTTGATTACAATCATAGGATTTTTAGGTTGGAGTGTGACGAATAGTGTGCTAGGAGGAGAGATTTTGAAATGGTTGAGTGGAGGCAGATTAAGTTTGAGTGTTGGTATTGTAATCGTTAGTATTATCAGTTTAGTTGTTGCATTATTTGGTATTGAATATGTTCTCAAATTTGAAGGCGTTCTTGGATGCGCCGTTGTTCTCGTTGTGTTCTTACTTTATATCATCAGTGGTAACGAATATCCAAAATACGAAAATTTACAAACATACGGTGATAACGAATTAACGAAAATTGGTAACAGAATTTCATTTTTTACATTATCGTATTCAGTCACTGCAACCTGGGGTGGATGTACAGCTGATTATTATATCATTTTCCCGGAAAATGTTTCACAAGTTAAATTATTTTTTTTCACATTCTTTGCAATTGCTATACCGACTATATTCGGTGCAGTAATTGGTATGTTAATTGGTAACGCTGCTGTTGGTAACGAATTATGGAATGAAACATACAAAGAAAAATCTTTAGGTGGTTTATTAAATATTGTATTTGATAGATGGGGTAATTTTGGAAAGTTCTTATTGGTTGTATTCTGGCTATCACTAATTACTAACAATATTATCAACAACTATTCAAGTGCATTATCCGTTCAATTATTGGATGATTTAGCTTATAGATATTTGAGTAGATGGTTTATTGTCATTATTATATTTGTTATTACCCTGATATGTTCATTAGTTGGTAAAAATCATTTTTCAGAAATTTTATCGAACTTTTTACCAATGTTGGGATACTGGATTAGTATTTATTTTACATTGCTTATTGAAGAAAATTTAATTTTTAGATCAACCAGATTAGTTAAACTTTATCGTAAAGAATTATATGAAACTTGTCAAAACAAACCAAACGACATTGAAAACGTTGAAAGTACATTGGATGAATCTTTAGTTACAGGAAAGGTCAATGAAGCTATCAAATTTGAAGATAAAGTTGCTGATTCATCAATATCTACATCTACAACTTCGTTATCGTTATCATCAGAGACAAAATCCCCAATTTCAGAATCTGAAAAGAGTATCCCACCATTTTCAACTGTTAAAACTATTCCATATTATAACTTTGAAGCCTGGAACGATAAATATATATTGACAAATGGACTTGCTGCAACTTTTGGATTTTGTTGTGGTGTTGCAGGTGCAGTTGTTGGTATGAACCAAGTATATTATATTGGGCCAATTTCTAAATATGTTGGAGAAGATGCAGCCGATTTGGGTATGTTCTTATCCATTGGATTTACAGGTATAAGTTATCCATTAGCTAGATACTTTGAACTAAGATATTTTAAGAAATAATTTTTAGTCATCATAGGAAACTATTAACTTGTACTTTAATTTTGTAATATTTGTAAATTATTTAATGAATAAATATATTTTTAGAAAAAGAAAAAAAAGGAGGAGGGGAAGGTTCAACCCAAGAACATGCAATCTGTATTTATAATTATATGTAAAATTATAAAATGGAAATATTTAATGGTCATTTTGCGGTTTTGAAACAAACAATGATAATATATAATATTTGAAAAACCATTTAATTGACTCCCAAACCGATTTAAAAGAAAATTCATCATCATTTTTAGTAAAATCATTATAGTTAGGAGTTAAAGGAATTGCAGATTGATCTATTGGCTTTGAAGAAACCGGATCAATAAGATGATCCTGTGCTTGCTCTGCTTCTTCTGTACTATCTTCAGCAGTAATATTTTCTTCCCCACTAGTAGGTGCCGTATCACTCTTAATTGGAACACTTTGCTCATTAGCATCAAATAATTCATCTTCATGAAATGATTTATGATCAAATACTTCAACATCTCCATCATCAGGTTTGTTAGATGATCCTTCAGTTGTAACGATTGTTTGTTTTAAGATAACAAAACCGATATTGTTATCGTTACCTTCTTGATCCTTTTCATGTGGCTTTGATAAATCACAAATCCAGTTGTTATTATCAATTATGTACTTATAAAGAACTTTTTGGTCCTTTGGATAATCCACAATCAATTGTTTGATCCAAGATTTTGTGTTTTCATCAAAATCCAAAGCATCAGTTGATGGATTCCAGTCATTGAAAGTTCCTGCAACATTGACACTTTTATGAGACAGCTCTGGATCTTCAAGCTTGAAATTAATACAATTAGTATCACTCATTGGTAGCATAGAACTTTAATAGTCGAACAGATAAAATCCAGCTACAGAAACAACAACAAGTCGCCAGGGAGGGCAATATGATGATTTTATGCAATTTACTGCTGTGGTAATCAATTGATTACTTACTCTCACGCGGCGGTTCTTCTTCCTGAGCCGCGTTTTGCAAAGCTTCTCCGAGATTTTTCTGTCTTTCATCGTTTTCTGTTTCTTTTGGGACTTTGATGCTGCAATATGTCTGTATACAATACGTTTTATAGCTGCATATATCTGTATAAAATATACAGTCTCAAATATATATATACTATATAAATAAGTTGGTTTTTGGAGTAAAAACTTGTTGTTGTTTCTTCTTCATTCTTGATCATATTCGATTGAATATGTCATCTCTTCTTTACAATTGTTTTCTGATTCTTTTATACATTCATCAAGAATGTCTGCATCTCTAGGAACCAATTTAATACCGAAATCTTTTGGCCAATATGTTTGAGCTGATCTATCATTGGCATAATTGATATAATCGAATACCGGTTTTCTTTCAGGATTTGGATCACCTTTAACTTTGAAAAGAAGACATGTTCTAGTTAAAATTGCATAAAGAATACGGTTTGATAAATTCACTGCTGTACACGCCCTAGATCCAGCACCAAACGCAAAATGATACGGTGGAACATTAATTTTCTCATTATTTAAGAACCTTTCAGGATCAAACTCATCTGCTGTTGGTCCAAAGTGTTTTTTATCATGATTTGCTGCTTGTGCATTTAATATAACTGTAACACCTTCAGGCACTACAGTATCATTCCATTCAAATGATTTCATCGTTTTACGTGCAGGAATAAGTGGAATAACAGGATACATTCTTAATAATTCACGAACAAAAGATACAGCAAATGTACAATTTTCTTCATATAAGACATGTTCATACGCATTTTCAACTGTACCATAAATTTCAATACATTCATTATAAACTCTTTCTTGCCATTCATCACCCTTTTCATTAATTAATTGTAAGAAAAGTAAACTACCAGTTGAACCAATTGTTTCAAAACCACCAGAGACTAAACCAACACAAATACTTTTAATATCATCTAATTGAAGTCTTCCTTTACCATCGCTATTTGCAAAATCACCAACAATACTCTTTCTTGTATCTTTATGTTTAATAGCTTGTTGGGTTAATTTATCTAACCAAATATTTCTTTTTTCACTTGCTTCAATTGCTAATTTCTTTCTTTCATTATCAGGAAATAATCTAAGATAAGGAACAAAATCTTGTATGTTATTATTAGTTGAACGGAATGATGAAATGATTTTAACCATATCTAAAATTTCATCTAATAATGGTGTATTAATATCATCAAATCTTGTTGCATAACTTAACATAGTTGTAAAATTAAGTGCAAGCCTTTGTGTATATTTATAAGGATAAATATAGCCATCTTGAGAATCACGGTACAAATCTTTTAAAAGTGAAAGCCCTTCAAGATCAATTAAAACAGCACGCTCTTTAATTGCAGGAGTAGTCATATATCTTTGAACATTTAAACGCCTTTTTTTACATGTTTCATCCCATGGCGATGTACCAATTGTTAATCCTTGAGAAGTTGAAACTAATTTATGAAATGTATAAAATAATGGTCTATCTATTAAAGCTGTCTGATTTTTAATAAACCATTCAACTGCAGTTTCATAACTATTAACAAAAATAATTCGTTGATTACCCATTAAACATTGAAAAACCGGCAAATTATTTTTCAATGATAAATTTTGAATATTGGTTGGGTGATCTTTATCTAGTTTGGTTAGGATACCATAAACCGATGAATCTGATTCAACTTTGGGAATACCATCAATTGGAGGCTGTAAAGGTTTTAAAGAAAATGTATAAAACCAAATACTTAATCCAACCACAGCAATAAAGCTACTGATGAAAAAAATATTACTAAAGCTGAAATACCCTGAATGGCTTAAAATATTTAATAATAAACCCATCTTTGATATTTCGAGTTCACTCTTTTTGTTGAATGTTTCTAACCTTGCTAAAAAAAGTAAACCAAAAGCACAGCTGATAAATTTTTAGAGGTAAACTATTCTTGCCAAAAAAAAAAAAGAAAATAACACCAAATTCTTCTATTTATAGGTAAAGTTCCTAGAAACCACAACACATTCTGATGCCGTTTTGCTATAACTATCTGTAGGTAAAAAGTTATGTAGCACCATATTATTGTGAGTTTCACGTTTTTTTTGCTTTATGTGCGATAAATCTCGAAGGGCTTTCGCATCAACGTACATTCATGTGGAATAAGAAAGCAGGTTAGCCAATATGGCCAGTCTAAGTTGTAATGGCAAGAGGGAAGCTCGGAATAAGGTTGTCTTGCAATAATAGTTACAATAAATAATATAGTTCAAATTTGAAAACTTGTTGAATATTCTTTTCTTCATCCAAAGCTAAGTTTTTGTCCCATTCTAAACCTTTGGATACTAGAACAAAGCACCTGTACACCTAAAATGGCTCAAAAATTTGAGAAAAAAATGACGATGCAAAGTTTGGACAGTTCTATCATATTTGATTCTGATAAACTCCAACAGGTAGCCGATACTGAAGGGATCAAATCAGGACATACCCCGAAGACTGATATATGCCATTTGTTATTGATGGATGAAATATTTACCAAATCAGAAATAGAAATCTTACAGAAAAGTTCACATAGAAGATCATCCACAAAATGTTTCCGTTGCAGGCATAAAAGAATCCCGTGCTCATATGAATTCCCTAGATGTGTTAACTGTGTCAAAGCTGGTGAAGATTGTCATGCTTGGATCAAAGGAATAAAGAAACCAATTCCTCGAAGCTTACCACTGTATCTTGAAAACAGAGTTGCAGAGCTTGAAATTGAGCTTGATAGTTTGAAACAACATTCTGTTATCGATAACGCAGAAGAGCATTCATATTTAATTACAAAATACACAGGTACCCCCTTTCTAGAATGTTTTGATCATTCAGAAAACGATAAAAATAGTATTGCATCTTTTAATTTCATTTATTTTAATGCAAGTAATTTACCTGCCCCATTTGATTTGATGTTTGATACTAACAAAAAGGGAACAATGAAATCATTCCTTGAAAAAAATACCCCATTAAATTTAAATAGTATACCCAAAAATGCAGTCAAGATGATGATGGCTAACTATATGGATTTTCATCTTCCTCAATATCCAATTATTTCAAGGCCTATGTTGACAGATATGCTCAAAAGAGTTTTGGATGATCCCGATAATGCCACATCATTTGATAATGCAGTTGTATCTATTACCTTAGCAATATCAGCAGCTTTAATTACCAATAGAAATGAAAAGCGTGCTCTATCCTCTTCAAGTGCGTTGTTTTCTACAACAATGCTACAGATATTGAAAACCTCCTGGGAGTTTAAAATGAGAAAACTACAAATGTCTTTATTAATTGCACATTATGGATTTGCTAATCCATATGCAGCTGATGTTTGGTTGACTTTAAGAGATGCATTCAGATTATGTATTGATATGGGCTTACATAAAGAAGTTGAATCGGAAGTTTTAAATGTTGTTGATGCAGATGATAGGAGAAGGCTTTTCCTAGTATGTTCAGGAATGTTACGGCATTTATCATCAGTTTCTAAAATTAAGTTCCCTATATCTCAAACCTTAATTTCAGTAGAGTATCCTACAATTGTGGATGATTCATTTATTTCAGAAAAAGGTATAGATTATTCTGGTCCACAAACGAAAGCTGCGGCACTTCATTTTTACACTTTTCGATTAATGGAGTCAGAAGTATGTGATGTATTATGGAATAACAAAGAAATATCTGGAACATTGGAAGAATGGTTAAAAATGATGGATGAAAAAGCAAGTGCTTGGTATTTAAAAGCTGAAGAATTTGCCAAAATTAACCAATTAAGATATAGACTTATTTCAAAAGCTTCATTACAGATAAGATTGAGAAGAAGAACGCCAAGAATACCTAATCCAACAAAAGAATCCTTTATTGATCTTGTTGAAGCAATTTCAATTCATGTAGATGAATATTCGAACGATGCAAAAACATGCCAAGTATCATATTTATTTGTCGGTGTTTATTATATTGTTGAAGCTGCTGTCAATCTCTTGGATATTATGTGGTTTGAATCAGATTGGATTTTAGATAGCTTCAGCTTAGAATATTTAAACGAAAAACTAAAAGGCTGTATTAACTTATTAGACAAGTTTAAAGAACGTTGGCCTGATATTGAAGCTTCAAACATGCCATCATATTTGAATGAGCTACGTGAAAAAGCAGTTGATAAATTAAATAAAGTCGAAATGGATGAAGAAACTAAATTTAAAATATCCTCGAAAATTGAAAATTTGGTTTTCCCATACAAAGGAAAGGAATCATCGATTACACCATCATTAAATTTAAATGCTTTACTAGAAAAAAATAATCATTTGTTGAATCACTCTCATAAACAAAATCATAGTACCATTTTTGTAGATGAAGGGGAAATTCTTTTAAAAGATTTTATTTTGACAGGAAAGTCAAACTGGAATGATCACTTTACAGATGGTAAATTTTGGGACATTGAAGATATTTTGAGTTCTACAGCAAATTATATCTAAATATTTTTTTATTATTTTTGATGCTATTCAATTTTTTTGTTTTGGGTTATGGGTTATATGGAGTAATATACATTGTGTAAATAAATACATTTTTGTTTTAAATATATAGAAAAGTATAAGGTTGGATTGAAAAAACACTTATTTTGAACTCGTTTTCATTGAAGCCAGCTCGATGAAAGACTTTATATAATTAGCATAATACCACTGCGATGATATCTGCGTAATTAGTTTTTGACCTTGACTAATACCTTTAGAGATTTGCTCGTCTTGTACCATTCCTAGGTAACTTTCATGATATAATAATTTTATTATCAACAAATTTATCAGTGCTATTGAAATATCAGTAATCGCAAACCAGTAAAAATGAATACCCGAAGGCTTCATAACATTTAGATAATTGTCTATAATCTGAAGAGATGATGATAAGATTTCAATTACCATTAAATCAAAATAAAGATCACATTTGGAACATCGGTGTGATAGCATCGGTGATAACATTAACCATAAATGGGGATCATTGATTCCAAAAGTTCTTGAATAATCAAAAACATGAGAAATATCACACCCTGAGGTATTAGAATAAACATAGTAAAAAAGATCTGTTTTAACAAACAAATTCAAAAAGTATTCTCTCATTGCATCATCCTGAATTATTAAAACTTGATTCTTTGATAGTGCAATATGAGGCGGTTTACCTAAACACAGAGATACTCGAGTATCAAGTGAAACCAAAATTTTTAAAAAGTTGCTTCTTGGTATATCTTTAGAAATTGTTCCAGGAAGCGGAACTTCAGTATTTAAATTTTTGACCTGCAATCTTTCTGCAATATCACAGGCCAAGCTCAACGTTTTCCATACAGACTTTCCAACTTCTGGATCAAATAATTCATATATTGCATATAAAATTAAAGAAAGTAAAGAATCTCCGTCTTCTTGAGTTAATTTGATTTTCATTAAATCTAGTACCTTTTGCTGTAGCATTATTTTAATGACAACAAAGTCCGATCGTTTCCTCATTATATGCGCAGATGAGATAAGCAGGATCAACAAAATAAATAATTGCTTTGTTTCCGGATAATTTTTTATCATCAAGTCGAAGTGGAAAAAGGAATCAGAAAGCAGTGGAAATACCGGATATATGTTAGCCAAATAGTTTGAAATTAGTATTTTGGAATGATCACTGGTGATCATAGAATAATCAAACGGAATTTTTACTTGTGGTATCACTGAATAATCTAATGTTATTAAATTTTCTAATAAATCTCTCTTCAAGTTGAGCATCATAGAACTCATATATGTCATGGAAACAAGTGAACAGGGTCCAAAATAGTGTAATACAGAATCCGAACCTTCAATGAAAGTTCCATTTTTTACTGTGTTATATAATTTGTTTTCTGAGGTTAGCATGAAATCATTCTGTGTGGTTCTTTTTTCAATTTTCATTTTATATTTTTGTATTTCATTTTTCAAATTAGAGATACTATCATCTAAACTTTTCAAGTATTCTCTAGGAACGTTATTACCTAAGCCTTCATCATAATACTCACATGGCGTTCCCATCGTTTCACAATGTTTACAGTTGGGCAAATTAAAGTCACATCTTTTCTTTCTTTTCTTGCATAATATACACGATGGTAGCATCTTGTGAGTGTTCTTTGTGCTTAAACAGAAAAAGAAAAAAGGACAAACTAACAGGGAATCAATAGGCTTACACCAAACACAGATTGATTCGGAAAGGACTACAATCAACATAAAATTCTCATGGGAAAAAACATACATGAATTTCAGTGTTGTTGATTCTTCCGCGCTTCCCCGAATACTTTTCGCATATAAAGCGGGCGTATCTGGAAACTGTTTTCGAAAATTAACAGAATATAAATATGCTCTGATAACGAAAGTTTTGAAGACACTACATTAAATTATGGATATGGAATAACAGCTCAATCGAAAAAATAAATACTGATGGCTTCAATTGAGTACAGTGAGAAATCCCAAGAGATTATTAATTCATACAAACAAAATGTTAAAAGTGGGTTTTTCCCATTACCAATTCCTATTATAAAATCAAAAAACGCAACTGTATGGGATACAGACGGAAATGAATATATTGATTTCCTATCATTTTTTGCAGTTGCTAATATGGGACACTGTCATCCAAAAATTGTTGAAGCTTCATGTAAAGCAATTAGAGAATGCCCATTAGTGAATACTGCATTTATTAATCCAAGTTATGCAGAGCTTGCTAAAAAAATAGAAAAAATTCTTGGTTATAATAGTACTGTTTGTATGTGTTCAGGAGCTGATGCAACAGACACTGCTTCTAAAATTGCTAGAAAATGGGGTTATTTAAAAAAAGGTATCAAAGAAGATGATGTGTTTATTTTAACAACTTCTGCATGCTATCACGGTATAACATTATCAACTCATTCATTTGCATCTGTTAGAAAACAAATATTTGGCCCTTTCCTTCCTAACGTTGGTTCTACATCTCCTTCGGGTATATTTGTAAAATATGGTGACATTGAATCATTAGAAAAAGCCATTTCTGCTGATCATGAGAGAATTGCTGCATTCATGGTTGAACCAATCCAAGGTTCTGCTGGTATTGTTGATCCACCTGAAGGATATTTAAAAAAAGCTTATGAGTTATGTGAAAAATTTAATATTTTGTTTATTGCTGATGAAATTCAAACAGGACTTGGAAGAGCTGGTAATATTTTAAAATCATGGGATGAAGGCATAAAGCCTGATTTAGTTTGTTTAGGTAAAGGTTTAGCAGGAGGTGTTGCCCCTCTTTCCGCTGTTTGTGGTGATAAAAAGATAATGGATATTTTGGAAGCAGGTGATATTGGCTCAACAATGGCAGCAAATCCACCAGCTACAGCTGCTGCCGTTGCTGCTCTAGATGTTTTGATAGATGAAAAAATATCAGAACAATCTAAAGAGAAAGGTCTATTGTTAAAAAAGTTATTACTTGAAGAAAAACTTGAACAAGTTTTAGATGTTAGTGGCTCGGGTATGCTACGTGCAGCTATCCTCAATCCAAAATGCATTAACACATCTTTCAATGGCTCAAGACTCGCCGCCTTTTGTGCTACTAAAGGTGTGTTGGTTAATAGTGCTGCAGGTGGTACAAGAATTAGAATTTGTCCTCCACCAACAATATCCATTGATGATTTAAGAAAAGGTGTTAAAATTTTTGCAGAATGTGTTAGAACATTGGAAAAAATTGAGGGTCCAATTTTAAATGTAAACTAATATAAGATATATATATATATAATTAAGTATTACTACAAACTTATTCTTTAAATTAAAACTTAAAATAAATATTATTGGCAAAATTAATTAAATTTATAAAATTCATAAGATAGGTTTACTATCTTTTTTATAAACTTGACCATCTTTCATAACTAAAGAAGGATTCCTCAAAGTTTTAATATTTTCAAAAGGGCTTTCATCCAACGCAACAATATCTGCTGCAACCCCTTCATCAATCCATCCAAAGTTTCTTCCACATCTATGACCACCACATGCCAACCATCCGTAATAAGTTAAACTTTTTAAGGCATCTTCTAGTGGTATACCAGCTTCAACGAATAGCTCAACTTCACGAATATTCTCACCATGATTGAAAGTTCCAGTATCACCTCCGCATGCCTGTTTAATACCTCTTTTCCAAGCATTATATGTTTTAGTTAACATATATTGAAAATTTGTACCATATAACCTTTCAGCAATTGTGAGCGTTGGAACCAAAATACAATTATTTTCAGCAATGATATCCAATGTTTTTTCGTCACACCAAAACCCATGCTCAATAGTTGAAACACCAGCGTTGGCTGCCATAACCACAGATTTATTTGTTGCACAATGTGCTGCAACTGGACATTCTGCATTTTTTGCTTCTTCTACCAAAACATTCATTTCATGTTGTGTATATAGCAAAACGTCAGGATTCGGATTTTCTGGTGGAAACTTCACAGAAGATAAATATGGATGTGGAGTAGCTGGAGGATATCTCATAATTCTTTTTCTGTAATCAGCAAAAAATTTAATAACGTCACATCCCAAAGCTAATCTTCTTCTTACTGCTTTCCGAATTTCAACTTCACCATCACAGGCTTCACTTGTTACTGGAATTTTTGTACCTCCAATACCGTTTTCGGTATGAGTTTGAATACCACCAGTAGATGCTAAAACTTTTGTTGCAACGAAAAGCCTTGGACCAGCCATAATACCTCTATTGATTGCATCTCTTACATTCGCATCTGCTTCTTGCATACCTTCTGATCCTAAATCACGATATGTAGTGTAACCACACATCAACGCAGTTTTACAATGGTTTGTTGCTCTTATAACTCTTTCAACAAAACTTTCATCTCTTTTTTGCTTTGCATTATCTGCTTCATCGTATGAATGTAAGAAAATATGAGTGTGTGCATCAACAAAACCAGGCATGACAAATTTGTTTCTTAAATCAATATCATGCTCACCCAGTGAAATTTCTTCAGTTTCTCGTTCTTGGATTTCCACAATTAAACCAACCACCGGATCAATTTTTAAAGATTTGTTGTAAACAATTGTTTTGCTTTTTGGGTCAAAGTATTTAGATGTATGAACAATAAATGGAGGTGTTGAATGTTTTTTCAGTTCTTCAAGCCTTTTATATTCTGCCTGCGATTTTGGAACAGGAGCAGAAGTTCCACCAGAGCATATGGATGAGCAACACTCACAGGACATTGTGGATCTAGTTAAAAAATTAAAAAAATATTTACTTAGTTTCAAGCAAACTGGAAAAACAAAAGAAAAAAAAAGTATACAGGATTTGATACATATTTTTTTATATGTTGAAAATAAGAACATAGTGTTGTTTATTGAAAGAGTCATGAGTTATCGAATTGAAATAAATGCGCTCAAATCGCATAAGCTGTCGCTGATGTGCACACCAGCTATCTAACAACAGGGAACCGAATCCGCATTTCAACCCCTATTTTTCAAGTTATGAACTCGATGTATAAGCTTATAGTAATTGAAAGGAATTATCTTATCAGGATTTGGATGTATTTCTAATAAATTAATAAAAAAAATACGTTTTGTAGAAGGTTAGTACACAAAATTTATAAAGAAATCACAAAAGTAGCGATTAAACCATGAATTAAACCTTTGAGCACATTGGTGATTTTCTAGATAAAGCTTTAAACTATTCATCATCTGCAAATTCGTGCCATGGGGCAAGAATAAATCTTTCTTTATTTTCATCTCCAATTTTATCAATAATAGCAATTTCTTCTAGCGTCAAATCAATCAGGCTGATATTTTGTAAAATTCTAGTAGGATTCTGTGATCTTGGTATAACTGGCCATCCGTTTACAACACCCCAACTTAACATAAGCTGTGCTACGGTAACATTTTTGGAAGTTGCTAAATCAACTAATTTTTGATTTTTCAATAATGGTGATCCAATTGATCCAAGAGGACTATAAGCCATCAGCTGAATCTTCTTTTTTTCACAGTATGTGCGTAGTTTTTTTTGATTATTTGCTGGATGAAGCTCAACTTGATTAACTTCTGGGGCATACCCAGTTTCTTCTATAATCTTATCTAGTTCTTTAATACCAAAATTTGCGACACCTATCCTTTTAACCTTTTCTGGAAATTTTTTTTGGATTTTAATCATACATTGCCAAGTTTTAACATAATCCCAATTTTTCTCGAAATCAATTGTACCATCTTCAAGCTTTGGAGTTTTTTTATCATTACCGTTATGATTCAAAGGCGATGGCCAATGCATCAACCATAAATCTAGGTAATCAACGTTTAAATTTTTTAGTGTGACCTCAAGGCACTCTTCAGCCGCAGTATGCCAGGTATTTGCAAGTTTATCAATTAAAAATATATCCTTCCTTGGAATACCAGAATCTTTAATAGCTTTACCAACAACTTCTTGATTTGAATAAGCATAAGCCCCATCTATCATCTTGTATCCATTTTTTAAAGCGTATACTATAGCATCATGTCCTTGTTCATTTTCAAGTTGCCATGTACCCAAACCAACAGAAGGGATTGAATCACCTGATCTCAAGTGAATTGTTTCCATTGCTGAAGTTGTTTTTGTCGTTCTTTTGATGATTTCAAATGAACCGATTTTTTTTTCTTCTATGGAAAACACACTGAAATATAAAGGAAAATGAACGATTAACAAGCTTGAAAAAGATGTTTATTTTTATATCATGCGTTATTAAAAATCCGTTTACCCTAAACGCGATTTTAGACGGATGGCTATCGCGTTAGCCAACACTAAGAAATTGATTATCGATTTTATATAAAACGTATAGAAGGAACTATGATTGACAAAGTTTACTCATTCCTAATCTTTTTGTTTTTTTTATTTTAAACAAATACAAGACATTTTAAAGAAGAAACAGAAAAATCAAAACAACAATGGCTCCTGCAGCTCCTAAATATTTTCCGGTTGAGAATCCAACTATCCCATACTGGCACAAAGATGAAGATTCCTTCAAAAATCTTAGAACGACCAAAGATCTTCCTGTTGAAACTGATATTCTTATTATTGGTGGTGGTTACGCCGGTGCCGCAGTTGCATATTGGACATACCATGAAGCCAAAGGTAAAGCACCTAACGTTCTTTTAGTCGAATCAAGATATTTGGCCTCTGGTGCTACAGGGAGAAATGGAGGTCATTTGAAACCTGATTATTACAGAGAATATTTAAAATTTGAAGAAAAATATGGTCAAAAAGAAGCAGCAGCAATTGGTAATTTTGAACACGATCATTTAGAAGCTTTAAAAACTGCAATTGAAGATAATAAAATTGATTGCGATTTTGTTTTGACTAGGGCATGTAATGTTCATTTAACAAAAAAAGCGATCGAAGGTTGTGAAAAGGCAATGGAAAAATTAAGAAAAAACCCATATTCAAAAGTCTTGAATGATATTCAAGTTCAATATGGTCAAAATGCTGAAATTACATCAATTTGTGATGAATCACCAATTTCTCTAACATTTACTGCTGGACATTTATGGCCTTATAAAATGGTTAAAGGATTCCTTAATTATTGTATTGATAGAGGATTAAATGTTCAAACATATACTACCGTTGAAAAAATTGAAAAACAAAAAGATGATACTTATATTGTTAGCACCAACCGTGGTGTTGTCAAAGCTAAAAAAGTTGTTTTAGCAACAAATGCTTATACTCCAACTTTAGTACCTGAACTTGAAGACAAAATTGTTCCAGTCAAAGGTACATGCTCTCATATTAAAGTTGCTGATAAACACGAGTATGCACCATATCTTTCAAATACATACGGTGTTTGTCGTGACTATTCTAATCATGAATATTTAATTAATAGACCTGATGGTACAATTATTGTTGGTGGTGCAAAACCTTATTACCTAGCAGATAAAGACAGTTGGTACAAAAATGTCGATGATTCAACATTATTTAAGGCTGATGTTAAAGGCTGGTACCAAACATTCATGCAAAAGCATTTCTACACATGGAAAAAGTTTGATACAGAAGTTGATTATTTATGGACTGGTATTTTAGGTTATTCAACTGACTCATTACCATGGATTGGAGAAATGCCAAACCTTGCAAATCAATATATTATTGGTGGTTTCAATGGTCATGGTATGCCACGTATCTTTTTATGCGCAAAAGCTATTGCAGAAATGATGTTGAATAACATTTCAGTTCAACAAACAAACATACCAAAAAGTTTTATGTTGACTCAAAAAAGACTAGACTCAGCTAAGAACACCATTCTAGAAGATTCCGGTTATTACGCTGCTAGAAGACAAAACAAGTTATGATTCCAATTAGATTACATTTACAAGTTTTTGATAACTGCTTCTTTGTTTATTTTATCATCTTTTATAATTTATGTATTTAAAAATTGCCTATATAAATCCTCTTTACCTTTCTTTAATAATAATAGTTTACAGGTTTTTAGATCTTATTGTCTCCTGAACTTTGCTCGGTATTAAAAAAATGATTTTTTTTAATTTTTCAGCGGCTTGACTTCTTCCTTTTACGCAATACGTAAATATCCGGTTTTATGTCTTTGCGGGATGGTTTTACCTGATAACTCTTTGATAGGTTACACTCTATGTCTATCTATTCATAATTGATTTTAAAAAAAAATTCAAGATTTCTTTCTATTGGATACTACTTGTTTTTCTACTCCCGAGAATACCATTAGTCTCTTCAAATGCTGTAATATCGCTTATCTCCAAGACTCTATCGCACACGGCGGTTTAAACGTTACCGACGGAATGCGTGTGCCGTTTCTTTTTGGAAAAGAACGCGCTGTTAGAACTGCCTGAATCGTCAAATAAGCACAAGCAAAACATTATATTTTAAACCGGAAGCTCCAGGGCTGACTTCCAAACATTCTGATTAAGAAATAAGTTTTGGCTCTAATATTCTAAAATAAAAAACTTTCTAATGCAAATTAATCTCTTTGGTGCAATTTTATGCATTTGATCTCTACGCGCAATTATTGTGGTACTAGTCGCATTGAGTCCAAAAATGCTAATATCGCACTGTTGTATAAAAAGTATGACATTTCTACATTTTATATGTACACACTCAGTTACTTAATTCGTATATCGATATCTTTATTAGTTTACATTTTAATCCTTTCCGGACAAACAAACAGATACACAGAGAAAAAGAGAATATGCCAGACGTTGTTTTTGATATTATTGGTACTTGCATTGGTTACGATGTTATGTTAGACGCAATTTCATCCAGGATTGGTGAACGTTTATTGCAACACAATTGCAACACCGAATTATTCTTTAATGCTTGGGGAACTGCATGTGAAAGAGATTTCTCATATCTTTCTCAAATTGGTCATTACCAAACTACTAAAAAAATCCTTAAAGCAACATTTTACAGAACTTTATACCAAGCAGGTATTGAAGATCCAAAATCTTTTGCATCTGAAGAAGATTTGGAATATATTTCAGCAGAATGGTTGAAATTAACATGTAGACCTGACTTACCACATTTATGGAAATTATTAAGGGATAATGGCTTTACTATCTGGTGTTTAACTGACGGTGATAAAGAAAGAGTTAAAGGATATTTCAAAAACTCAAATTTAGAAATGCCAGATGAAAATATAATTTCTTGTGATTCTTTAGGTGTTGGTAAACCAACCCCCGAAGTTTACACCTATATGTTAAACAAACTACCAAACCAAGGCAAAGATGCATGGTTTGCTGCAGCACATATGTGGGATTGCTGTGCAGCTAAAAAGGCAGGTTTCCGTACTGCATGGACCAATGTTTACGAAAAATATCCTTGTGAAGATATTTTCGGTGCCCCAGATATTATTGCAGAAGGTTTGATCGATTTAGGTGAAAAAATTGTTGCTAAAAAATAATTTTACGTATAGATAAATATTTATATACTCCTTCCATACTACATAACACTTATATACAATATTCCCAAAACAATCTTAAAAGTTACTCAATTTTCAAACCTCATATACAGGAAACGTTTTGTTTTATTTTTGTGTAAATATAGATGAAAATTCATTTTATTTGTAATCAAGCTCAAATTTCAGATTATGATGTATCTAAAAAACTTCCTAATCTGTATGTAGCATTGGTACCGATAATTATTGTTGATTTTACTGATAAATATTGATTTTGAACTCTTCTATTGTTTAGATATATCTTAAAAGCTAATCAAGATAATAGGATTTAAAAAATTATTAGAAATTTAGCAATTTTCACATATCTTGGGCTATTTTATCATTTTTTTTTGTTAGATTGTCCGAAACTATGAACCTGTTAACCGCAAAATGTGATGCAAATATAAGGTGGGAAAACTACTGTTCGCTTTTCCGATTTCCTCGAAGTTGTGATCGGAGAAAGTCCGCGATTAATAGTCATTTTAAAACGTTGTAGATCAGAATTTAGTCAATCAAAAAAATAATGTTTTGATATTTTTAAAGAATATTAAATTAAATCAGATAATAGTATTGCTGTTGATAAGGAAAGTCATATCATCTATTTAAAGGTTGGTAAAACCCCTTATATTTATTTTTTGATTTCAAAGGTGTCTTAAATTTTTTATCTTTTACCTCGTATTCTTTTTTAAATAAGGAAAATATGAGTAAATCTTTTGGTGTCACAGAAGTACTTAGCGTATCAGATAGCGTAGGCAGTGCCAACTTCCCTGATAATGTTTCCACTGCTGATCAAGAGAAATTAGTCACAGCTTATGATGATGAAGTTGCTGATGTTGGTTATAAAAGACAAATTACAGGTCGTCAAGTTCTTATGATTACCTTTGGTGCTGGTATCGGAACTGGTTTCTGGGTTGGTATGGGTTCTGCCTTGAGAGAAGGTGGTCCGTTTGGTATTGTTTTTGCTTATACTATTGAAGCTTATATTGTTTATGTTATGTTTATTCAAACTGGTGAAATGACTGCCTATCAACCTATTCATGGTGGTTTTATCAATCAAAATTTGATGTACTTAGATGAGGCCCTCAGTTTTGCTCAAGGTATTAATTTTGCTTTTAATTGGATGATTGTTTTAGCTGCAGAATTAACTGCTGGTATTAATGTTATTAGATATTGGGATACCAATCATGTTGTTACCACTGCAGAATGGATTGTTGTTTTTGGTTTTATTTATTTTATAAGTAACATTTGGCCAGTCAAAGCTTATGGTTATATTGAATATGTTCAATCATTCATTAAAATTGTTGCAATGGCGGGTGCCACTTTGTTTATGTTGGTTGCTACTTGTGGTGGTTTACCAAAAGGTGGACCAATTGGTTATAAATATTGGAAACATCCTGGCTGGGATAGAAATGGTATCCAAGGTATCTGTTTAGCATTAGCTCAAGCTGGTTTTTCTTTTGGTGGTGGTGAACATATTGCTGTTGTTGCCGGTGAAGTTAAAAATCCAAGAAAGTTTATTCCTAGATGTGTCAACCCAATTTTCTGGAGATTATGTGTCTTTTTTGTCGGTAATGCATGGTTAATTACTATGAATGTCCCATATGATGATCCAATTTTAAATAATGCATCTGGATCTTTGACATCTCCATTTATTATTACCATGATTAACGGTGGTGTTAAAATCTTACCAGATATTTTAAATGCCTTAATTTTACTTTCTGTCATTTCATGTGGTAACTCTTCCGTTTACATTGGTTCCCGTTCTCTTGTTGCATGTGCTGATTTACATTTAATTCACCCAGTTTTTGGTAAAAAAGATAAACAAGGTCGTCCTGTTCTTTCTTTGATCGTCACTTTTGTTGTCGGTTTAGGTTTAGCTTTCTTAAATTGTTCCAATACTGGTGAAGTTGTTTATAATTGGTTTAACTCTCTTTGTGCTTTGAACGGTTACTTTACATGGTTAGCAATTTACATGGCACATTACAGATTCAGAGCTGGTTTAAAAGCACAAGGTATTGACTTTAAGAAATTCAAACTTTATGACAGACTCTTCCCATGGACAACATATACTGCCACATTTATCATTTTCTGTTTATTTGTGTCGCAATTTTATATCGGTTTATTCCCACTTGGAGGTGATGATATGACTGCTGCTCAAAGATGTGAAAGTTTCTTTTTAACATACTTATGTGTTCCATTATTTATTATATGTTGGGCATATTATAAACTTAGATTCAAGAGTACCTTCAAAAAACCTGAAGAAATGAATTTCAGTTATGGTAAAAAATGGGATGAAATTGAAGAGCAAGACTTAATTTTAGAAGCACAAAAGAAAGCTACCACAAAAGGCCGTTTCAACGTTTTTGCAGAAAGGTTTTTGGCTTAGTTATATTTTATCAGATTTATTTTCACCTTTATTCGTTTATTAGCTTACATATTTTATTATTTTAATTAAAATTTTGTTTTAGTTTAAATATATTATATATATATATATACACATTTATATTTAATATTATTTTTTTTGAGATGTGCACTTCTTTATTTATATGTGTCTGCGTCTGTTTTTGATCCATATAAATATTATATTACTGTGTTTAAAAGAACAAAAATAGTTTTGAAATAACAAAATATACAAGTAAATAATTACTATAGATTATGCTGGAAAACCCCTAACGGTTTTAGGCTTATAAGGCTCTTCTAAAAATTTAATTTGATCGTCTGTCAAAATAATTTTCAGTGCTTCTATTGCTTCATCGACTCTTTCAGTTTTAGAAAGACCAAGAATTGGGCAACCACCTTTAGAAACAACCCAAGCAGTTGCTACTTGTGACATTTTACAATTAAGCTCAGATGCAAGTTGTTCCACCCTGTTAATAATTTCAGAATCCGCTTCAGAAAAATCACTAGTGATATAAGAAATGGCCATATCCGATTTCATCCTTTCAGAGCTTTCTAGATTTTTTAATGACCTGGTTAATGTTCCTCTAGCAAGTGGCGACCAATTCAACAAGCCAACACCGGTTTCTTTACAGTATGGGATCATTTCTCTTTCTTCTTCTCTGTATAACAAATTATAAAAATTTTGCATTGAAATAAATTTTGACCAGCCATTCATATCTGCCACATGTTGCAATTGTGCAAATTGTGTAGCTCTCATAGATGAAGCACCTATATATCTTACTAAGCCCAAGTTAATAACATCATTTAAAGCTTTCATAGTTTCTTTCATTGGTGTCTTTTTGTCAAATCTATGAATTTGTAAAACATCAATATATGTACCGAGTCTTTCTGTTGATGCGGTCACTGAATCAAAAATATGCTTTCTTGATAAACCTCCAGCATTAATGAACTTAGGATTATTAGGATCTTTATTAGCAATTGCATCAACAACAAACCCTGCAGTATCAGCATCTACATGGAAAAAACATTTGGACAAAATTACAATACTATATCTTGGGATATTAAATTTTTTTAAAAATTTACCAACGAGTACTTCTGATATACCATTTGAGTACATGTCAGCTGTATCAAACGTACGAATGCCTGAGTCGTAACATTTTTTCATGATTTCCATAATTTCATCTTCGTCTTCCAAAACCCAACCACCATATTCGGTTTTCTTTCCAAAAGTCATACAACCAAGAACTAATTGCGAAATTTGAAGACCCGAGTCTCCTAAATTGACATATTTCATAGACATTATGCTTTTTCTTTGGCTTGTTTTCTTGTTTTGTTAAATAAGATGTCTATATTGTAAATAGTTGGAAAAAAATCTCATAGAAATAGAAATCTATTTAAACCATGAAAAATCCCAATGTCTTCTACGCGACTAGTGCACGATTTTGATCGGATACTTGCTTCGAGGGAAACTATTACGACAGCCCAAACAACCTTGGGTAACATTAGTGCTAGGTATGTATAAATATTGGGATTGATCTTCTCTGAATAAATTCTCTATTTTAACTTTTTTTATATTTTTTACAATAATTCTAATCATATCAACTAGAAACAGGAAAAAATGTCATCATTTCTTATCGATAACGTTTTTGAGGTAGCAGGAAGACAAGCAATAGTTACAGGTGGTGGTTCTGGTATTGGGCAAATGATATGCCAAGGTTTTGTTGCAAATAATGTTGATGTGGCAATTGTTGATGTATTTCAAGATAGAATTGATGAAACTATTGCGATTTGTGAAGAAATCAAAACAAAAACCAATTCAACATCCAAAATTACATCGTTATGCTACGATATTGGCTCTGAAAAATCAAATAAAGAATTAGTTGACTACATTAATGCAAACTATGAAAATGTTGACATTCTTATAAATTGTGCTGGTATCAGAAGACAAAACAAAATTACATTTACCCCTGGTGAACCTTTAGAAAAGCTTGCCGAAGCAACCAACTCTATTGAATGGAACGATTTCAGAGATACTTTTGATGTTAACGTTTTTGGTATGTATTTTTTGACTGCAGGATTAGTTCAAAAACTAGGAGAAGCGGCTGCAAAAGGTGATGGTAGAGGTTGTGTTATTTGCTTCTCATCACCTTGTGCGGTGCATAACAATCAGTTTGTCCCAACATATCAACTATCTAAGGTTTCAATTGATCATATGGTAAGAATCATGGCTGCCGAATTTGCTGATAAATACATCCGTGTCAATGCTATCTCTCCCGGACTATACTCAAGTAGAATGACTCCAATGGCACCAGACGACCCATCATCTAATATGAAGTATGTTCATCTTGTCCCTGCTAGAAGAGCCGGTACACCAGAAGAGATGGCCGCATGTGTTTTATTTTTATGTTCCAAGGGTGGTGCATACATGGATGGTCGTAACTTAAGAATGGAAGGTGGCAGATTATTGACTCTTAAGGGTCATATTTACAGTGATGAGTAGATCTTATTTTGTAATTATGTAAATATTTCTGTATAAAACAGCATAAATAGCAAAAACCAACAATATTCTTACACTTTATGTCTCTCAGTTTATCGACGCTTATCGCTGAAAAATGATTCATATTTTGATGGAAATTTTTTATTTCTGTGTTTTATTTTTCTATTTTATTTTTTATTTCAGTTTTGAAAAGTTGTTCCCCTGTTCCTTCAGAACTGCAACGGAACCCACAACTAGCTGCATCATTAAATGTCATCCGAGAGTCTTTCTCTTGGAGAAGCCATTTATATAACAGTGAAACCGATTTTTAAAATCTATTTAATTATAGGTGTAGGCTTTTGGCTTGCCAGGAAAAATATTTTAACTGTCGAAACTGCAAAGAATATTAGTGCAATTGCAATCAAAGTTTTAATTCCATGTTTGACATTTCAAAAAATTGTTACCAATATAAATAATCTGTTGATTAAAGAGATTGCAACGATTATAATAATTGCATATTTTATGATGTTTTCACAAGCGTTATTGGTTTTTGCTGGTGGTGTCCTCGTAGGTTGTCCACGAAATTGGTGGGGTGGATTGATTCTTTGTGGACTTCTACCTAATATATCAGATTTGCCAATTGCTTATTTACAGACAATGGAAACTGCCAATGTATTCCAGGATATTGATTTGGGGGTTTCGTATGTGATGATATATATGGGTTTACAACTACTTTTACAATTTACTATGGGCTCGTATAAACTAATCGAATATGACTTTAAAGTAGATTTACAAACGCAACTAGAAGGAAAAGGAAAAAAGATGGATGAAGAATCTACGAATACTTCGGATTTGATGAGTTACAAAAATGTAACATCCGAAAATAGGTCAAATATAGCAACTACAAATAATAGCATAGACCCACCACAAATATACGCAGAAGAAATCGTAAATAATGAAATACTGTTTTCAGAAACAAATGATAACGTGGAAACAGGAAGTTTAGAGCTTAATTCAATTGATTCACAGGTCTACAATAATTCTAACTTCGGCCAACAAATCTTACATGCTTCTTCCAACTTGATCAAAAGCGTGTCAAATTTATCAAAAGTATCAAAAAATCCAAGTAGGGTAGTACTTCCTGTTAATTTGCTAGAAAACGAGCATGCCGGACAAACCCCCGAAGATATTAATGACGTTATAAGGGTATACTCACATTATGATGAAGTTGTAAAGGAGCCATATTTCTCCAAAATTGGGGCTAATAGAATAAAAAAAGGAAAGTTATCATTATATACTATATATAATTCAATTATAAAATTCAATTACAAAATGATTTTTTGGGAAATGGTGGATGTTTGGAAAGATTCATTTAGGCAACCAGCTTCAGTTGTTTTGGTTATTTCCGTTGCAGTTTCAATGATTCCTTGGGTTCAAGCCCTATTTGTTGAATCGACTCAAGTCCAACTACCTTCAGCTCCAGATAAACAGCCACCTCTTTCTTTCATAATGGATTTTGCAGGTTATATTGGAGCAGCACAAGTTCCTTTTGGTTTATTGATGCTAGGGGGTACGATAGGGCGCTTAAAAATTGGAACTTTTCCAAGAGCTTTATTAAGAGTTCCACTAATGATTACATTTTTAAGGTTATTTTTATTCCCAGTAATAGGGTGCTCATTCAATTCAAAAATTAACAAGGATGGCTTGTTTTATGGCCAAGACATTCTCTACTTTTTATCAAACATTAACTTCTGTTTACCTCCAGCTACATCATTAATTTACATTACAGCATTTTATACACCCTCCGATGGAAAGAATCATATTCAAATGGATTTGCTTGCACTTGTTTATATCTTTCATTATATATTTTTGGTTGTATGTCTGCCATTTACGGCTACTTATACAATGAAAGTATCATTAAGATTATGATACATTGTTTTATTTATCTTGATACCTTTATAGACTCACCTAAATTCATTTTTAAAATACCCTAATTTTAATACTTGCATTTAAATTGCAATGAATACTATCTATATTTGCGTAATTGATGGGAATACCTGCCACTGTATTTATCATGTTTTTGCAAGAAAAGAGACATGTATCATGGAATTTCCTATTTTGGAACATGCGCTGCAAATATGTTGAAGATGATAACAAACATATGTTAGCAGTGCATAGTTGTTATTTACCAAGCTAGTAGCTGTCTATGCAGTACAGTGCAAATAAAGATCAGAACAACAATGGCTTCTTCCGGACTATTAGAAGAGCACATGACTTCGACGCCAGAGAAAGAAAATTCAGACGTTAAAGGTAATGCTAACATTACTGGATATTCAGAAGTATCATCCCAATTGCCCGATAATATTAAACGATTGACGCCTATTGAAAATGTGCAAACACTCTTATACCACAACCAAGATTATTTGGATACAGTACTAAATAAAGCTAATAAAGGTGATACGTTTTTTCCGGGTCTTTCAGCTGACGAAATCGATACACCATCTCCTTCAAAATCACAATCAAAGATAAATTTTTCCACTCCATTACAAGGGTATTCTAAAAATGCTGACAAACCAATACCTCTAAAATTCAAAAATATGAATCGGAATATTTTTAATATGACTCCAGAAATTCCAAACTTAAAATCGGTCAATCCAGTGAAAAATGCTTTTAACGTATTTGACAAAAATCATTCGTTTGTATCAGGTAGTAACACATCATTTACATCACGTAATTTGAATAGGAGGAAGAGATTAAGAGCTAATGAAGATCTAAGCCATATATCGGATTTTGAAAACCAGTTCAGCAATATAATTTTATCAAAAGACTCTTCATATGTAAATATATCTAAAAGTAACTTGGAATCACCTCGAAAACAGCAAATTGGAACATATGAATGCATACATTCCATATTATCGAATCCTCAATGTATTTCTAATATTACAGTACTGATACAAATTGTATTAAACTTGTTTATGATTATAGTTTTTGCTGGTTTTGGTATAGTTGCTTTTATGGCGATAAAAAGAGATGTTGATAGAAAAATTTTAACATACGTGGATGGAGCAATGCATGAGATCAACACGTGTAGAAGAGAATATTTGCGTAATAACTGTGCACCAGAAATGAGAGTACCTGCTTTAGAATATAAATGTAATGAGTGGGACACATGCATGAATAAGGATCCTAAATCAATTATCACATCAATGGCGTATTTTGAAGTTTTGGCGGATTGCATGAACGCTTTTTTTCATACTATTTCACTTAAAAGTTTACTGGGGATTGGATGTTTATTATTATTTTGTATTCTGGTACCAAATTTGCTTTTCAACAAATTTCGTTCCACCACCATTCTCCAAAACTATTACTCAAGTACTGATAACCTCAGAAACACGCAATCACCACTACATAATAATATAAAAAAAATTCCTACTTTTTCTCCACAACGTATACTACAAAAGCAATTGCCAAATACATCAGTATCAAATGTATCAAGTGTGCGGTTCAACCCTAATGTAAGTTACAGCTTTTATGAATGTGAAAGTAACGAAGAAAATAGTTTGGTTAACAAACCGTATTTTGTAGAATCCAAAGAAAATAGTGACAGTTATGAAGAAGATTTAGGTAATGAAAGAATAATTATGGAAGAGAAACCTTAAAAGGGTACGAACAAATAAAGTTTTACTAAAATTTTAGATTATATTATATACATTTTTCGGATATAAATTAGCTTATAATCTTTATAAAAGATGCCACTTGTAAAAGCCATGAAATATCTGCTTATATTTTAAGCTGTAACCTTTTTACCTAATAGTTGGCTCAATAACTCTTGGCTATGAGACTTAGAATCACTATTGTTTGCCATGTCGAATAATCCTGGTGGTGGCTGAATTGGAGTTCCAGCAGAACTACGATGTCCGATATCCAATGATTTTTGCTGTTGCTGTTGTTGTTGTTGCTGGATAATTTTTTGTTGAAGGAAGGCTTGAGTTGAATTGTTGTTAGAAATTGTTGGGGCTTGTTGGCCTAATAACGACTGTTTGATTTGTCTTTGAACATACTGGTCCTGCAATGGTGTATTCATATCAAAAGCAGTCATATTTAATTTAACTTTTGGAGAGTTTTGTGTATTAACTTGAGCTTGTGCTTGTTCTTGGGAAGCTTGAAGAGCTTGCATATATGCTCTATAATTGTAGTTTCTAGCATATGGAGCATATAATAAAGAGTCAGTTATAGCTAAAATATGAGCTTTATTCTCATCAGTATTGAAAAAGCCATAAGTTGTTGAAATTGTAGATTCGTTCAAAATGTTGTTAGGGTGAAAAAATTTATAATTTTCACCCAATACGAACTCAGAGGTCTGGAATTTTGGATTAACAGAATAATTGAAGTCCATGGAATTAATATCCTTCAAAGAATCACAAACATTTTTGTAAGAAATTGCTGCGCTATCTAAAACAACAGGTTGAGCATTATCTTTATCTTTCTTATCCTTTTTCTTGCTTCCAATTATTGTTTGGTGGTTTTCGGCTTCTGACTGTTTTTCTAAAAGTTGTGACTTCTGTAATAATTGCTGTAATTGATTCTGCTGTTGCTGATTACTTTGACTCTGTGTATCAATAGGTATAGATAATTTTTTTGTTGGCAATATGTCATTTAATGAAGGGAAAGAAGAAGGGATAATATCGCTGGATTTGTTTTTAGCCCATGATACAGTTGCTGGTAAAGAATGTGATGCATCTAAGTTTTCATTTAGGGATCCACTATTAGTAGAATATAAGTTTGTCGTACTAGAACCGGATGGTGAATCTAATTCATCGATTTGCTGACCAGAACCTCTATTATTAGCAGATCTTGAAGTTAAATCATGTCTTGAATAAGAGTCTGCCTCTTCACCTGGTTCATGTAAAAACATACAATTAGGGTTAGGACAAGGTTGACCTCTGAGATAAGAAGAACAATACTTGGTAGTACCATGCGCAGCTCTTAGCATTTTTCCATCGATTATCAATCCATCAACAGCCCCAATACACTTAGTAGCATCTTCCTTTCTCGCAAATGTCACATATACACCATATCCAGGACCATTTGAATTTGAAAAATGTGTATAATTTGGATTTGGATTTCTTTTATTAATAACAATCTTATTTATTTTACCATATTGACCAAAATATTTATCAGTTTTGAGAACAGGAATTAAATCATCATAAGAACAAGGAGGGTTTAAACCTACCACATACACTAAATTTTTTTGTATAACTCTCATTCCAGCCAAATGGTGCCTTTTTGCTTGTTCTGCATCCTTTTTCTCCTTTTCAAGTATTTTCTTTTCTCTTTTCCTTTTTTCAATCTTGGCTTTCTGTGTTTTCCATTCTTCTGCTGTTATATTGTTATAAACTATATTTTTATCTTCATATGGTCTACGACATGCAGGACACTTACCATTTAATTCTGGATTTGTTTTGATGTTATTGTAGCAAAATTGACATATTTGGTAACCACAAGGACATGGCCTAAAATTTTTATCAGTTATATCCATTTCCTCAATACAAAGTGGACAAAAATCGTCTTCATCTTCTGAAAATATTGAATCGCTGCTGTTATCGTAAGACATCTCTTTGTTTATCTAATATTATACAATTGGGATACCTTTTTTATGTCTTTGCAAGCTATAGAAAGCCGGAAAATATTATCAAAGTTCAATATCTTTCACGGAGATCCCAAAGTAACAAAAAACATGAAGTAGACGCCCTCTAAAATTATTTTCACGATTCTCAAAATGGCAGTCGCGACCGCTGTCTTGTGGTATCTGAAATGTTTACGTGACGCGTAACATGAATTTTTCATTTTTAAAGCATATTCTGCAATCAAGTAGGTTATTCTACCATACTGTGGGAAAGAGGTCATAACTGCATTACATTCAAAAAGAAAAGGGCAAGACATTATGTCCAATGAATTTCAAATGGTGGAGCTGTCCACTATGATCCAAATTTTGCAAAACTTAATGAGTCCGGATAATAATATTCGTATCAAAACTGAACTAGATTTCAAGCATTTGTTAGAAGCAAACACAAATAATTCCTCCTCTATGTTAATTCAAATTGCATTGAATGATACAGTTGACTTATCTATAAGGCAAGCATCCCTTTTACATATGAAAAGAATAGTTCCAATGTTTTGGTCGCCAGCATTTGATAAATTTATTGGCCCTATACCTATAAACCAAACTGTAAAATCCAATATTAGAAAATCTTTATTGACATTGCTAGGCGATCCAGACTCTAAAATAAGAAGCAGTTCAGGTTATGCAATAGTTCAAATAGCTGCAGTTGACTATCCAGATGAATGGCCAGATTTGTTAAATATCCTTTACGATGCGGCATCTAACCCTAATTCTACAGTTTTTGAAATAATTGGCTCCTTGGCTGTTATCCAAGAGGTTTTTGATGATGTTGTTACAGAGAAACAGTTTTTTGAGGGTGGTGTTTCAATCCAGGTTTTAAAAACGTGTGAGAATCTATTAGAAAACGGAAATAATCCTATATCAGTCAAAATTGAAACTCTGCGTTTACTTAGAGTCGTGTCTCAATGTTTTGACACGATTGACACTTCTGATCCCCACAAACAGCAACTATGTACACAAATTATTCCGGGAATTATAAAATTTTTAGTTAGAATTGAAACACAGCAAAAAGTAGGAGATGTATACCAATTGTTATTTTGGGAGTTTAAATTTGAATTATATATGGTATTAGTATGCTTGATACGAATTTTTCCAGACTATATAAATGATAACGCAGATGATTTTTTTAGTTTGGTTAATAATTCTTTATCATTAGAGAAAGATATATACACGCAGTTATTGCGTATTAGTCCTACCAATGAAATTTTAGCATCTACCTTTTCTGACCTAAACTTATTTTATTCGTTACAAAAGGAACGAAAAGAGCCCATGACAGTATTTACAAAAACGATTGCTAAACAAATTGAACTATTACATGTGATAATTGAGTATCAAAATATTGGTGATCCAGATAAAATCTTCAAAATTATTAACCTTTTAATACCCTTATGTTTACTTTCAGTTTCAAAGATAGATGATTATAACAGTGATTTCAATCAATTTGTTACAGATGAATCCGGCTTGAGTAGTGAAACTTCGATCAGAGAAAGTGCAAGGGACTTGCTTGGAGAAATGAATGAAACTGATAATACTGCATGCATCCACTTATTAGTCAACATGCTTGAGTCTATTGATGACATTGGTTTTAATAAACTTCATGTGGAAGCAATCACGTATCTTTTAAGCTGTTGTTTTGATACCGATGATACTTTGGTGGCACTACCTGACTTCAAAGCTGATGAATTTTTGAAAAATGTTATTAATATTATTAAAAGTGACAACTTCTTAGATGAAGAATTTCAATTCTTAATATCAAGATTCATATTAATGATACCAAAGTTTATTTTTAAATATGTGGATTATTGTAAACAGTTTGCAATCTCTTCACTGAATGAAATCATGTCTATAATTCCAAAATTAGGAAATAATGATGAGTTTTTAATCATTAAAGCCTCTATTCTCTTTGCAACTCAATATTATAATTACAGTATCAGGGCTAAAGAATTTGGTAATGACATCCAATTTCAGCTACTTGATCTGGTTAATCAATTAAAAGATGATGCAGATGAAGATACAAATATGATGTTGTTGGAGGTATTATCAGTTATCATATCGATTGATAATTTGGCGTTAGTGGAGAATTCAGATACTATCAATTTGATTTTGACGATTGGATTTAAAGACCAACCAAATTTTTCAATGAGCACATCATTGTTTGAATGTATAGAAGATTTAATAAAAGATATTACTGAAGAAAAATACTTGGAGTTACTCAAAAGCACCTTTCCGTATTTGTTGGGAAATATTGCTAGCTATGACGGCAAGTTTAATTTTCATATTGATTTAAGTTTAGAAATATTAACAGCAATTTTGAACAACGAAAACTATCAGTTGTCTAAAAGTATTTTTCATTCTACCTTTTCTATAATTACAAGGTTTCTTTTAATTTGCGATGATGACTCGTTGCTCCAGTCTGGATCAGAGGCCTTGGTTAGACTCTTGAAGATATCGGTGACTCTATGCTCATCGTATATTGATGAAGAAACACATGAAACTGGAACACAGATTTTACTCAAAAGTTTATCTAAGTTTTTGTCCCCTAATTTAACTGATAAAGCAATTGTTAATTTAGGTGATTTAGTTATGGTTGTTTTAAATAACTTCAGTGATTCTGTTCATGAATACTTAAATGATATCTTAAAAGCATTAACTATCAGGTTGATCAAAGCAGTTGAAGTTCCCACAATTGAAAATATTATTTTGATTTTCAATTCTTTGGCAATCTCACAACCTAAAGAAACTATTCAATTTTTGAAAAGTTTCACAGTGGATAATAAAACTGCTTTACATGCAATTCTTCCTATATGGTTTGAAGCGTACGAAGTCATGCGTGGTTATAATTCGATTATTTCCAATGTTTGTGCTTTTATTGAAATTTTTAAATTAAATGATGAAACTATTCAACAATTTTTGGTAAACGGCGAAGCCATTCCACACCAATTTCCAGAAGGTTTAATTGTGACTAGATCTATAGCAAGGAATACCCCAATCAAATATGAGCAAATTCCAGCCGATGCAAAGATCATCAAACTGTTGATAGAAGAATTAAAAAATGAGATGGCTACCGCTGTGAAAGAGATTCCTTCTGTAATACATGCACACTCTCATAGTAATGAAGACGATAATGATGATGATTGGGAAGATTTTGAAGAAATAGAGACATCTTTTGATCATTTAAAGACATATGTAGACGAAAATGGAAATCCTACCCGTGCTTCTGATGGTAATAGCGATGATATGAAACAAACACTCATCAGTTTCTTCAAAGATTGTACAAGTGATAACTTTCAAAGGTTTGAAATAATTTACAAACAGTATTTATCTGAAACAGAAAAAAGTTTACTGTCGGAATATTTAGCATTTCACTGAAAATTAGCTGTATAATAGAACGAATAAAAAATTAAAGTTTTAGACAATATTTTTTTATTATAATTTACAAAATCCAAAATATTAAACATATATAAATTTATATATCAAACTGAAAGTCTATGTTAATGGTCTTAATTAGTGCATCAATACCTTCTTTTCTAAATATACTATTTTTCAGTTTAGACTTTTCTTCTTCTTCATTAATTGTTTTCTCCTTCTCTTTATGTGAATCATTTTCTGCCTTGGCATCTGACTTATAAAAAACTTTTGGGTTGGTTCTCAATCTACTAAAAGGATCACTAAAGTCATTGTTCTGCAACTGCTTACGTTTTGTTTCAACCAATTTCTTTTCGGCTTTTCTAATAAACTCTTGATTCGATTTTTGATTCCTAATATTAATTTGTTCTAGCTTGGATTTATCCTTATTACCGGCTTGAAAGTAATCACTTAATTGATCGATTTGCTTTTGAATTGATTGCGCTTTGCCTTTATCAAACTGTTCTAGAGCAACCTGTAATTCTTCTCTCAGTCTACCTAGTTTCCTGACTCTTTCTGCTGTACTCATATCGTATACTGAAAGCGCTTCCTTTTTGGCCATCATCCTATTAATATCTGCATCGTTTAATTGCTTGTTTGCCATGTTTTTCAATTCTCTGAACTTATCTTCTACGTATTTAACGGTAGGAAATGTGTGATTAGAACCATTTAAGCTTTTTCTATATTCTTCAAACTCTTCTCTTGTAATTGGAGAATTCGATAGGTAGGTTAGTTCAAGAGTTTTCAAAGAGTTTCCACGGGATAATTTCAAGTATGTATTACACTGTTTATTATTGAGTTTATATGGCTTGCCTCCTCTAACAATCTCTTCCACAAAAGCCATAACATATGTTGGCCTTCTTGTAACTGGGGATACACCTGTATTAACCCTAATCAATGTACCAGGAATACATTCATCAAATTCATCACGATATAAAAACTTCTCTAGCACAGATCTTGTAGATCTGATTTTATTGTTGATATCATCATATGAAGCATCTTTATACTTGGCAGAGTCGTATGGATCTTCGTATCTATTACTTCTGGATCTTGTTGCTCTCTTAGTGACACCATAATCATCAGAGTAGTATTCGTCATCTTCATCGTCTTCACCAAGACCAGCCAAGTCTCTCAAGTCATCATCTTCATCATCGTCATCATAATCATCATATCCTGCCTTTCTTCTATTTTCTTTAGAAGTTTTCTTTTCTCTTTGTCTCTTTAATTCAGAAAGTTTACTTGTTTTCAACCTTTTGGAAGTAGAGCCTTTTTGGATTGCTTTGGATTCAGCTTTGCTTTGTTTTGCCCTCAACGCAAAATATCTCTTTTCTCTATGTTTTTCCTTTTCTTGAACACGATCATAAAGAATTTGTTCTCTAGAAATTTCATCCATTTGCATTAATTTCGCTTTATCGGCTTCATCTTTATATTTACCTTCTAACGGATAGAGTTCTTCATCAGAGCTTAATTCCTCAATGTCGTCCTCGTCTTCTTCTTCAAGGTCAGAATCATTTATTCTTCTTTTTGAGCCACCGCGACGAGTATTAGAAACTTCTGGTTCATAATCACTTTCATCTGATCCAATACCCGCTAGCTCCAAAAGATCGTCATCACTTTCACTCATAGCTTATTGTTAAATTTAGTATAGCTTTTCTCCAAAAAAACTATGGGTTTGCTGTTGTGTGCTACATAAGTGTTCATTAGCTTTTTGTTGAAAAAAACATGTTCCGCGCACGAAAGAGTGCAAATTACCAAAAAAGGGAATTACATAATACATGTTCATCAAGTTACGTTATTTTCTTTAAACGCATTAAATAAAAACAACAAGGCCTTTGACATTTTATCAAGTATAAGGTATTATCCTGCAATTTAACTAATAATATTACAATAGAGCCGGTATTGATATCAAAAACATCATGACTACAGGGAATAGAAAAGATGCACAAATTTCCAAAAGGTCGCCTTCTATTTTAGTTACAGATGCTAGAAATAGTCAAATAAGAGCACCGTTTGCAGGGCATCGACTTCAAACATTGAAAACGAAAAATGATAAATCAAACGATAGAGTTACTAGTTTAGTTAAAAGCATGAGGCGATCATCGAATACCAAATACTCGAATATATCAGTTTCCAACTTAACTTCAAATATTGGGGATATACCCTCTTCCAGACAAAGAGAAACTCCAAAATACACAGTTATGGGATCTTACGGTCCTAAAATTAGCCAAAAAGTCCCACAGTATGCTAAAACATTACCTACACGTACATCTAAAATTACACAGAAACTGGTTTTAATTCCAGAAAATGAAACGGGGGATTCCAGTACTACACAGGAAAAGTCAACGACTGATAACATTTTTCAAGAAGTGCATACTAGAACAAAAGCCGAAAGGCTGACTAAAGAGCAGAGAGAAAACGAATATCCCAGAGTGACAGCATATTTGATTGCAGAAGGTTTCAATCTTAAGCTCACCTCAAAATTCTTAGCTAAATATCATATGGTTTTACCACGGTTGTACGATGAAGTACTTTATATTCCTTATTCATTACCTTTATTACCAGGTGAAAATGGATATAGAATTCAATCAAATACATCTTTAAAAATGCAAAGGGGTATAAAATTAATGGAGCATTTTATCAATAAATCTGAAGAAAGAGATCACAATTATGAGTTTTATTCTGGAGCAGATAATGAAAATGTGTCTACCAATCCATTGGACGAAGATATTCAATCAGGCTCGCCAAATCCTAATGATTTTAATCCATCAGAGCCTCAATTTTTTGTTGGTACAAGTCCTACCGAAAGTATCATTGAACAAGAGATAAGAAAGAGTATTGCTGAAGATGAAAATAGTAACTCTTCAGATTCCAATAACTCTTTGAACCCAGCAAATTGTATAAAAGAAAAGGAAACTGGAAATGAAAAATTAAAAAATAATACAGACCAGAATCTTGGTAATAACAACGAAACAAACACAAAATCACATGTACATCCTAAAAGAAGATATTCAAAGCACTCTCATCTTCCTGATTTAAGCAAACATGCAGAAATGTTTATTCTAGATTATGGAGTTGTGGTCTTTTGGAACTTCAGTGAAACTCATGAAAAAAACATTCTTGCAGATCTAGTTTTTGCAAAATTGGAGCCAGGAGAATTTGATTTGGATGACGACGATGATGATGATGATGATGATATAGTGATTGATGATGATGACTCTGAAGCTGATGAGAATGATAATGAAACTGAAGATATGGATGCTGAAGGTGAAATAGAACCTGAATTATCTCTAATCATCAAACCACTACCCGAGCAAGATATTGAAACTGAAGATTTTCATTTTGAATATAATAAAGATGTCAGTACTCCTCGTATTTACAATGACATGATTACATTGAAATCTGGCGATCATTTAATAAAATTAACTATGTCTCATGCTATAGCACAATCAACAAAATTATCATTATTTGAAAGTAAGATGTCAACAATTTTAAACTCTATTTCAAGGCTTCCAAAAGCGCTAGCCTTAACAGGAAGGTTACAAAATTACACAACGCAAAGATTATTGATCAAAACTGGGCGATTGTTTCAGTTACGAAGTGAAGTCAATTTATTATCAAATGTTCTTGACACTCCTGAATATTTTTGGTCAATAGAGCCAGGACTACATCCTCTTTATACAGCTGTAAGGGAATATTTGGAGATAGAACAACGGGTTGAAGTCATAAACGACCGTTGTAAAGTATTTTTAGATTTTTTTGATATTTTAGCAGACTCTCTGGCAGAGCGTAAGATGACTAAAATTACAAAAATTTTGATTATTGCAATTGGTTTAAGTGTGATTGTCTCATTATTAGAAATTTTTGTCCGATATTTGATTATATCAGGACAAAAAAAATTAATTTTATAATTAGATTACTACGTAAATTATTTATATAAAGAATAGATGTTATAAAACTGTTATAAAACTGTTATAGAAGTAAATTAAATGATTATTTTTTTTGTTTACCGTCTGGGACAGTAAAGAAGACATATTTACCATCTTTATCGGAATCTAAGATATAATAACCCTTTCTTTCGAATTGAATGATATCACCAACTTTCATTTGTTTAACATTAACATCTGCAACTGCTTCAGTAACAAATCTAGTTTCTGGGGTAAGGAAGTCTTCGAAATTGTCACCTTCTTCTAATTTATCTTTAGTGATTAAATGATCAAAGTCAACTAATTCGACAGGTATATTCTTTTCAGCGGCTAACCAGGTCAATTTCTTTTCAGTTTTCTTGAAATCACCTTCTAAATGTAATTTGGCATCAATTGAAACAACTTTACCACTTGCATCTTTGTGAACTTTATTACAAATCACATTACCCCAATCCATGAAAGTAACTTCTTCGCCATCTTTAATACCAGCAGCATCAACTTGTTCAATTAAAATTTTAGAAGAAAAGAAAACATCTTTTTCACCAACAGCTGGATTCTTTTTATGTTTTGGTTTCTTTTCGGAATGTAATTCAGGACCATCAACAAGATTGACAGTAACCAAATCTTTAGAAACTAAAGATGTGTGTCTTGGAGCAATAGGATCAATGATTTTTTTATTTGCAGACCAAATAATATTCCAGTCCAAATTAATAATGTTTCTGGAAGGACCTTGAGAAATAATAAAATTTTTTAAACCTTCAACAGTCATACCTCTTCTTCTGATACCTCTAACGGTAGGGAACCTTGGATCATCCCAATTACCAACATATCCTTTATCGACAAACCATTGTAATTTTCTTTTAGACAATAAAGTTCTAACAAAATTAACTCTTGCGAAATCCCAAATATGGACTTTTCTCAAGTGTAAAGCTTCCAACATCCAGTCGTATTGAGCATTTCTATCTCTATATTCGATGGTTCTTAATGCATGGGTAACACCTTCTAAAGCATCAACGACAGGGACACAGAAATCATAAGTTGGGTACATTTTCCATTCTGAACCAGTTCTGTGATGAGGAGTTAAATTACATCTGTAAATAACAGGATCTCTTAAAGTTTTGTTTAATGCAGTGTAATCGATCTTAGCTCTTAAACAGTTTTTCAAACCTTCCTCGGTACCGTTTTTCATACCTTCAGTAAAGATTTTTAAATTTTCATCAACAGTTCTATCTCTTCTTTCGGATTTAATACCATCCATTCTTTCTGCTCTCATTTTTTCTAATGGAGTATCATCACAATAAGCTTTATCTTCTTTAATCATTTGAATAGCTAAATCGTACATTTCTTGGAAATAATCAGAGGAATATGTGATTTTATCACCTTTAATACCTAATAATTCTAAATCTTCAATAATTGAATCTTGGAACTCGGTTTTTTCTTTGGAAGGATTGGTATCATCAAATCTAACAATTAACTTACCGTGATAAGCATTAGCAAAATATTGATTTAAAACAGCAGCTTTAGCATGTCCAATATGTAAGTATCCAGATGGTTCAGGTGGGAATCTAGTAACGACTTCACCATCTTTAGCATCAATAAGATCAATTTCAAAATTAGCTTTATGTGTTTCTTTCTTACCACCTTTAGCAGCTTTTTTCATTTCAGCAAGTGCAGTGGTTAATAAAACTGACATTTCACCGAATCTTTTATCACCTTCTAAGAGTTGATACCATCTAGTAATATTAATATAGACAGAATTTTTAATGACGGAACCCATAACAGGGTTTGCTCTTAAAGCACCCCAGATTGCAATATCTGACAAAGAAATTTTGTAGCCGTTAAAATAAGTCCTTAAACATAGATGTTGTTCTAAAGTATCCAAACTAACAGATAATTTTTTGAAATCTTTGATAAGTAATTGTTCATAAGCAAATTTAATCCAGTCTTGTGATTCGTTTTTTAATAGGAGAACAGATGGGAAAGTTTCACCTAAATAGTTTAAGATTTCAACAGATGAGCTTGCGACAGATTTGTTATCAGATACAAGTTCAGCAGATGTTGTAACGTCTTTGGAAACGGTTTTACCATCAACGAAATCGATTTTAATATCTCCTTCAGAAGAGGTGTTGACAAACGCAGAAGCGGTTAAAAGCGCATAATCAACGGCAGGAGCCTTTGCAGCAATATGTAAAGTGTATGCCATCTTTGTTAAGGAAGAAAGGTCAACAAGATATCTTAACTAGAAAAGAGGTATTTCTTTCTTCTTTAAAAACTGAAAATTCTACTGGAATTTCCATAGCGAAAGAGAATGACACACAACTGACAGTTTGCGCTAAGAGGACTTCATTTAGCGCTAAGAAATTTTCACGACAGAAGATTGTGTTGTATTACATGTTAAATGGTAACATTGTTTAATCTTAAAATATATGTGTTGCCAAAGTATTTAAAAAGGTGTGTATATATTAGTATTTTAACCATGTTAATTTCTTTTATAGTTACAGTCATGTCTAATAACTATATAACCAAGGCTAAATAATTAAGTTTTCTTGAATTTTTTTTTAGCAAATAATATAGGTCTCTGAAATTTCATCTTTTTGCAACAACAAGTTAGGAGAGTTTAGAATCTTCTACTTTATATCCACTTTCAGGATCTTAACTAGCTTAAGAAATGTGGATTAAAACAAAAACAGGTTAAGCTTACCATCGACGCGTCTATTGCTGAATTAGGAAAAAAAGTTATCAACAAATTTTTTTTTTCCATTTTTTTCTTCTCTAAGTTTAAATGTAAAAACACAAAAGATAGTAAATTTATATATATATATTTATAAATTAGTATAAAACAGTTTAAATATTTGACGTTAAATTCAAAATATTATAATAAAGGATGAATCTGCAATACTCGATAAGAAAATTTTCTGAAGATGCTACTGTCAAAAGGCCAAAAGAACTAGGTTCTTTCTCAAGAAATTTAGATAACCAATATTTGGTAGATGATTCTCATCTTAACTATTATTATTTCCCAGATAACGATTTGAACGCTCCAGATGGAATTGATTTAACAGGAGGATTTAAAAATTTTCAACAGAATCCAAAACTTGATTATGGTGACTTTGCTGGATTACTGAAATGTCTTCAAAAATATGAGCAAGAAAATAATAAAAAAGTTTCTGCTAAAATAATTTCATGGAGAGGAATTATGAGAGCTTTAATGCTTTTACCATATGAAAATAGAGATTCTTTGGTTTTAAATATAGTTATTTTTGATGGTCAACTATTTATTCAATCTGATGCCGAATATCAGAAAGTAAAGTTTGAAAAAGAAAAATCGGAAATCACTGATGCACATAAAATGATGATTTACGCAGGTTACAAATTTGAGACTTTAACAACACTTCCTAAGCCTTGGACAAACTGTACAAGGAAAGAAATTGAGAAAAGAAACAAATTGCCTGTAAATAATATTGAACAATATAGTATAATGGTTAAGACAACAATTGGATCAACACCTTTACTAATAGGTGCTGAAGTTGACTGTGTTTGGGATTTCAAACCATCTGATGGATCGGATCCATTACAACACTATGTTGAGCTAAAAACAACAGGAGTTCTATCAGAGCCTAAACAAATATTCAATTTTGAGCACAAATTATTGAAAACTTGGGCTCAATGCTTCTTAGCAGGAATCCCCAGAGTAATCTATGGTTTTAGGGATGGGGATATGAAATTAAGATCAATTGAAGAATACCAAACAAATGACATACCTCTTTTAATAAAGAATAATCCAATATCTATTGAAAGACATCGTCAAAATCCAAACTATAGAGTTGTTAACAAATCTATGCAATCTATCAAATATTTAAGTGGGTTACTTAGCTGGTTAGAAACGAGTATACCATTAGATGATGAATCGAAGACCTACAGATTGTCTTTTGATAACTCTGTTAATCCTATGTTTTTAAATCTAACTGAGAATACTGAAGATATTACAAAAAGACTTTTGTCCCCTTACAAAGACGAAACCGGCGGAATGTTAACGAACGAATTCAGAGACTGGAGATATTCATTGAAACATAGTAATTAAAATCTTTTTTTCTTGAACATGTGTGTATAAAAATATTAATTTGTAAAATTGAATTTCTCTTCGATAGAAGATTCAAATAATAAAAGGTAAATTTTATTATATAGGAAATTACTATGGTATTAAATAATTATATAAATATATCTATATATATATATACAAAGGTTAGATGCGAGCGAAATGCTAATCAAGCAAAATGATTAAAAAAGGAACAAAATAATTTGATGAGTTCTTCATGAATATGTATGAAGTAGCTCTTATAAAAGAATGGCGGCAGCTCCGAATAACGCTGCAAATGCACCAGCTGGAGCAAATTTAACAGCACCATCTTTATAACTTGAAATACTTGAAGATGTAGTATTACAGTATGTTGTGTATGTTGTAGATTCTTCAGTAACAGTTGTTAAATAACCATCTGATGGAATAGATGATGTAAATGAAGTGGTTGTTTCGGATGAGGAAACTGATGATGATGAAGGTTCTTCTTCTTCAGCTTCAAGAGTCAATCCAATACAACCATCTGGAATATCTGATTTCAAGTACATGAGAGCATATGAACTTGCTGAATAATTATATGGATCGCCTATGTTCTTACAAGCATAGAAATTATCAGAGGTACCATTGACGAGTAAAACGTTATCATCATTAAAAGTGATTTGATCGTTACTACCAACAACTGTAAGTTCAACAGGACCCTCTTCAACTGAAAACCTTTGTACAAGGGAACCTAAATTGCTTGATAAAGATTTGGTGTCAGCGTCATAGTCTAATGGCTGTGATTCGGCAGATGTACCCAAGAAAGCATAGTTAATACCAGCACCTTCATGTGGGAAGCCCAATGTGTTGTCGTTAATTTCAGTGTTATCTGATTTAACAACTAAGTATTTTGCAACAGTTTCTGATGAAACAACAGTTGCAGCAAGTGTAGTTAGAATGATTTTTGAAAGCATTGTTTGGCTAATGTTCTTTTCGTTTTGATGTATAAAGAAAAACATTGAAAGTTTACATATCAATAAATATGAAAAAAGCACAAATACACTTAATTTATAGTTTTTCGTTTTCCCCAGAAACAAATGTGCCCACAAGTTCTTCTATTTTTAGGATACTACATCTCATGCAAGTAATTAAACTGAAATCACTGCATTTTTGCGTACAACACTCCCCGTCATGCACGTTCCCACTCTCCGGAGTTTCTTGACATAAAACAGCCACCATAAATATGCTATTTTTAGCAACTATCACGAGATTTCAGAACACAACCCAGCAACAGCGAAAACTCCCTTGTTTTTCCAAGAAAACTGTCACATTTACACCCAGCAACCCCTGCACTACTTTTTGGGCCGGAATAAATGGCATGCCTCGGTCATGCCCAAATTCGGAGTATTAGCTTCTTGAGAGTCTTGGTATTACAAGCCCTATCTAAACTATGGTACTTTTATAAAATGGATTGCTTGTTTTATCTTCTTAACCAATAATGTGACTGCAGCCAGTAGATAGCTTGTACAATTGCATTTACTTGTTACATGATAATACTGTCTGAATATGTATAAAGATAGATTTACAGTTGATATACATATATTATATATATTTATGGATCCCAATAAATTTACATCAATGTTTCTTAACAACACCACTGGCATCTGCCTTTTTAAGGATGTACTTCTTGTAATCTTCGATACTACCATCGAAACGATAAACTCTACCGTCTTCACTTACCCAAATCTCATTACAAACCTCATTTATCATTGTGACATCATGAGAAACCATCAAAACACCACCTTTGAAGTTTTTCAATGCATCTGCAAGTGCATCTAAACCAGATGTATCCAAATGATTCGAAGGTTCATCCATGATTAATATATGTGGATTGCTCAAACATAATGCTGCAAATGCAACTCTAGATTTTTGACCTCCTGACAATGATTGCATTTTTTGAAGAGCCAATGATCCTGTAATACCGAATGAACCTAAATGTTTTCTATATTCTTCATCAGTTTTACCATGATATTTCTCACTCATCCATTCAACTGCATTTTTAGTCAAGTCCATACCATCAACATGATGTTGGGCAAAATATCCAATTCTTAATCTAGAATTTTTAGAAACTGAACCATCTAAAGGTGAGTTATCACCCATTAAAACTTTTAATAATGTAGTTTTACCACAACCATTAGCACCAACCAATGCAATTCTAGAATTCATTTGAATATCAAGATCAACATGACTTAATAATAAGTTTTTTGGATCATATCCAAAACTTACATCTAATAATTGTAAAATTGGTGGGGAAAGTTTCTCTGGATCTGGAAATTTAAATGTAACTTTTCTTTCTTCTTCTGGTGCCTCTAATATAGGTAGCTTTTCAAGTTTTTTAATTCTTGATTGTGCTTCTGATGATTTAGCAGCATTATATCTAAATTTATCAATAAATTCTTGTAAATGTTCTCTATATGCCATTTGATTCTCGTATTCTCTTTTCTGGATTTTAAGTCTTTCTTCTCTAGTTGCATAGAAAGAGTCAAAATTACTACTTCTATAGTAATCCAAACGTTCTGAATGTTGATGAATAATATCTGTAGCAACTTCATTTAAAAATGCACGATCATGTGAAACAACCAAAACGGTTGCAGGGTATGTTTGTAAATAATTACCCAAATAAGTACTTGAAGGAACATCCAACATATTGGTAGGTTCATCTAATAATAATAAATCAGGTTTACAAAACAATGCTCTGGCCAATGATAATCTCATTCTCCAACCACCTGAAAACAACTTGGTCTGCCTCTTTTGCGCTTCTTGAGTAAAACCTAAACCATATAAAATTGAAGATGCTCTAGCTTCAGCTTTATCACTCTCAATTTCTCCCAATTTGTCATGGACTTCTTCTAATTTATCAACAAGATCAGATTGTTCATTATCTAATTTCTTCATTTCTAATGACTCTTCTTCAAATTCTTCCTTAAGTTGTTCTATCTCAGTGATTCTTTCATTAATAGTAATTTCTTCTCTCAACAATTGTTTTCTCCAAACATCTGCATCTAAAACACTTTGAAGAGCTGTTGTATCATCTCCTCGTAATTCTTGTTCAACGTGCAAAATAGTGATATGACTAGGGATATCTAATTCTCTTCTTGCTAATGCTTTCAAAAGAGTAGATTTACCAATACCATTTTGACCAACTAAACCATATCTTCTACCATATGCTAATGTTAATGATGCATCACTTAGAATTCTTTGTCCTTCACCAACATATAAATCAAATGTATCAATTTTAATATCTTTTGATTTACCAGCACCGGCACCAAATTCGATAGGATTGACTTTCAAAAAGAAAGAATCATAATCCTCTTTTTGTTGATCACTAATAAGTTTTGATGCTTCATATTTGACAAACTTGTTATTTCTCTTAGCAACTTTCTTTGCAATTTTAGCTTCTGCTTTTTGTAATTTCTTTTTATCAACTCTAGTCTCAATATTTCTACCAGTATGTTCAATATCTGTAGATTGTAATAATGCTAATGAAGAATCAAGTTCCCTTTGCTTACTATTGATCAAACTAATATCTAATAATCTCTTTGATGTATCACCTGTAATTTCCAACTTAGCCATATTAGACTTAAGTTGTTTCTCCATAGATTCTTGTAGCTTTAGACTTAATTGTTCAATTTTATCAGAGTTTCCACCTGCACTAAGTAGGAGTTCTTTAATGAAAGCTACTTCTTTATTTATATCTAATTGCTGTGCTAAAACTGCATCTTCTGTTGAATGTGAAACATGCTGCATATACCCAACAGCATAATCCGCAACAACACCATCAATCGATCCAGCTGCTTGTCTAATTTGTAATCCTAAGTTCGACATAGTTGTTATAAAATGAATCTCTTGGTTTTACAATAACTAATTTCAATGTGGTGAAGAAATTTCTTCAACTTTCAAAAGTCTCGATGTTGAGGGTGATAATTTTCCTTCCATTACATTGAAAATTTCATGAAGATTTTTTTTTAAAAATGTGCATAATATACTCACGGAAAGTTCTTTCAGTTAGTAGTATCTACGATTTGGTTTTACTCAGCACATATTTTATGAATATACTTTTATTCTATACATTTACAAACGTCAATATTTTTTTATTTTAATAAAAGTTGAACTTTTCTTTTACCAGTAAAATCATCAAGAATAGATTGGATGGAAACTTCCACCTTATCAAAAACAGAAACAGTTCTTTTGTTTCCGGATTTTTCTACAAAGGTTAAACTATAGTTATCTTCATCAAATACAGCAGAATTCACATCACCTAAAATTTCTAACTTGATTAAACTTTCAACACCATATTGTGGAACCAATACAACAATACCATTAGAAAATACTTTCATAATGTACCCTTCTTGGTCACTTTGATTATTCTTCATAACTTGACCAACATAATATTCAATACTTGCTCTACCAGCAAATTGGGCATTTCTATGACGTTTATTTATATTTTTGACAACTAAATCCATCTTACTTTTATCCATATGAATTTCATGTAAGGGTTCATAATCTATAGCAGCCGCTAATTGTCTATGCGCAACTATATCACAATATCTTCTAATTGGTGATGTAAAATGTGTATAAATATCCACAGCTAAACCATAATGTCTAAATTCAGCATAACTAAAGTTACCCGAGGCAAAATATTCTGCCGCCATCATACACCTGGTAGCCATAATTCTAATCAACGTATTGAAATATGGATCTTTTGGATCTTCACATCTATCCAATGAATCAGCCAAAGATTTACTGCTCTCTGTTGAAATTGAAAGGCCTTTTTTAATACGTAGCATATCGTTTAATTGCTCAAAATTTGTAGCAGGTGGTTCTCCATGACGACGTAACATTGCAACTTGAGGAAATGCATCATAGATTTTTCTAGCAACTGAAATATTTGCACACAACATGAACTCTTCAACCAATGAATTCGTGTCAAGAAGTTTCTTTATTTCAACTTCATTTGGATCTGATGTTTCACTATCTGTGTGAACTTTGACTTCGGGAGATGCCAAATTCAAGGCACCAGCGCTCAATCTCTGTTGCTTCAATTTTTTAGAAAGTTTCAATAATATTCTCATACCTTGAGTCAAATCATCTTGTTTTGAAGAATCATCTATTCTTAACTGCGCCTCCTCATAAGCAAATGCTTCTCTGGATTTAATGATAGATTTAGTGTAATCAACATTTAAAATATTGGCATCCTCATCCATTTCCCACAAAACAGAAAATGCGTATCTTTCAACATATGGCTTCAATGAACATAAATCTGTACCAAGTAGCATTGGTAACATATCAATTCTTTTACCAACAAGATAAACGGAAGTACCTCTAGAAGCACCTTCTTGATCCAATGGTGTACCTGCTTTAACAAAGTGTGTAACATCCGCAATATGAACACCAACCTCGTAGTTTCCGTTTGGCAATTTTCTTGCATGTAATGCATCATCAATATCAACACAACCAGGAGGATCAATAGAACAAATTAATCTGTCCCTTAAATCTTTTCTTTTGAGTAATTGGGAATCACCGTTATTTAAATTCTTTGGAACCTTCCAGTCATGTCCTTCTTCAGGTAAACATGCTAACACATTCTTGGAGAAAGGCCTATACTCGACATCATGTTCCAATAATAACGCTTCTTGCTCCGCATCTTTATCTTCGATTTCACCTAAAGTCCTGACAAAGTGCCCACTTGGGAATTTTGATGTAGTATCCCAGCTATCAATTGCCACAACAATTCTTTTACCAATTAAATCTTTTGCACGTCTAGTTCTGATTCTAATTTTTGGTAATGATTTATCCATTAATATGACAAAACAACTTTTGGCTGCATTACTAACGACTTCATCTTCTCTAACTGATGTAGGTGATAATTGACCTACGTATAATCTCCAACTTCTCTTTATTATACCAACAACTCTTCCAGTAGGTAAAATTTTTTCATTTTCATTTTCACTCTCATTTGATTGTGCCTTAATTGCTTCCTGTGTTAACATCCTTCTTTCTTTATCGGTAATAACAACTTCATCATCATCGTCATCTCCTAGCTCATTTTTATTAATGGTTTCTTCATCAATAATTTCAGAAGATGGTTTCTTCCATTTATTTTTTGGCAACAATTCAACAACAACTTGATCACCATTGAAGGCTCTATTCAAATTTTCTCTGCCTAAAATTAACAATGGTTTTGGAATATTAGACACACTGACACTTCCTTCCAAAAAATTGTATGACGATACACTAATACTACCTTGATACAAACTGCCATTTTTGATACCACCCATAAGTCTAGCAGAACTATAGTAGTTAGGATATTTTATTTCATTCACAGTTTTATCAATAGAATCAGTTGAAGGAAGCATATCTACCAATTGTTCTGAATTAGGTAAGAGACGTATGTAATCGTGGACAGTAAAAGAAAAAATACCCTCTTGTTTAGCAAGCTCCTTATTGTTTTTATCTCCGGTTATTAAAAGCACTTTAATATCTTGGTTTTCAAGATGCTTGTTGTAAAATTTGGCAGTTTCTCTAATCAATCTATCGTTATAATCATTTATAATTTCACCTTTATTTCTAGCTAAGTAAGTAGAAGTATTAAATTCATTATGAAACACAATAAACCTTTTATCATCATTTTTCGTCAATGCTCTTAGTCTCATATATACCGGATAACTTTTATTACGTACTTCATTCAACACAGTTTGAGGGACAATAACATCGTAAAAAACTTTATCAGTCTCTAATATATCGATAGCATGTAAAACAACATTTGTATCAATCACAACATAGTGTTTTCCAATTTCTGATAAAGCAAGTGGAGATTCTGATAAAACTGGTTTCAAGATTTCTCCATTAAGTCCCATTTTATAATAATCTCTGCATTCTTCACATGACCTTGAAGAGCATGGGATATCATCTCTTAAATAATGTTCTCTAACAATTTTAGATGCGTTTCCATTTCTAGATCTCACAAAAACTTTTTGTGAAACTGATAATCCGGATGACAATCTCTTTCTTTTAACACCAACGGACATTACCCAGCTTGCAAAATAAAATACGTAATAACTATAAAAAGTAAGAACATAAAAATTTTTTTTATAATTTCTTGATTTTTTTTCAGATCCATACTTATTTGAGAAAAAAAGTCGATGGTCGCTAGCATGAATAATATATGTTGAAGTGGCACGTAGCACTTAGCTGGAAGGGCCTATAAGATATTTATAATGCAGCTACTTCTTTTCTTTAATAAATGGTTACAGATTATTAGGAATGAAATAATTTTAGACGCAGGCTAGCTAAAAAAGGGTGTGATTTGTAATAAAAGTCTTACTAAAGAGTGCTATTAGTTTTTGTGGATTTTTTTTGAATTCTTAAAATTTCTCTTCTTAATTCATAATAATAATTTTTGCATAATTTTAAAGTTGAATTTTTAGAAACACACGATTAAACCATTAATTTCCGGCCTTTTAAACCAGTGTTCCAACAAAAGCCCATAAATTATTTTATTCTTCAATGAAAATGATTAAAAGCAAAAATTTCAAAAAAAATTGTATGTAATGCAAACAGTAAGCCAAAACAAACACCATCAACATCCTATCCTTAAAAAAACATACTGTGACAATTCATATGTAAACTGTTACAATGTAAGTATTAATTAGGCGCAATTTAAAAAAATATGTACTTTAAAATATTACAACTATTAAAATGTTTTGATGAATTAATAGAGATTACTACAAAATATGATATACGTATATATATATTATCCTCTTTTTTCTAAGGCCTCTTCTTTTTTCCAAGTAGAAATCCAGGTTGTAGAATCACATTTTGGGATAAAATATATTCTGAGGATATTATCAAAGAGCGGAATTTTAGGATTTGGTGACATTAGTGCTTGGTTGATGGCATTCTTTTTAGGTATTTTCACCAAACCACCCTCTAGAGTTTCCATATACGCCTCAAGTTTTTTAGGTTGAAAGTTTTCATGCTTTCCATCATGGAAATACTCTTCTGGCCTGCTCATTACCAGCTCCATCAACTCCAAAGGTGTGGTTAGTTCACTTACCTCAGAAATAACATCAAATTCATCCACACTAGGATATATTACAATTGTAGGAATGATTAATTGCGTTTCTATGTCATGAGGGTCCTCCAAATGAAGTCTTGCGTCACCAATAGTATTTGTTCCATATGATGATTTTATTGAAGACAAACCTCTTATGTCTTTTGCTTTCTCTAAATTTTCTTTAATTCTAAGCTCCTCTTCTTCTTTAATTCTTTTCTTTTCAGCCAAATCTTTTACATGCTGAATTTTTTGATTTACTTTCACCAAAAGAGCATTCACTGCAATATTTTTATCATCTATTGATTGAGCAAAATTCAAAACTTTTAGTGCATCATCGTAATTTTCAATTGCAAAATATGCCCTTGCTGCTCTGTATAAAGATTTCACATTTTTTGGTTGCCTTACAAGACATTCTTTGCAATCATTGATACATCTTCTATAATTCTTCAATTCAAGGTTACATGCTGCTCTATTTAAATATAATGCTGCTTCAATATATTTGACACCACATTCGATATCTAAACCTTTACTATAATACTCAATAGCATCTTTATATTTTTTTTCCTTGTAACAGTCATTTCCTTGTTTTTTGAAATTCTCTGCAATCTCATCTGGCTCACCTTCGTAAGCTAACGATTTTAAAGCTTCAATTTCAGGTCTCTCTTCTGAATCATCAGCCTCTGTTAAGTCATTCATGAAAAATGGAAGCCTGTTTAACTCAGCCATTATTTCTTCTGTACTTTTAGATGTAACTTCTTGAAGCTGTGGTGGCAACTCAGGCTCTCCATTGTTGTTTGATGTTTGATTGGATGTGTTCTTTTCCGCTTTTGGTGTCTTTGCTTTATTTTTTTCCCATTGGTCCAATAATGCATCAACAGCAGCATCGTTATCAAGCTCTGTAATTTCAACCATTTTATGTTGGACCTATCAATATGCACACTTTTAGAACAAGATCCGGCTTCAAATTTTCAAAAAGTGAAAACTTTTGAGTTAAAAATTTTTTTTTTGAAAAAATATTCACTTACGTAATCACTTGAACTTTTGTCTATAAATTTGATATACACATGCCTTCTATACATAACTTGGTTAGTCTTCGTTCCACTTATAAAATTTTTTATAATCTTCATAAGTAGTTCTGAATAGAACTCTACTTTGATTATCTAATGAATTGTTAATGTAGTTCAGCTCGTTTAGGGTTAATAAATTCATCATCATATAAATTGATTCATCTATATGTTTTTTCACTTCCACTTTCATAGGGTATTGTACATACAGTTTAACGTAATTAAATATAAGTACAGGCATATACTTTCTTAACCCAGCTTTAGTTTCTGCCAATGCATTATTCAATTCGGCATCTTTACTAGTGTTATCTTCATTATTCTTAATAGAAATACTGTGTATATTAGGTTCACATAAATTACTTACCAACCTTTCAAATGCGTTACCACATTCGACTTCGAGATATTCCGATTGAACAAACAACGTTTTCATCAGAGAAATGTAAACAGTCAAGATTAAATGATGCCTATTGGATAATCTTTTTCTTTGATATAAAATTATAGATGAAACAGTTTGGCATAGCTCAACATAGTTCTCTAATATGAATGATTTGTTTTCACAAGATTGCAATTTTGAGGCAATACATACCATGAAGGCTAACAACATTTCCAAAGAATATTGAGTTAATATCCAGTACTTTGTTGATGTTATATTTTTCAAACATTTCAAAAGATCTGCTGTTTTATCTGAAATATTCATATCCTTTGATATCTTTGTAAAAATACTTGAAATAGTTTTAATAAATATTTGTGAAATTGTTTTAATATTTTCTTCATTATCAGGCTTAATTATATTCTTGATGAATAAAGTACTTATCTCAACATATTTTTCAAAATCTTTTTTATTAGATCTTTCAATTGATTGATAAGTACTGCACCATGCATTTGCATAGTCATTTTCTCTTAATGAAAGCTTAGAAACATATTTATTCAAAATTTCAATACTGCAATTTTCGATGACCAAATATAATGCAAAAACATATTCTGGTTTATATGCTGTATCTAATGAGCAAACTAGTTTAAACAGTAACTTTTTGATGTCTTCATCATTTTTATTAGATTTACCAATCGCTTCAATCGTTTGTTTTATATCAGTACAATTATTCAATTCATGTATAGTTCTGAAATTAACTTCACTCAAAAAATCAATTACAACACAAAGATTTTCTCTTGAAATTTCGGTATTTTCTATTAAAAGGCATGTCAATTTTTTATTAGATAATTTTATTAACTCATGTCTTTTTTCACTGAACTTACTTCCTTCTGTAATATCCATTAATATTAAAGCGACATTAAAGTATTCCTTATATTTAACACATTTATTAATCTTAATGTTGTCAATGATTTTGCTCAAGATGCTAAAAGCGTCATCAGCATATGATATGTTTTCAACTGAGTTTTTTATATAATTATTGAAAATTTGTTTGATAATTTTACCTGGTAAGTTTAGAGACACCATGTAAGTAAAATCTGTTTCAATTTTGGATTTAAAAGTAGGAGCCGTCAAAAGTTTTTGAACCAGCGGTTTAGAATAATCATCCAATATTTGTTCACAAAGAATGTTCATAATTTCTTCTCTTTGCTTTTTAGTAAGTGCATAAACGGAAATTGATTCAATATAATGTAGATGCTCTTTATTTTTGATAAAATAATGTATAAACTGGGTAATTATTTTTCGCTGTGATTGAATATATGCATTACTCAATACACATTTTAGATCAATAGGTAATTTGCAAATAGATTCAACAAAACTTTTTATGTCTGATTCTGAAAAAAACAATTCCAACAGCATAAACCATCTACCAAAAATTTTAAGTTTAAAATCTGAAGATGATTTTTTGATATAATAAGACTTGAAATGTTTTAAAAATTTATCATTAATTAGAGTTTGATCCTGTTCATAAATTCTTAGCATAGTGTAATAATAGTAATTTTCATTAGCATACTTTTGCTTGGCTATTTTTGCAATTTGTGGTTTTATATCGTCTAGTTCAAAAAGATTCAAAACATTGAATTTCAATTCCCAAGAGTAAGGAGTATTAATATCTAATATAGATAGAATTAAATTTTGTAGCTTGTAAAGATTTGTTATCAAAGTTTTGTTCAATGCGTTTTGAATTGAGCCAGATACCCCCATCATAAAACCTTTGCAAACTGCTATTAGACATATTGGATACTGATTTGAGCTTGCCCTAAAACCTTTTATTTCTGAGGTAATAATTTTTTCTAATTGAAAGTATGATAATGTTATAATTTTCATAGATGTGTAATTGATAAACTTTTCGGATTGAAATATGCTATCCGGGTATTTCTCAACCATTTGAGACCATAATTTAATAAATAATTCAACATCTCTAGATTTGATATATGAATCAAATAACTCCTTTAGTAATGATAATGACTTTTCTGTGTCTGTCGTACATAATTGACATATTTGTTCACTATAGGTTAAAGAAACGTCTGCACTTCTTCTAATTGAATAAATAATTAGATCAAAATCAGTATTATCTGAATTCGACAATGATTTTTCAACTAATGAGGACAGAAATGAGTTTGATAATGTTTTATTCATATCAGTAACTTCTTTCAATAACGGAGCAGAAAAAGAAGGATATGAGGAAATTAATAGCTTGACGCTTTCTTCTAATTCAGCAATAGTAAGTTTAGGGATCATTAAATTTAGCAAATAAATAATTTGAGTAGATTTTAATTCAAGGTGGTTCTTATTTTTCAAGAAATTTTCTATATATTTCAAAATATTTACATTATCAATGTCTGTGAATAATATTTGAATTATAATATCACAACAATTTGTAGTGATTTCGTTATTGCTAGAGTAATGTGAACCAAAGATAAGGATATTTCCTAAACAATCATGGCAGAACTCTAATTTATGTTTTGTATCATACTTTGAAGATTTTGAATTATTTAATTTGAATAAATAAAATACTAGCTGCAATAGATTTTTGACATAAGAAATATTATCCAAATCTTTTTCAGCAAAAATAAGCAAATATTTTATCAACACAGAATTTTGAGTGTCTGATAAATGTATTTTAAAATTGCGAATAATTAAATTCATGAAGTTGGCGATACTTTGAATCAAATTAAAGTCTAAATGTAATTGTTTTTCATAGATATCCACCAGTAATTTTGTGAATACATCACCAAATTTAACAGATGATAATATCTTAGTTCTGATAGCTTGTAAACGTGCATCACCATTACATTTTTCCCAAACAAAAATGAGCAGTTTCCATGTTAAAGGAGAAACTTTAAAACTTTCTGACAATCCATTAGTTTGGGAAATTCTATCTACGAGTAATTCCAAAATGAACTTTTCTTTTTGTGGTAAGTATATAGAGGAATCTGTGAATAATTTTTCAGTTATGAAAATGTGAATATCTGTAATGTCTGTATCTTTATTTCTAAGATAACGAGTTATTGATTCTGTGCTTTTTTCATCCAGCACAATGGACTTACATTTAGCCATAATTTATGAAAATTCTTTTTTGTCTATTGTTACTAAAAAATGAAACTCCAGGATCTAAAGAAACTGTTTGAATGAATAGCTCTATACTTCAAAAAAATTTTCAAAACTTTTTTCGTTTAGTTTCGCAATTTTTTTTTTGAATTTCTTCAAGTTGTTTTTATTTTCGTTATATCATCTAAAGCTCCTAGAAAGCAGGGCCAGTGTATTTAAGACATAGGAACGATATTCATTGATTCAAATAAGAAAATGGATAACAAGCCAGCATTTAGTTTTGGCCAAAAGAGCTCATTACAAAATGCAAATACAGAGCAAGGCCAATTTGGAAGCTTTGGTTCAGCTAATAATTCATCGAAGAAACCTTCATTGTTTGGAGCTTCATCAAATTCTGAAAAATCAAACGTTTTCAGCTTTGGAAGCATAAATGAGAGTAAAAATAATTTTACTTTTGGAAATAGTAATAAATCTGTAAATAATGAGGCTTCAGTATCTAAATTTGAGCCTTCTCAAGCTAATAATAACAATACTTCAACTATTGCCACTAAATTTGGTATCACCTCGGAGCCTGATGTGTCCAAAACTAAACCAAAGAAACCATTGTTTGAAAACAATTTTAAAGAACATACAATGAACGAAAATCGAGATATAGCTGATTCAACAGGGAATTCCAAAAAGGAGGAGGATAATAAATTTTTGAAAAACTACCAGGCTCCAATGTTTAATAATTCGATTACAAATACTAGGGATATTGATAATGATGAAAACATGAAAGATGAAGGAGAAGAAGATGATAAAGAATTTTTTGATATTGATGATAAATCAAATTTATTAATAAGACATTTAAATTACAGTGATACAGAAAGATCATTATTAAATAAAAACGAACATCTGGAAATGGCAATTTCCAATAAAACAGAAAAAGGTGTGATTTTTGTAAGTACATCAGATAATAAAGGGGAAAAAGATAGTAAAAACACCAAACTTTTCCCATTTGATTTAGTACCTCAATTAGATAAATCGTTAGAATATAAGAAATTTTTGAAGAACACGTTTGAAAATTTTGAGCCGTTGTTAAAAAATAAAAAATACCAAAATTATTTGAATTTTGAGAATGATGAATATATGCAAATTGGTGTTGTATCTGCATTAAAAGCAGCCGAAGAAGAACGTAATATTTTTTTGAAGAAAATAATGACCACTTTAGTGAACGATTTACAAATATTAATTAAAAACAAAATGGAAAAAGATAAAGATTTTTCAGATCAATGGATATTCAATTTTGAAGAAATAATAAATGTTTTATACTTGTTGAATGCTTTACATTTCAGTAACGCTGACGAAAACATTGTTTTATTTCAACAATGGATCGAAAGAGTTGATATTCAACCAACTCAAGAATTATTAGAAGTTGTTTTCAAAGAATCTGATAAACCATTCAAAAATTATTCATTTTGGAATGTATATGTTAAAAAACTATTAATTAGGGGATCTTTTGCTGCACTGGTTGATGATTTAGATGCGTACCAATTTGATGAATTAAATGGAAGTGATGACAACTTATTCAATTTAATTGAAGATTTTATAACAATGATCAAATCCTATGATCCAATCAAATTTTCATACGACAAGAACGAATTTTTAAAATGGAAGAAAAATGCAGTTGAATTAAGAGAATCTTCAATTACGCTACAATGTAACAATATAATGATTCACGGGGAAATATTAGAGTTGTTGAAAATATTATCAGGGTCCAATACAGCAATTGAAGAGAGTTCAACAACCTGGTATGAGACATTTATGGGATTCTATCTATATCAAATGCCAAGTAAAGAATTAATACCGGAATATATCAACAAATCTTTATTATTAGATACATACGATAAACCAATTTTAGGTATTGATGCATGGGATTCTATATGTGTTGAACTGTTTAAAGGCAAATACTTAACAGTAATTTCATCATTAGAGACACTAGATAAATCGATAGGAACATTTGTAGCAATTTTGATGGAAGCATCGGGATTACTTGATAGCTATATTACTGACATACCTAAAGATGACATGATTTCTAAAGTTAAAGTAAATAATGAAATTTTAAACAATATTGATTGTATGATTGAAGATTTAGCGTTGACATATTTAAACAATCAGTCATTATTTGAAATTGGTGTTGGTATTTTGATTAATATTGGTAGCGATAAAAGCAGAGAAATATTAAGTGAATTATTACCAACATATGAAATCAAAGATTCTGACGATTTTGAATGGGTTTTAAGTGTTTGTTCGAAATTGAAATTAACTAAAACAATGGAAACAATCCGTAATATTCAAGGAGAGAAATTCATTTCTAATCAAAGAATTCCGGATGCCTTAACGTGTTACGCAGATGCCCAATCCAGTAACAAAATAATAGCCACCGTTTGGAGATTATTTGAAGAAGTATTGATAAATAAATCGTTAGACAAACAATTAGAAGCAGATTTGTTTGAGAGCAAAATGTGCGAAGATAATGTAATATTACGTCAAAGTTTAGCTCCGTTATACATTTTAAAAGAAATAGTCAAACCTAATAGTATTGAACTAGATCCTGAGTTATGGTTTAAAAGATTGATAAGTTTATTTAACTTCAAATATTTACCAGAATATTATAAAATCGGATTAATTTTCATACTGTTTGATAACATTCACAATAACATATTCAATATAGATAACATTGTTGCAATAATTGAATGTTTAAACAGATACGAGAAAACTATGAAGTCGGACGAAGAGGTTATAGAGAAATCCACGCTTATGTTCAGTCTAATCCTAGAGAACGACACCGACAGCAAGCATCCTACGTCAGCCGACCAACTGATGAGGCAAACAAGAAGAGGATTGGCTACCAAAGTGTGCTTTGGGTTTCTTGATGAAAGTGTGTACTGATAATGTGTAATCCGTCTAAGTGCCGTGTATATCCGATAAGATAAGCACTGAAAAATTGAAACAAAACGGCGCTTTTTTTTTTCTCGAAGACTGCCGAGTTTGCTGGAAAAGTGTGCAGAAGGTATATAAAGGTAGTACGGTAGCTGTTCGTTGAGTTTGTGTTGGGATACCCCTTCTGCTGGGTCATTAATCATTTCATAATGTCCGGCTATGATAACGTCATTCAACTTAAACAAACCAACCAACTCAAATGCTTGTACACTATAGTGCGTGATAGAAAAACTCCCCGTGGAGAATTTGTGTTTTACTCTGATAGAATCATCCGTCTTCTTGTTGAAGAAGGTTTGAATCAATTACCTGTGGAACCGGTCAAAATTGAAACTCCGTTAGGTGTTACATATGATGGTCACCAGTTCCAAGGTAAAATCTGTGGTGTATCTATTATTAGAGCAGGTGAATCCATGGAACAAGGTTTAAGAGACTGTTGTAGATCTGTTAGACTTGGTAAAATTTTAATCCAAAGAGATGAAGAAACTGCAATTCCTAAACTATTCTATGTAAAATTACCTGAAGATATCAGCGAAAGATACGTTTTATTATTGGATCCTTTATTAGCTACTGGTGGATCTGCTGCAATGGCTGTCGACGTCCTTTTAGAGAAAGGTGTTGACCCAGAAAGAATCTTGTTTCTTAATGTTTTAGCCAGTCCTGAAGGTATCAAACTTTTTAAAGAGAAGTATCCAAAAGTTAAGATTATCACAGGTATGATTGACAAGTGCTTGAACGAACAGAAATACGTTGTTCCAGGTGTCGGTGATTTTGGTGATAGATACTACACTATATAAGCTACACAGTTATTTATTTGTCTATTTTATATAACCAGTATAAGAAATCATGTCACTATTATATATATATATATTAACATTTAAGCATATGATATGCAATGTATGCAGTGTTTGCTTGTAAAACGTATTGTAGTGGCTTTTTTTCATCCCTCTCTCTCTTACAAAAAATCTATAGACAAGTTTGTAAACATAAAACCAGGATTCTGGACATTCCTTGTGAATATATTTCAGGCATAAACTGTATTGCAAACATAGTTGCAACTTATGTCAGATTTTGAAACGTTTTACAACCAGCCTATAGTCTTGGATAATGGATCAGGTAATATTCAATGTGGATTTTCTGGAATGGATTCTCCAATTGTCTCGTATTCAAATATAATAGGGAGGCCGAAATACTATAAAATCAATTATTTACCTAGCGATATAAACATTGACGATACTTTTGTAGGTAATGAAGCACAAATAAGGAGAGGATTACTAAAATTGAATTATCCTATAAATCATGGGATTGTGGAAAACTGGAATGATTTAGAATTGATATGGAATCAAGTTCTATGTAATGATTTAATTAATAATTATAAAAATCACAACGAAAACAATAATACTGAAATTAAATTGAATGATCATACAATTTTACTAGCTGATCATCCTTTTAATCCAAGAAAACAGAAAGAGAAAATGTCAGAATTATTATATGAGAACTTTGATATCGGCGCAATCAACATAGCTATACCTTCAGTTCTTTCATTATATTCAACAGGTCGTACTACAGGTTGTGTTATTGATAGTGGTGATGGTGTTACTTGTATAACTCCTATATTTGATGGATTTGCTCTACCTGGCAGTTTATATCGAATGAATCTTGCTGGAAGGGATATAACTAAACAATTACAATTTGAGATAATGAAAAATGGATACAATTTATTATCATCATCAGAATTTGAAATTTTAAGAAATTTAAAAGAGAGATTATCATTTGTTAAACCATTTGATAGTAATTTAACAGAATTCCAAAATTCTTATCAAGTTTATGAATTACCCGATGGTAAAATTTTGAAAATTAAGGATACTTCATTGGCAAAACCATGTGAATTATTATTTAATCCTGAATCTTTTGGTTTTGAAGAAACAAATTTACAAAATGCTTTATATAATTCTATTATGAAAGTTGATATCAATTTACGTTCTAAATTGTTTGAAACTTTAGTACTTAGTGGAGGATCCACTATGTTTAAAAATTTCGGATCAAGATTAATTAATGAATTACGAAATTTAGATGATGAAATTAAATTGAAAATGTTTGCTTCACCCGATCGTAAAAATAGTTGTTTCATAGGTGGTTCAATTTTATCAAGCTTGAGTACTTTTAAAAATATTGTTATTACTAAAAAACAGTTTATGGAAAATCCTCAATCGATTCATGACAAATATTTTTAATTTATAGTATCGACTAAACTTAATAACTTTGCTATAACAATATATAATCTAGTGTATATATATCTGTCAAAAATGTACTATTTTATTTTTAATAACAAATAACAAGGAAAAATAAAATGTGAGATACTAAAAAAAACAACAACGAACGATAATTATATATATATAAGTTAGCCCTGAAGTTCCGAAAATACATTGCATACAAAAATGATATATAAAAATTATATATTCTTGTGTGTATAAAAAAAGAATGTGCAAAAAAATAAAATAAAATACAGTAGGAAATAAATAATCAGATGGGAGAAAAAATACAGAAAATAGAAATGTGAAAGGAATGAAACAAAGAAAGAAGATAAATAGCTGATCTATCATTCATTATCATCATCGTTGTGGTTTATTGTACAAACATCAATACCGAAAATTTCATTAGTTGAATATCCGTTGGTCAAATTGCCAGATTTATTCACTAGCCTTCGTTTACTTGATGATACCGGCGAACCTCCATATATACTATTGATTAATAAATTATGTTGTGTTTTAGTTGTTATATTATTATTGTTATTGCTATTATTATTATTATTATTATTATTATTATTAGTAGTAGTAGTAGTAGTATTATTTGATGATGTCAATAATGATGAATTCCCTATATTCAAATTATTTGAGTGTTGATTGCTATGTGAAGTACTTATAGGAGAAGTATAAAAATCATCAAGAAATGAAGGTGAGGCCCATAATTTTTTAACAACAGATGATAATTGACTATAATTGCTATTTGGACAGTTTATGTTATTTAATGGCGTGCTCGTTATCCTTGAAGGAGTTCTAAATTTAGATGAAAATGATAATGGTGTCGATATATTATGATTTATATCAGAGAATAATTTATTTTGCAGTTGTGAGTGTTGCTGTTGTAATTGTTTTGAAATTGATGGTAGTTGCAAAGTTTTGGACTTATTGCCATTTGTAGCAGTATTACCATTATTATTATGATAATTTATTGGAGTTAGAGGTTCTAATAACGGTCCTGGCTCTATAGGTTTCAATGGTGAAAGTTCAAAATTTGCTCTACAACTGAAAGATGAAGTAAAATCAACACTTAATGAATTATTTGAGCTAATATTTGGGGAAAAATCATAAAATGGCAATGGTGACGTATTAAAAGAGCGTGAGTTTGCATAGGAAGAATATTGAATGTTCAGTTCAGGAATTGAACCTAGTGTATCACTTATATTTCTTTTATGTCCTTGATTAACATTTTTATTAATAGTTAATAAATTACTTGAATTATGACAACTATTTTTATTTGTTGGAGTTAGCTGTGTGAAATTTTCATTATTATTGTTTAAATCATCTTTATCATCATCGCCATCATCATCGACATCTGTATCGTAAGAATTATATTTTGGGGTTGTGGGTATTTTATATTTGTCTTTGTTAACTTTATTATTGGTATTAGAATTTGTATTAGTATTTGTTATTTGTGCATTTGACTTTTTAGTTTCCTTTATTTGACAATAAACATGTTCAAAGCCTGAAACAATTTGCCAAAAATGACCTTTCTTTTCTTTTGATTTTTCTGCTTTTTCAAAAGCTTTATTTAGAGATAAATTATGTCTAATAGAATTTTGCCATCCAACTTCACCTTTTTTATAAAATTTGAAATGATCAGATATCCATTGATAAATTTCAGCTAATGTCAATCTTCTATCAGGAGCTCGCAATAATGCCATACCAATCAAAGTTGCATAAGAATATGGTGGTTTTTCTAAAGACTCAAATACTATTTCAGGCATCTCAAAAGGTTCTGGAAGTATAAAATCTTCAGGAGTTTTCATTACTTTCATAACTTTTGTTTTTTTATTACTTGAAGTTGTTTCTTTAAGTGATCTTTTCTTTGAATAATTAGGTGATTGTAAGGGATGAATCAAAGAAGAATCTTCATTATCATTGTCATCATCAGTTTGATTATTATTATCTTTTGATATTAAAGGACTATCTGATATAATATTAATATTGATATTAGCAGGTTTATTTTTACTTTTATCAGTGGAAGGAGGGACTTCATATAAGTTAGGAGACGAAAACTCAGGTGATAGTAAACCATGATTTTTAGAATTTGAATGACCTGATGAAGATGTGATATCATTGTTATTAACATAATGATTTGACAGATAGCCGTCATTAAAAGAAGAGTTCACTGAATAGTCAGTTAAATTATTTACAATTTTTTTAGGTTCATTTTCTAATGTAGAAAAACCGGAAATCCGTTGGGTAGAATGTGGTGGAGTTTTCAGTTGTGATTTTTTTGATGGACTGATAATATCAGGAGGAGGAAGCAAGGAAGTATTAATTGAATTCATTTTATTATTATTTGTAATTGTTTAATATAGGATCTAATGCTTAAACTTGGATTTTGTTTTTAAATGAAACAAATCAATTGATTAGCAAACAAATTATTTCAACAATGAGTGTATTGGGCCGTGTGATTGATAAATTGATATATAGGTATAGATATATAATTAAATATGAGTATCCACCAGAATTTTTCTATTGATACAAGTCAATAAAGAAATGAATTGGAAGAATAAAAATAAGTTTAAATTTTAATATTGATGGTGGCAATTGTATTAAAAGGGGTAGATTTGTGGGTTGAATTTAATAACTTGAATTGATTGATTAGAGTGAGGAATTGAGTAAAATAAATGAGAGGATAAAAGAGAAAGGAAGAGCAAACACGTAAGAAATGAGAGGAAGGAGACCGAAAGCTAAAAAAAAAGGGGAGTTGATATATTGTCAAACATTTGTGTTACACATTTTTTTGTATCATCTATTGTTCTCTGCAGAAGCAAGAGAGAAAAAAAAGTCTGGCTATTGCCCAATCGGGAAGTTTCTTAAAATGAGGTTTTTGCCCTAAAAAATTTGCTTTTTTATCCCCTTTTTTTACGCGTCGCGTTCCGTCGCGTCGATGCACACGTGACTGCGTCACGTGACTGCTTTGGCGTTTTGTTTTTTTTTTGTTTTTTTGTTTCACAGTTTTTCCGGTTTTCGCGCTAGTTTCAGCTTTAGTGCCTTTTCTTTGTTTTTAGCTCGAGGAACTCCGGAACAACCTGTTTGTATGCCTGTAAACAAGTGAACTAGCAATTTTTTTTTCTTAATTTCCTCTAAACTGAATGCTTTCTGCTTTTTAGGCGATTGCGGATGTAACTTGAAATTGACTCATTTCTACTTCTGACATCACCAGAGAGGGATTACAAGGATCCATTCAAAAGATTTGTCGTCTCTTTTCTTTTCCCTGTTTTTTCTTTTGTCTTACCCTCCCTATTGATGATTCGTTATGTTTGGCGCAGATAACAGGAGCAAGACTTCACACGATAATATAATTTTGTCAAACAATCTCAACAATTCTAATACTACAACCCATCTAAAAAATACCAATCACAATACCAAATCAAATCATTTTAAATGGCATTTTAAACTACGGAACAAGAAAAATACCCCACAAAATACCAATACCAACAATAATATCCATTATGTGGACACTATAAATACCACTTCAAATAATCTAATTTCAAATAATTGTAGGTGTTGTGGAATAACCCTTCATTATCCCACAGATGTCAACAGAATCAAATGCTTGACTTGTAATACCTATTTCATTTTAAACAATGATAACAGCTCATGTACTCCTTTATCCGATTCAAATTCTCCAATGTTTAATAACAACTCATTTGAAAATGATACCTTAGTATCTTATAACTCTCTTAAAGATGCCATAAAAAAAGATGAAATAAACATAAATTTAAATAAAAATTCGAATATATCCATTCATAAATCATATGAAAATGTCGATCAATTGATTCGATATTCTTTTACAAATCATGAGGTTTTGAATAAATGTTTTTCACTAAATAATCACTCAATTCCACTTAATTTTCATGAAATCAGAAAATTTTATTCCTTGTTATTGAAATTACCAACTAAAAGGCCATTTTTCAAACTTTTAACTTATTCATTATATATATTAAAACATCCTCCAAAATTCGAAAATTTTGATCAAGTGCATTGGCTATTGATCTTATTTGAAATTCCTTTACATAATGATTGCTTAATAAATAAAATTAATCCAAAATTACCCGTTGAATGCAATAATCTTTGCTATGATATTTTGAAGAGGTTAATTGGTCTGTTATCTTCATTAGACTCCAATATTTTGAGACATTTAATGAATCTTTGGTCAAGATTACCTGTCAAAGATTTCTCTTATAAAATAAATTTTATTAATTTATACATAACTTTTCATTTAAATCGTTTATTTACTCATTTGATTTATGATAAATTAGGCAATCATATACCAACTAATAAAACTGAGGACGATATCACTTTTAAAAATAAATTCAATTTTAAAGATCTAATAAAAAATAACGATTCAAGTTTATTGGCATCTTTAGGTTTTTATGATGATGATTTAATTAACTGTAATGACCTTTCCTCATACAACTTTAATGAAAATTTGAAAATTTCAATTTCATTTTATTCAGATTGTTGGCATTTAAAATCGGCATGTCATTTGATGTCTGTTTTATTTTATGCAAACAGGAAACATCATAAAGTAGAAATTGATTCTTTTTATAATTCATTGATAGACTACATTAATTTAAAACAAGATTTTGATATTTGGCAATTTAATAACACATTTATGGAACATGAGAAAAATATAAAATTGCACCAAGAGAATTATACAACTGATCATTTACTAATGGAACAAAATAAATCATATTTAGGAATTACTACAGTTAATGGAGTTTATAAAAGATCTAATTTCACTATATGTAGTTACCCATTTTTGATATCTTTGGGCTCTAAAATTAAAATATTAGAATATGAATCTAAAAAATTGATGGGGTTAAAAGCTGAAGAGGCATTTCTAGCTTCTGTAATAGATGGTTCTAAAACCAATGATATTTTTTTTAAATTAAGAATAAGGAGAGATCATATAACTAATGATTCATTGAGACAAATTCAATCTCATCCCAAAAGTATTAGGAAATCTTTAAAAGTTGAATTTGTTAATGAACAAGGAATTGATGCAGGTGGTTTAAAAAAAGAATGGTTTTTATTGTTAACTAAAGAATTATTTGATGAAAACAAAGGTTTAATCAGTTATAAAAACGAGAAAAAGTTAGCTTATTTTGCAATACTTCATAAATCTAACAACATTGAAAAGGCCAATTCCACTGATGATACTAAAAATCTTGAACTATACTATCTTTTAGGGGTCTTCATTGGTATGGCAATTTATAATTCTATTATTTTAGATATTACATTCCCAAAGTTTTTATATAAGAAATTGTTGAATCCAGAATATAAAGCAACAATAGAAGATCTTAAAGAAGTTGAGCCAACAATGGTTTCAAATTTCAATAAATTAAGCAAATTGGATGATATTACCAATTTAGGTTTAAAATTTGAAATTTCAATTAATGATATTTATGACAACATTAAAAATTACGAGCTTATACCAAACGGTTCAAATATACCAGTTGATGATACTAATAAATTTTATTACATTAATAAATATACAAGATTTTTATTAGATGAAATTGTGGATAAACAATTTACGCAATTTTTTAATGGATTTCGACACGCAATGGGAACAGATTCTTTAAATTTATTTACACCATTTGAGATTCAGAAATTAGTTACAGGATCAGATGAGTATAATAAAGAAAATAGCAAGTTAGATATAGAGATTTTGAAAAATGTATCGAAGTTCACCAATTGTTCAAATGATGATATTATAGTAATTTGGTTTTGGAAATATTTTGAGCATTTATCAATTATGCAACAGAAGAGGTTGTTAAGATTTATAACAGGTACGGATAGGATACCCGCTTTAGGATTATCATCCATTCAATTAAAAATAACCATACTTATTGATAATAAGTTTAGCACAAGGCTACCAATTTCTCATACATGTTTTAATGAGATTTGTTTATGGGAATATGAATCGTTTGATATTTTGAGGGCTAAATTGGATACTGCTATTAATGAAAGTGAAGGTTTTGCATTGCAATGAGCTAATATATATACATGCATTTTAACTAGCATTTTATAAAAGATTTCTTTTTGTTTTTTTGAATCTTTTAAATCTTTTTTTTTTCGTATAATTATTTATAAATGAGTTTTATTTACTAGCCACACCATTATATATATATAAATTGCAAGAAATTAGTCTAAACTAGCATATTTTTTTAAGTAATCAGGAATTCCATCATATAAACCTTTCTCTTTAAGGAAAGATTTTGAGAAAACTTTAGCAGAGTATTTATGAGCAGAATCTGTTAAAATTGTTACAATATTTGAGCCTTCTGGAGCTAATTTAGCAGCTTCAATTGCACCTAAAACGTTTAAAGCAGCAGTACCACCAACAAAGATACCTTCTTCTTCAATTAAACGATAAAGCATTATAATAGTATCTTGATCTTTAATTAAGAAAGAATCATCAGCTAGTTCAATATCTTGTGCAACATTATTAGTAACACGACCTTGACCTATACCTTCAGTAAATGAACTACCTTCACTTTGTAAACTTTTACCATTAGTTTTAACGTATTGATATAAACAGGATCCTGGAGGTTCAGAAATATAAGATTTAATTTCTGGATTAACAGTTTTCAAATATCTTGTAATACCTGACCAAGTACCACCAGAACCTGAAGAGCAAGTAAACGCGTCAACTTTACCATTTAATTGTTTCCAAATTTCAGGTCCTGTTGATTCAATATGAGCTTGTCTATTATTTAAATTATCAAATTGATCAGTCCAAAAAGTATTTTGATTTTGTTCAGCATACCTTTTTGCTTGTTTATTAAAATTCATTGGATCAGCAAATGGAACAACTGGAACAGGATTAACTTCAGCACCTAATAATCTTAAAGTTTCCATTTTAGCTTTTGATTGAGTATTTGGCATATAAATAACACATTTATAACCTTTTGCACGACAAATATGTGCTAAACCTATACCCGTATTACCTGCTGTACCTTCAACAATTGTACCGCCTTGTTTAATTAAACCTTCCTCTTCAGCTTTTTCAACTAAAAATAATGCAGCTCTATCTTTAATTGAACCACCAGGATTCATCCATTCAGCTTTACCATAAATATTTCTACCAATTTGTTCACTAACTTTATTCAGTTTAATTAATGGAGTATTACCAACAGCTGATAAAATACCGTCTTCTGTTTTTATTGCATTGTTATTAAGTTTATAAGATATTTTAGAAATACTTGAGATGTGCAAAAAACGTTTTGCAGATGTTGAAAGCATCGTTGTAATTTTATTACCTATAATAAAAAAAAAATAGAAATATAAATATAAAGACAAATAAAAAAGCAACGGATCTGTGAAAACCTTAAGCTGAATCAAACAGTAATAGGAACTCACAGCTTTTCCCCAACATCTACAAACCCGAATCTAACGGGTATGAAAAATTCATGTTTCTTTGAATTGCCCAATACGGAAACTGCATTGCGCAACAGCACGTGACATGTGCGCCGATCGACGGATTATACAATTAAGTAATACTAAGCTCTGTTTTTGCCATTTGCGTCAGGTACATTGAAAGGAACAGCAGGAAATAAAACAAGATAAAATAAAAGGAGGAATAACGAGAAGATTATGGAGAGGAAAACTAAAGATAAACATATTGTGTATAGAATAATATAAAAAGATTCAGAAGTTGTCATTGTTTAAGGAAGCAAACGTTGCAGTTCGTCTTTACTAATAGCAGATTTATGACAATTTTCAGTAGTTGTATCAAGATGATCATGATCGTGTTGATGTTCAATCAAGAATTCTTCATCATCTTGAATTATTGATTGATAACTAGTTGTCAAATGATCAGATTTGAAAGGACCATATTTTCTAACATCTGCATTATAATAAAGGAAATAATGTTGGAAAAAAAATATTATATCAGAGATGATAACTTGAATTGATAAGAAAAGTTTTGGTTTATTATCGAAAATTGCAAATATATCACCTGAAATCCATGCATCTAATAATAATTGTAAAAATGAAAGGAAAGCACCTAAAAAGTCCAACCAAATCATTAAAATTGGCCAACCATGAGTTGATTTCCTATTATAGTTATAAATAATTTGTGGAATATTTTTACAAATACTCATACAAATTTTAATTAATCCTAATGAAGTTAACAATTTCATCCAATTAAAAGTATTTGAAATAGGTTCAAAACCTTGACGTGAGTAAATGTAATAAGATGAAAGAATTAAGTAAGATAATACAATAGATAAAATGAATTTTGCTGCAGTACTCAAAGTTTGATTATCATTTTTTTTAAAATTCCAAAAATATGCTTGTGATAAAAGAATTGAATTAGTTAATAGTATATTTAAACCGAATATTAAATCGTTAAATTTAATTAAAGGATACTCACCATATTCATCAAAGAATTCTTTCCTTATAAGAGGAGACTTCCACATCAATCCTGTATATAAAGTATATAAAATGAATCCCATTTCATTAAAATAGATATAATCAATTGATATCCCTTGAACTGATTTTAGTTGAATATTTGAGATAATAGTTGGATAATTGGCAACACCCCAACTAATCACGTACAGCCATCCTACCACATGTGAAACTATTTGCAGACTCATGATTGAACAATGCAATATACCCTCCAATGCTCCAAGATGAACAACATGCACAACCACAAGAACTCTTCTCTTTCCCTTTTGCTCCTTCTCCTGTATTGCAATGTTCCTATTTCACACTCTGCAAAGACACTTTATCGCGTACGGGGACATTGCCGAGCCCCGAATCTGCGTCGATCGGCGCCGGATGTCGGATGTCGGAAATTACTTTTTTGGGCACATCCGACGCTTTCAAATATAGATAAAGATAAAGATTTGAATTTGAATTTGAATTTAAATTTGAATATATATACTTGCTAAAACTTGCTACACAATCTATTGGATACCGATAACGGAAAGTTCAAGTGTCCAGACACGACGAACATGGGTATTGACAACGGTATGTTTGATTGGTTTACCTTCAGAGTCTTTCAAACCTAAATCACCTATATCAACCTCTAGTTTGTGGTCTGCCCACCAACATTTACGTGCCGGTTTCCTCCAAAATAATAATAATTTTGTATTATTTGGATTGGCTCTTTGTCTAACAAGAGATCCAGCTCTTGAAATCGAATGTGCCAATGTACTTAATCTAGATTTCTTATGTTTATCTTTATTTCTTCCACGTTCTTCTTCATTATTTGTATTAACCGATGTTGTAGGTTTTAAACTTGGTGAAGAATCTGGTGATACATTGGCAGAATTTAATAAACTACTTGTACCATTATTTAAACGTGCCAGAGTTAATGAAAAAATAACAGTTTTACCAGGTTCTAATGATCTATGACCCCATTTACCTTCAATTTGAAATCCTGAACTACATAACATATCCATTAAGTGTTGTTCAGCAGGTTTAAGAACTTTACCTTGAACAAATCCTAAACCTTCAAATATTTTACTATGTTCTAATAATTTCTGCCCAACAACGTATTTAACATGTCTCATCTGTTCAACGTTTAAATTTTTAACAGGTGGTATACAATAATAATCTAAATCTTCCCTTAAAACAATTATTGCAGGTCTTTCATTTAAAATATTTGGATCATTGATATCAAAATTTTGATTCAAATTATTATTTAATTGATTTAATTTATGTAAATCTCTAACTGCAACATCAAATATTTGACAAATATATTGGAAACATTCAGGTGAAAAATTAACGAAAACTATATCATCTTCTGTTAAATTTGTGATTACGTTACCGTCCATACCAACAAAAATACCATTCGGAAACAAACATAATAAAATCGATTCCGGCAATGCCATCAAATCGTCTCTAGTAATGGTAAACATATGTCCACGCATATTCATTTTAATTTCAACGTTGTAATCGTCCATCATTCCAACGTCGTCCTGGAACCCCATTTGGTCTTGATCAGGGCTTACCTGTGTTAATATATCTTGGTGTGACATTGTCTCTGAGATGCTCACTATTCTACCAGCTGCTGAAGTACCCTCCAGCTCTTCCTCTATCAACACAACCAGCTTCCTTTAATTACTCACACACACAAAAGCAAAGCAAAAGAAAAAATTTTCGTTGTCGTCCTCCAGCGACCGCAGCGGGCTTGGCTGGCAACATGACATCTCTCTGGCTCTACGTTCTTCCTGCTACGGACACACCGTGCAATCTCTGCAGTACAATCAGCTGAAGAATGCCTAACAACTGCAGCAGAAACGATTGTTCCTGCAAAGAGTCCATAGGGGATGAAACAACATGCTCAAAATCCACTTCAAATTTATCTGCTAGCAGCATATTGAGCTCAGATGGTGTATGGGATTCCGATTCCGATTTAGAGCCAGGATACACTGGAACTACCAATGTCAGCAAAGATATAGAAGCTCTGAAAAGGGTACACGAAAATAGAGGATATTTAGACGGTATAACAAAAGGTGGCGAAGAGGGTTTGCAAAACGGATTTGATGAAGGCTACCCAATTGGTGCACAACTAGCTGGTATAGTAGGTGAACTGATTGCTGATGTGGTTTTACGGAACTCTTTAGGCCAAATCAACGAAGAGACTAAAAATAATGCTTTATCAGAATTGAAAATTGAAAAAATATTGAACTCAAAGTATTTTGATCCAAATTTAAACATCACAGATCCGAGGAACCATCCAGTAATTAGGAAATGGTCGGACTATTTCGACAAACTAGGTTCTCCTGTCATGTTTTAAGCGTCATTATACCCATAAGTTATTTTTTTTTCATTTTCCATTTTCCATTTTTTCGTTTTCTTTGATTGTTACATCTTGAAGCTTTTGTTTAATTTACTTTCTTGCTTTATCTTCCTCTTTAATACATATTATTAATATCATAAGTCTCTGGAACACTTTATTTCATTTATATACGGATAAATATATATATATATATATAATAAATACATCTTTTTTTTCATACAACTAGTCTATAAAGTAATCAATAATACAAAAAAAAAAGCTCACCAGAAAGAACACCACCCAATATAATGTTGACACAAATTTTCCACACTTGTTGCCTGTTGGATAAGTTTATCCACTTGTGTTGTTACATCCAAACTTTCACCTTTCTTGAAATCGTTACCAGTTAATTTGTCATTAATTCTCTTCAAGACACATGCTGCACGAGCATCTCTTACACTTGCTTTATATTTTGCTGCCATAACTGAAGCCTCCTCTTCTGTAATTTTTTCAGCTCTTAACAATTGATTATAATTAGATTCCGGTAATTTTATAGGTAATCCAGCTTGTTCAATAACTCGTTGAATTGGAAAATCAAATCCCCAATTAATTAACGGATCATATGCAAAAGCTTCTAAAATCGCCATTAACGAATCTTTATTATCACGTAAAACTCTCATAACATTTTCACTTGTTATACGGAATGATCCTTCAATTCCACTGACTTCCATTGCATAACTCAACATACGAGTTAATCTAAATGGAACCTTCTCTGGATATTTGTCACGCATAATAGCAGCTTCAAAACAATCTCCAAAATCAATATGAACAACTTTACCTGTAATTCTATCCATCATTAAATTGGATGGATGTCTATCTCCTAATCCTAATATATATCCAACCATTGACATTACTGCTAATGATCTAGTATACGTTGTACGTCTATCTAACCAAGATTCAGAAGATTTAGATTTGAACCATAATACTTTATATAAATCTTGGCCTCTTGTAATATCTAATGCATATGTGAAAACTTCAACTTTTTCCAATAATGTCAAATTATCGTAATCCGGTGACATTTGCAGCATAACTCTGTGTTCAACATCTAAATAGATCTTCCTAGGATCTCTATATTCTTTTATTAAAACATGGAAAGTATCTGAATTTGGAACCCATCCTAATAACCCAGATGATGGAGAAAGTGGAATAGCTGCATATCGTTGAATATCAACATGTCTTTTAAAACATTCGGGATCATCTGCTAACAAGGTATTCACTAAACCAAATAATTGCATAACTAAACTATCTTGTCTAATATCTTCATGCCCTTTAAGCGCAAAGGTATAATTCTTACCATCACTACCAGATATATGTAATTTTCTTGGTCTCTGTTTTGATGTAATAACCATAAAAATTGGATCAAATTTCATAATTCTTACAACTTCTTTACCTGCTTCATATGTACCAGGTATTGCTAATTCTAAATCATGCGCATTCAATAATTGTGGTGAAACATGTTGTAAATCTAAACTTTGTAACAATGGTAACTGTTTGGAAATTCTCCTGAAAACGTTATAATATAAATCCCATGCTTGATTAATATATGTTGTATCTTTTGTGCGACGATATTGTAATAACCAATTATGTGCGTCACTCAAATCTTTTCCAAACGCATTGATAAATGATATCTCACGAATTGTTTGTGGACCTTTTTGGATTAATTCATTTAATGGGTCTAATATATTATACATTTTTTCAACATCATGATCATTAAAATAAGCTCTTGATGCGTCTTCTAATGCTTCATACCACATTTCATGCCACAAAACTGATACTCTAATCAATTCATTACTAACCATATCTGCTTGATCAACTAAAACTGATGAATGTGTACGCATTTTATCAATAATTGTCAATGCAGCTTTTTGTCTCGAAATACTTTCGGATTTGATAGCAACTGTTAGTGGATAAATCAATGCTTGTGGATGGGCACGACCCAAATCTGATAAAAGTCCTAATAACGACCTACTAACAACTGGATCTGGTTGATGAATATGTGAAATTAATTGTGCAATAACATCTAACCACGTATCAATTTTAATCATTTGTAACCCATCTTGCATTGCATTTGCAACTTCTTCGACACCTCCAAAATCTAACCATAACGTTAACAATCTTAATGTATCTTGTAATGGATTAGAATAAGATAATGCAATGGAATGAAAGAAACCTTTAACAGCAGGTACGACATATCTTAAAACCATATTCATATTATTTGATGATTGTGTTGATAAATCATTCTCGGTATCATTCTCAATTTCATTGACGGTATTATTATCATTGTTATTATTCATTTTATTACCGAACACATAATTTTTACGATGTTTAGATTGTGGGGAGATAACTTCAAAATTAGCTAACGCCCAGTTATGCCATGCTTTATACCATTTTGAATCAAAATGTGTAGCTAACAAAAATGAACCTAAAATACTTGCAGCATCTGTATCAGTCCAATTATCTACCATAGCAATTTTCCATTCACCCTGTTTCAAATAACATCTAGCCAATAGTTCAGTAAATTTAGGTGTATCACTAATACCAGGAATTGTGGTGGGTAAAGGTTGTGTAATTGCTTCATTCTCATTCAATCCAAGATCTCTCGAAAGTTTTGAAGTGAAATCAACTAAGTGGCTTAAAGCCTCTTCGTTCTGTCCTCTTGACCACATATATTTTAATTGTGCGTAAACAACATGTGGCGAAGCTTTAGTTCCAGATTTACCAGTTGATCCCTCATCTACCAATAAGTTCAATGCTTTCTCAGCTAATCTTATCCTACCACTCTTACGGCATAGATTAGCAAACTTAATCCAAATTTCCATATCTTGTTTAGGTTTTACAACCAATGCACGAGCTTTCAACATTCTTTGCCAAATATCAACATTTTTTTGACATCCTAATAATCTTTTATTCCATGTATCTATGATATGTATTCTTTTATCACTACCTTGTGGCAAGCACTTATACTCAATAATTTCCTCTAACTCTGCCAACATTTGAACACGAACAACGACACCATACGCACGATTATACGACTCACTGACTAACGCAGTTACTTCAGTAGCTAATAAATCACGAGCTTTGGAAATTTGAACAGAAGCTTCATTGAAGTTATTATTATGAATTGATAAAACTGCATTAAAGAATGCACTGTCAGGTGAATCTTTTTTCATAACACCAATATAAACATCCATTCTTTCCCATTGTCGTAAACCCCAAGCAGCAGCAGCTGCGAGTGGTGCAATTGCACGCTTGATTTCTGGTGTACTATCATTCCATTTCTCTCTAGCTAATGTACTCAAAGATTCCCATTCACCAAGTGCATGCAAACATCTCATTTTACCCATTGTAATCTCTGTTGAATTAGGTTCTTCTTGTTCTCTTTCTTTATAAGCAAATAAAGCATCTTCCCAACGCTGTAATTTTTCATACCAAGTTTCCTTTAATTGTAAACCGTGATGTTCTTGGGCATATTTAAGAATACCAATTGCGGCATCTGATTGTTGGAGCTGATTATTAATACTAATTAATGACTCAATAGTTGGAATCGAAGGTTCTTGAATAAATTCTAGTTCTTTATAATGCAAAGCTTTGGCATATGCATGACTACGTTGAGCATATTGGCCTAATGTTTGAATTCTGATTGGTAATGATTTCTCATCATGTTCTAAAAATTCAGTTAGATTTAATAATGCTTGATGAATTTCTGGTGAACTGTTAACAGCAGAAAGTGCAATACATAATGACTGAGCCAATTCACCTTGATATTGAATATGTAACTCATTCCAGCAACTTGCAAATGCACAGTTGAACAAATCTTTTGCTAATGGTGGGTAAACTGATGCAAGTGATGCACAAGCACGTAATTCTAAAGATGGCGATTCTCTCAACAATTCAATACTGAATTTTCTCATCCATTCTTGCCAATCTTCTTTCGTTCTTTTGGAGGTACAATCCCATACAGCACGTAAAGTTTGTGGGTTTACACTCAATTTTTTCTGTTGTTTATCAGGAATTGGATCGTCATTGGTATCATTATCAATATCTGGATAAAGAACCACACCTGAAGGTAATTGCCTACCTTTGTTTAATCTATCAACAAATTGATCATATAATGGGAATTGTAATTTACTTTTAATCAAAACGGAAGAAACGACAGGAATGAAAACTTTAAAATCTGAACCCATTTGTAATAACAGCGAGCAGATCGTTGTCATTGCAACTGTTCTCAATGTGGGGTTTTCTGAATTATGTAATAATCTCAATAATGGCTGAATAATTTCAGAAACATAATCATTTAATGTAATATGACGAGAAAGTCTACCAACACATTCGATTGCTGCTTTTCTGACATTTATTGAAGCATATTCAAATAATTTTATCAATGAAGGAATTATCATATAAATATAAGGTTCCAGGTTACTTCCAAAAATAGCAAAAGCTTTCAAAACGGCCAATGTAGAGATATTACCTGGTGATAAATCTTTTTCTAAAACACCAAGAAATATTCTAATTAAATCTAGCATATAAAGTTTAAATTCATCTTCTAAAGCTTTAGAAATTTTGTCGATAACATTTATAATGGTAGTCTGCAATTTCACATTTTGGAAGAAATTTTTGATTAACTTGAAAATGTCAGGTAAAAATGGTCTAATATTTAGTTTCACAATACCAATTAATTTACTTATCTGTTGAAAATATGTAATTAGCATAGAAGATGGGCAATTGTTCATAACTGTAACAAATGTGGGTATAACTTGATCAAGGAATGGGACACATTTAAGGTTTAATGTTGTAAATATATTCATAATTGTTTGAGTTACAGCTAGGTGATGAGAACTTAAAGAATTATCCTTTAGAATTTTGATTAATATTTTAATAACAACGGTTGGAAAATAATCTTCATTTGTTGGTGATTTACCTTTCATTAATAATTCCATATCTGTTGTAGGAGCATTTTGTCTTGCAACAGTTTCTGCATCTTGTCCTTTTCTTTCAATTTCTTTGTGTTTATAAGGATCCAATGCACCCAAAATACCTAACAATTTAACGGTATCTCTACGGATAACTGGTGAATTTTCCGATTTTAAAATATTTACCAATAATCCAAGTAACTGAGGATAATCTAATAATGGTTTAATGACGTATCCAGAAGCTCCTGAAATTTGGCCAAGTGCTCTTATGGATGCATCTCTTTTTACAGCAGAGCTTTGGTCTTCAAAAGCATCAATTAAGATTGGCATTATCTTAGGAATAAAAGGTATTATCAACTCACCACTAACCATAGCTAAATATCCAATAGTTGTAATAGCCGAAGCTGCAACAATTTGTGAGCTATCTTTAGCTTGTGGTAATAATCCATCCATTATTTGTCTTGTATATGGTTTTGTTAAATCACCTGTTGATGAAATTAAGATTCCTAATAAAACATTAGACTCTTCTTTAATTTTTGTAGTATGTCCACCATATTCCAAATTTGTAATTATTTGAATAAGAATTTTTCTAAGCGGTGGGACAATAAAAGCTGGGTTAAAGAAAGTCAATCTTCCGACTAATTTATATGCTTCTTTTCTTATTTCGAAATCTTCATCGTTTAAAGTCATGAATAATAATTTAACATTTTCAGCTTGTGAAATGTGAGGATCAAATTTTTCATCCAAATTTTTAATAACTTCCAATCTTATTTCTGTTACAGGATCTGTAATTGCAATAGTAAGTAATTTTTCAAGAATGAAGTCAACACTTTTCAGAGAATGGCTACTTCTTTCATAACATATGGTGCTTCTAGTAAATAATTCAGAGCAGGTGATTGAAGCTTTTAATCGTACTTCTGGATTTTCGTGTGAGATATAATGACTTACAGCATATTGAACAAATTCAGTTAAATCATATTTTTTAAATTCAAAGCAGCTTAAAGTTTTCAAAGCTTGCAGGATTACCATTACATCTGAATCTTTAAAATATCTAGCTTTTTGAATATTTGCTAATTTAAGCAATTCATCAATAGTATTCATATTAAAAGCATCTCCATCTTTTACTAACATATTATATCTATAATTGTAAGCTAAATCTGCATTAAATAATCTTTCAAAATCTGGTGCACCAGGATAACGGAATTCATAACCGGAAAGACAACAACTTATATTGTGTATTAATCTATCATTAATAATTGGTTCTAAAGATGGTAAATGTGTACTGAAAAGTTTTAGAACGCAGATAACGTTATCATTAATTGGAGCTTTTAATAATAATTTTAATATTTGATAAGAATTAATAAATTTTGTTAAAGGGGGTCCTAGAGCTAAAACCAATTTAGCTAAACAATAACAACAAGCGGGTGATAATTCTTTTTGAATTTTGATTGAGCTTTGAGAGAGACCATCACATACACTTTCAAGTACAATACCATTTAAATAATTAACTATGTTATTTCTAGCTTCTGTTGCTATATCACCAATACTCATTAAAATCATGATTCTATCTTTACCAACTTTTAATTGGGATATATAATAAAGTAAAACACGATGCATATATCTATCGACAAATTTAATCTTATCATATCTTGCCAATTTAGGAATAATACAAGTAACTTCTTTACGCACATCATAGGATTTATAATCTTTAACTCTCATAACAGTTTCATAAATTTCGTCAATTTTAGAATTCAAAATGGAAGTTCCTTGTTCGATTAGTTCTCTGAAGCATAGTAAAGATCCATGCAAATATTCAGGAGGGCTGTTCATTATTTGTGAATCGATATTTGAGTTTGAAGTATTGTTGTTAGTATTATTATTGCTGTTGTTATTGTTGTTGTTGTTGTTATTATTATTATTATCATTATTTATATTCGATGAGTTATTACGATTATTAGACGATGCATTGTTTGAAGCATTTACGTTAAGTCCTGCAGCTTTGAAAACGCTGAATGCTTCATTGTATAATTTTGAAAACCAGTAATTTCTTAATTCGTTATCTCTTTCATAAATAATATTTAAACAACGATGTAAACAAATTGCCGAATCGATTCTAATTTCAACTTTTGGATCTCTTAAACCTATCCAAATACTTTCAAAAATTTGTTTAATATATTGATATAATAACGCAGGAGAATTTTCAGCTAAAGAAGAGAAAATTAGTATAGCTGCATGCCTTTTACTTTCTAATTTTTCTGAAATTAACCATTCTAAAGATCTTTTGACTTCTGATTCTACAAAATCTGCGGTCATTGAAGCACCAGGTATAGCTAATTTACCAATTGTTTTTGTTGCAGCTTGCATTACAGTTGAATCATTTGAAGATAATAATTTACGTAAATAATTAGCATAACGTGTAATCATATTTGAATTTTCATCAGAATTTGAATTAAAATTAAAATTTTGATTATTAGCAACATTTGAAGAAGATGAAGAAGAAGAATATAATTGAGATAATTGAGTATCATCAGAAGAAGAATATAATAATTCAATTAATGAATTAATTGCATCAATACCACCTAATTGTTCATTAGTTTTTGAAGAATTAATTAAATTGAAAATTTTTTTATTTATATAATTATTATAAATAGTTATTTGTTCATTTGAATTTAAGAAATCTCTTGAAATTGAAATAAAATGTATACGTAAATTTTTAGCTGCTTTTAAACGGCGAATTTCATCATTAGATTTTAATTCTTTAAATATTTGATCTAGAGTAAAATTTTGAATTTCAACAGATGTGCTATTATGGATACCTAATGCCCCTAATTGAGGTAACTGAGACATGTTGGTTTAAAAGCACGATGTGATAATATGAATATATGATAAGATAATATAAATTTGTAAATACAGGTGTCTAGCTATAAATAAATATATTGTGTGTGCCATCAATCGGCATCATGTCGATAAAAGCGCACACCGCGAAATCTTTGATTTGCATCTTCCTCTGTATAAAAGGCCAAAGTTACAATTACTTAGATAAAGTGTGTGAGTATAAATAAAAAACTGATATATATTGTATACAGACATTTAATGAGTAACTAGGTATGGAAATTAAGCAGATACTTTCTTTAATAATTCATCGTAAAGAGCAATACAATCAGCAGAGAATTTTCTGATACCTTCAGCCAATTTTTCAGTAGCCATAGCGTCTTCGTTGAAAAGGAATCTGAATTTTGGTTCATCATCGATATAGGAGACTTTCTCGATATCTAAAGATTTAGCAGATTCAGCATTTAAAATTTGTGGTAAAGAATCAGTTGAGTTTTGTAAAGTTTCTAATAAACCTGGAGAGATTGTTAAGTAATCACAACCTGCTAAAGCAGAGATTTCACCGATATTTCTGAAAGAAGCACCCATAACAATAGTTTTATAGTTGTATTTTTTATAGTAATTGTAAATTTTTCTAACGGATAAAACACCAGGATCGGTTTCTGAAGTATAAGTTTCACCAGTTTTAGCTTTGTACCAATCTAAGATTCTACCAACAAAAGGAGAAATCAATGTAACATTAGCTTCAGCACAAGCAACAGCTTGAACAAATGAGAATAATAATGTTAAATTACAGTGAATACCGTGTTTTGATTCTAATTCTTTTGCAGCTTGAATACCTTCATAAGTTGAAGCAATTTTAATTAAAACTCTATCTTTTGAGATACCTAAATCTTCATACATTTTGATAATTTCAATAGCTTTTTTAATAGTGGCATCTTTATCAAAAGATAATCTAGCGTCAACTTCAGTTGAAACTCTACCAGGGACAATTGATAAAATTTCTTTACCAAATTCTACTAATAATCTATCTAAAGCTAAAGAAGCTTGATCTTCAGCGGTTGAAGCATTTTTTTTAGCGTAATTAATTGCAACATCAATTAATTTATTATATTTCTCTTGTTTAGTTGCAGCTAAAATAAGTGATGGGTTGGTAGTTGCATCTTGGGGAGTGAATTTAGCAATTGATTCGAAATCACCGGTATCTGCAACAACGACGGTACCAGCAGCTTTAAGTTGTTCAAGTGAGGACGACATAATGTATATAAATTTACGAGTAAAGTTTGTTTTGCAAGCTAGGAAACAGAAAGCAGGAAAGAAAGGAAGGAAAGGAAAAGGGGAATAGGAAAGAAAAGAAACACAAATACGAGATATATAAAACAAAGGGAACGGAACTAGAGACAAAGAAAGGGAATAACTGGAATCTGCAACAAGAAAAGGAAAAGGGTTTCGGATACCAAAGTTCCAGAAAAACCAGCTACTTACATAAGCATCGATAAGCTGTCAAAACGTGCAGAAACCGTGAAAAAAAATTTTATTTTTTCATTTTTTTTCAAGTTTTTTTCTTTTTCGTTTTTCCCCCATTTTCAGTGGCAAAAAACCGCGAAAAAGCGCGAAAAATGGCGAAAAAGTTGAGACCTGTCCTGCGCACGTGACTGCGCCGGTCGACGCTGGCTTTTTCCGTGTTTTTCCTCTTTTTGCTGTTTCTCTGTGCAGCGAGTTGGGTGGCAATGGCATTTTTAATGGCTTGTAAGCTGCTAAGGCTTGATACCAAAGCACTGCTGGCAAGCTGGCCTCCCACTAGACACACCCAATTGGCTTGGATACTATTCAGATATTTAGACACTCAGATACTCAGATACTTTTTGCAAGATGTCAAGTATAAACACTCCAGCTGTTGTTATGGACAACGGTACCGGTTTTACCAAATTAGGGTTTGCCGGTAACGATTCACCTTCATGGGTTTTCCCAACTGCAATTGCAACTAGGAATACTTCAAGTTCGAGTTCAAAACCTGTTGCACCTTCTAAACCATCATTTTTATCATCTAATACATCATCAGTTAATTCAATTGATGCACATAAAAATTCAAATTCAATTCATGGTAATAAAGATATGGCAGATTTAGATTATTATATTGGAGATTTAGCAATTGAAGCTTCAAAAGGTCCTTCATATTCACTTAATTATCCAATTAGACATGGTCAAATTGAAAATTGGGATCAAATGGAAAGATTTTGGGAAAATTCCATTTTTAAATATTTAAAATGTGAACCTGAAGATCATTATTTCCTTTTAACTGAACCACCACTTAATCCACCTGAAAATAGAGAAAATACTGCTGAAATTATGTTTGAAAGTTTTAATTGTGCAGGTCTTTATATAGCTGTTCAAGCAGTTTTGGCTTTAGCAGCTTCTTGGACAAGTAGTAAAGTTGTTGATAGATCTTTAACTGGTACAGTTATAGATTCAGGTGATGGTGTAACTCATGTTATACCAGTTGCTGAAGGTTACGTTATTGGTAGTGCAATTAAAAATATACCAATAGCAGGTAGAGATATAACTTCATTTATTCAAACAATGCTTAGAGAACGTGGTGAATTAGATTCAACTTTACATACAGCTGAAGAAATTAAACAAAAATTTTGTTACGTTTGCCCTGATATTGTTAAAGAATTTAATAAATTTGATAATGATGCTGAAATGTTTGCAAAATATATGGTTGAAACTGTTGCTCATAAAAAAGTTGAAATTGATATAGGTTATGAAAGATTTTTAGCCCCTGAAATTTTTTTTAATCCAGAAATTTGTTCAAGTGATTTTTTAACTCCTTTACCTGTAATTGTTGATCAAGTTATTCAAGCATCTCCAATTGATGTACGTAAAAATTTATATAAAAATATTGTTTTAAGTGGTGGTTCAACTATGTTTAAAGATTTTGGTAGACGTTTACAAAGAGATTTAAAATCAATGGTTAATGAAAGAGTTGAAGCAAGTGAAAGATTAAGTGGTGCTAAATCTAGTGGTGTTCAAGTTCAAGTTATATCTCATAAAAGACAAAGAAATGCCGTTTGGTTTGGTGGTTCACTTATGGCTCAAACATCTGAATTTAAAAGTTATTGTCATACTAAAAAAGATTATGAAGAATATGGTCCAAACATTGTTAGAAACTTCTCTTTATTCAGTGTACCATAAATTAACATTTTTTTAATCTCCCCATTTTTTATATTTATTTATATCCCCCCATTCTTACTCTCCGATTTCCATTAATGATTCGTCATTCCCTGCATTCTATTGTCGCCTGTTTTGAAATGAAATGAAAAAACAAACAAGAAAATGTAGATCTTTGTACTGCACAATCAAAGAGGTAAACTTGGTAATGTTATGCTTGTTTTTTTGTTTTTTTTGAAATTATTACACTGTTTTCCTACACAGAATATGTAAAGTGAATTAACTTCATATTTGGATGTATATATTTATATAAAGCTACAATCAGTATTCAAACGTGTTTCTTTTTCTCCAGCGTAGTAAGTTAATTGTTGTATTTCCTTGCATTAACTGCTTTCTCTTGACCTTGCTCCCGCCACATCATAAAAGGTACAGCATTTGATGCAAATATTTTAGGAATTGGCACTGATGCAATCATACCTGTTAATGCCGCCAATGCTGGTCTTTGTTCGTATTTGGTTGCAACCCATTGTTGTTGTTCCATCTCGTCATCTTTTGACCATGCTTTGATAGTAGAACTAGAACTAGGATTGGTATTGGTATTTGAAGTAGAGCTCATATTACGATGTTTATCAGATAAGCAAATAAAACTGGTTCTTTCAGCAAGATATCTTCAGAGCCAGATGTAAGAGAAAAGAAGAATGGGAGACAGAGAATAGAATGAGTGAAATAACGGCAAAACATGTAAAACAGGGCAACTTATCGTTTGGTGCTTTACATATTTTTTTATCGCTTTTCTAAGATAGCATTACGATTATACGGGCGGTTGTAAAAACTGTAAATGAATAGCATATATACATTAACTAAATTAATCAAATAAATAAGTGACAGAAACTTTCAAAATTTGGTGATTTGTGTTTCTTTTTTAATTTTTTTTCTGCAAAACTATAATTTTTCAGTTAATTCAGGGATAATTTCAAAAATATCACCAACTAAACCGACATCTGCAGTTTTAAAAATTGGAGCTTCTTCATCTTTGTTAATTGCAACAATAAATTTAGAATCTTTCATACCAGCTAAATGTTGAATTGCTCCACTAATACCTATTGCAATATATAAATTTGGTGCAATAATTTTACCTGTTTGACCAACTTGTAATGAATTATCACAAAATCCTTCATCAACAGCAGCACGTGAAGCACCAATTGCAGCATTTAATTTTTCAGCTAAAGGATTTAAAAATTTATCAAAATTTTCTTTATCTTTTAATGCACGACCACCTGAAACGACAATTTTAGCAGATCCTAAATCTGGTTTATCAGATTTCATTAAAGATTCACTAATCCAAATAGTTTTACAATTTGTTTCAACTGGTAAAATTTCTTCAATTTTAGCAATATTATCTGATTTTTCAATTGAAGGTTCAAAAGCTGATGTACGAATTGATGTTAAAACAATTTTATCATTTGTTTTAACAGTTAAAATTGCATTACCTGCATAAGTTGGTCTAATAAATGTTTTTGAATCAATAATTTTTGTTATATCAGATAATGGTTGAAGATCTAAAATTGCTGCAGTTCTAGGTAAAATTGATTTACCCATTGCACTTGCAGGTACAACAACTGATGAAATATCTTTAGCTGATTCGTTTTCACCTTTAATAAGTGAAACTAATAATGGAGTAACTTGTTCAGGTAAATAATGTTCATAACGTTTATCAGTTTGTATTAAAACTTTAGAAATTCCTTTTAATTCAGAAACTTCTTTTGCAACAGTTGAAGATTCAGGTCCAACTAAAAGTGCAATAATTGGTTTATTTAAATCTTTTGCAGCTGTAATTGTTGATAATGAACCAGGTGTTAATTTTGAACCTGATGATTCTAAAAATGCTAAAGTATGTGAAAATCTTTTAACATTGAAAATTTTATTGTTTATATATTTTCTAGAAATATTAAGCATCTTTGGTCTTATCGTTTCTTTCAAAGAAATGAGTAGGAAAGCACAGTTGCAGTTGTCGGATAACGTACTTCTACATCCATAGAGGGAATGAGTCAATTGACTTTGACTTTGACTTTTTTTGTTTTTTTCTTGACGGGATTCGCGTCTTGTTAGCGACTCATTTAGTGTTACAGACACATTTAAACTATACAATGGTTATTTATGATATTTATATATGAATTTGTTTATGCAATTACACTATTCGACGACGTTTGAACATATCTTGATAATCTGTATCATTGATTCCAAGCAGATCCGTATCTGCTTGCTGTTGATCACTTTGATTGTTTCCATTATCTTCCATATTGGCATCTTCGCTACTAGTTTCATTATTATTATTATTATTATTGCTATTGCTATGGCTAATAATAATATTTTTACTATTAGAAGATGACAAATTATTATTGGAATTCATTGAAATTGGAATAGGAGTAGTTTCGTTAAGGTTAACATCTGGTGTTAATCCTGTAGAATTTAACAAAGTAGGAGTTAATAAATCATCATGAACGTTTGGTATATTTGGTATATTGGTATCAATATCATGAACTAATTGTACGCTAATATTATTAGCATATTGATGTTGATTTTGATTTTGATTTTGATGCTGATGCTGATTTGGTATATCTTGATTAATTGGATTAACGCTATTGTTACTATTATTATTATTATTATTATTATTATTATTATTATTATTATTATTACTATTATTGCTTTTATCATGGCTATTATCATCTTCACTATTTAAATTTGACTTCATTTTAGGTGGATTGTCGATTGACTTTGGGAAAGAATTTTGTGTTGGAGCAGGTGGTGGTTGAGGTAAATTATCGAATCTTGAATTATCATCTTGAATTGAAGATTGTTGATTAAAAACGTTATCTTGTTCTTGTTGACTTATTAAAATTGGTTGATTATTTTGGCTATTTGAAGAATTTCTAGTATGATTTTTATTTTGATTTTTATTTTTATTTTGGTGAGGTGTTAAATCTGTTGGACTTTCTTGGATTGGTAAAAAATTTCTATTAATTTTATGTTTCTCTAAAATCATATAAAGGTCATCTTTTGTAAAAGGTTTTGCTAAAATATCAGTCATACCATGATTTAAATAAGTAACTAAATCATTTCTTTGATAATTACCTGTCATTGCAATAATTGGAGTATCACTATCAAAAGATCTAATAATTGAAGTTGCAGATGCACCATCTAAATTTGGCATAACAATATCCATTAAAACCAAATCAAATTTAACTTGTTCAACTGCTGAAATTGCACTTAAACCATCAGTAACAACAACAACTGTACAACCATATTTCATTAAGAATTTTTTACATAATTGAATACAAACTTCATCGTCTTCTACTAATAAAACGTGTAAAGGAGAATTTTGTGGTCTATTTAAAAGTCTTGCTTGTTGATTAATAGCAGGTTTAATATTATCGCGTAATTCAGGTTCCATTTTAACTTTAGTATTAGTTGAATTTGTATTTTCTAAGTTTATAATTTGATTAGACGGAGGATTGGAAATTGAATTTCTAGAAGCTGTATTATTATTGTTATTATTATTATTATTAGTAGTAGTAGTAGTAGTATTAGTAGTATTAGTAGTATTAGTGGCAATATTTGAGTTTAGAGAAGTTAATTGTTGTTGAAGATTATTTTTATTATCATTTAAATAATCTAAATGAGGGAAATCTAAAGGTGGTAATTGAACACCTAATTGAGTTAAACTTTTAGATAAAATTTCAATTGATCTTGAAAATGAGAAATCTATATCCCTTGAAGTTAATAAAGTTGAAATTAATGAATTATATTTATCATTTAAAGAATCGAAATTAAAATTTAAATTAATAATTTTATTATTTAAATTTGAATTTTCCTTTTCTAAAAAATTGACTCTATCTTCTAATTTTCTATAAGAATTAATAGGTACACAATTTGATAAATTAATATCATTTGAGTCTTTTTTAGCAGGTACTTTACGTTTAATATTTTCTAAAGAACTTTGATCAAATCTATTAAAATCAGAATGTTTAAATTCCCAAATATTTTCTAATTGAAATCTTTGTTTAATTTCTTGAGATAATTTAACTTTATGAAAATCATATTTATTTAATTGTCTAACAAAACTTGAAAAATTACTATGTTTAAAATAACAAGGTAAAACATTTTTAGTAAATTCATTTGTATCAGTTATCATAAATGAATCACCAGAATCTGTCCATCTAACAATATTTGAGAATTTATTCTCTTCGAGCATTTGAAATAATTTTTTAACAAAATCTGTACCTTGACTTAAATTTATTATACCAGATGAATTAACAGGGATATTTTGTTGTTGCTGCTGCTGCTGCTGTTGTTGTTGTTGTTGTTGTTGTTGTTGATCGAAAACGGGATTATTTGAATTCATTGGAATATTATCGTTTGTAGATTGATTCATATTTGTAAATAATGGAAAGACGTTATTCTTTCGAGGGGGGCTGATGAATAAGTCAGTTAATAATTGAGTGTTTACGGGTATAAAATAAAAGTTTTTCTGAGTGTGTAAATGATAACAAGAATTTCTAAGATGTGTGTGTGTGTGTGTGTGTGTATGTGTGTGTGTATCCTTTTAGTGAAAAAAAAACAGGTGTATCAATTTCAAAAATTCATATACAAGCTGTATAATGGAAGTAAGAATTGATATGTAAAATGCTAGTAACAACAGAAAAGAAAGAGAAATAGGATAAAAATAGAAATATGAAATATAGGATACAAGATATGAAAAATTGAAGTTGAAATTGTGTGTGTATACTAAATATATACTATATTACTATTACTATAGTAGTAGTAACAGTAGTATTTGTAGTAGTAGTAATAACAGTAATTTTAGAGTATGAGATGGGGAATGCAGATATATAATAACAGCCAGTTTGAATATGTTGAGCGATATGATGCGATTAATGCAAATTGCTAGCAAGTGGCAAAAACCGGGGGGCAGGAGGAGGGAAGGCAAGTTGAGGAAGAAATAGAAAAAAAAAAGCTGATGTTGTGATATTATGTAATAAGAGAGGTGTATTTGATATGGGTGAGAAACAAGAGGCGGAATATGAAATAGGCAGTGTGTGTCTTTTCTCGTTGGCAGATGGGAGATGGGGGGATGCCGGTGGTAGCAGGAAAGCAGGAAGTAAGTAAGTAAGAGAGCAGGAGAGCAGGTGGAGAAAGACTACTTCCAGTGTGCACACCAGGTGAGAGCAACGACCCGTTGTTGCAATTTGATACAGGACACGCACACAGACACAGACACGGTTATGGTCATGGTTATTGCTTTATTGCAATTGCAATTGCAATGACAATGGCAATGGCAATGGCAATGGGGTAGAAATTGTAGATTGCCACCAGCAGAACGGGAAAACAGGGAACACCAAAGCCAAAAGGGCAAAAAAAGGGCAATTTTTCACATTTTTAGTGTGTGTTTTTGATCTGCAAAAAAGTCTAGAACGTTTGCGGGTCTGCTATCTTTTTTTTTGTTTTCCCACACTTTGGTGCTTTAATGTGCGGCTTTTAAATATATATCTTTTTTTCGTTTTTTTCCGTGAAAGGCGACGCGTCTGTGCGTCGATCGGCGTGTTGCTTTTCCTGCTTTTCCTGCTGCTATTTACGGGAAACTGAAGTAGCTCTGGCTTGGCTTGCTCGGCAGCTCAGTAAGAACAGCGGCGACGACGGTGTTTGTAGCATGCGGACCTCTACTAACTCCCCCAGCACTGAACTGAACAGAGACAGTGTGGCCCCCCATCTGTATATAAGTATTTGTAGATGCCTTCCTGAGATGTACACCTGACGCACTGAAATGTCTCCAAGAGAGTGCCAGGGGACGGATTTCAATAACACTGTGCACAAACTCTAAACTGCCACCCCTTCACCTTCTCTTTCTCCTTTTTCTTTTCCTTTTTGCTTGCTATAGTGCAGTAGTTTTGTCTTTGTTGCTGTGTGTCTAGAAGCCAGAACCTGATATAGTCTGTACACCGGTGCAAGCAATGCAATTGTAAAATACTACAAGTCTATCACTCCTTACGTAAACAATGTTGCTCAGCTGTCTGCCTAATGTTTTTTCCTCCTTTTTTAAAGTTTTCCTTCAGCGCTAAATAATAAGCTTTGTGATGTGTGTCCTCGAATCACACGTATCTTGCAATAGGCCAAGGGTAAACCTTAATACTGTACGCTTGGTGTTTCACGAAGCGCATATTTCAGTTGGTTAGCTAACTTAGTTTACTTCAGCTTGACCCATAATGAACCACTCACAATAAGATACTCGCAGAATTGGTGGCAATAAAGCAATAGGGAGAAAATGTTGCTAAATTGCTGAATTGCTCTAGCTACGAGAGCTTTGCAGCTGTGATTAAGTTTCGCAGTTTACACTTATTAACGAGCCTGTTTTTATGACGTGTAGCTCACACATGCTCAACACAAATCGGGTTTTCCTGCTTCCCACATTGTTCCACCTGCAACATTCTAAACTTGATATACACAAATTGTATATATAGTACATCGGAAACTGCACACACTCACTCACTCACACACTGTGGCCATCCCCCGTACCCCCCATCCCCCAACAAAAATTTTATTTTTCTCTCTATTCAGGTATCCGTTGTTGTTCTCTATAAATGGCGATAATTATAGAAGGAAAACACTATGAAAGCAATGGTTCCCGCCCGTCGCCCTTTTTGCTGTTCTGCTAGTTACTCTCTCACCCTAATCACAGCACATCTGTATCCGCCATTGGCTTCCTTTCCTACACCCTGCAATATCCATCAGGTACAGCAATCAAGAGCCAGCAATATTGTGTTTTGTCTTATATAATATCATTCCCATTCACGAGGACACCGTAAATGTTTTACCAATTTGTGTGTGTCGACGATCGACGATCGACACAGAGCAATTGCTACACACAATCCACAGTACTATATCGTATCCGTACGTGCACGTACTATTAATATTATTAATATTATTACCACAGCTTGTGTCTATCTATTCAAAGCCACCGTGTCAGATATTGCGATATAAAGGTCTGAACAGCCAGCTGTACATCGTCTATCTCCTATTGCCATGTACTTGTACTTGTACTATTTCCGGTGTGATAAACACCGACAACCTGTCTTCAAGAAGTCTAAATACGCTCGTATTACCTCTTTCACACCAGAGCAACGTATGCCATCGGGTCTCCTGGTTTCCCCAGCTGGATATGTACAAATACTTAACATGCAGCATATACGCAGTAACACAGCTTTGTTTTTTTTTTCTTGATTCATCGAATACGTTAGGTCAAGTCTCTAAAGCTGCTAAATACCTCGTATGCACAGCATCGTACGTATCCCCAGTCTGAGAAACAAATACCCGTGCTGTAGATAAGTAGAAATTTATGAACTGCGGCACTGTAAATAGACAAAGAGGGGCCGAACCGAAGTATTTGAGTTGTGCAAGCTGTCTGCCACATTGGCAATGCCTGCATGAACATACTCTTTGCAGAAAGAAAAGGAAAAAGGAAAAAAAAAACTTGTTTTGTTTCCATGATACACACCTGGATCTGTTTTCCATACATGCTGGCTGGCCTATATCCAGCTGCTGGGACCAACACCGCAACATGGCACCGTTTACAGCGTTTACTGTGCACATTATTCTAGCTGGCTGCATCGGCTTCAAAACAGATGTTTCCTTACATAACAAAACACAGTAAACATTCTGTTCAAAATTTCCTGACGCATAAAAATCATGCCAGATCTATACATTGTTCTTGTTATTATTTATTATTTATTAACCTTGTATATATACTATTCACAAGGCCTATTACTGAAACAATCGCTGTAATACGCATGATAGCAAGAGGGACAAAAAGAAGGTAATTTTTGTATTCTGCAAACTGTATTTTGTTTGTAAAATTCGGTATATACGTGGCAATACAGTATTGTACTGATATAAATGGTAGCAGGTTTGTCTCTCTTACCCCCTTGTCCCTTGTCCCTTCCCCATTCCTTCTACTCCTGCTGTTGTCTTTGCTCTAGTTGAATAGTACCAGTAACATAGCATGAATCACCTACAGACACAGCCACAGCCACCGGATAGTATCAATCTAAATCGCCCATTAAACAGCTACACAGAACCGTCTTCACATATGAACATGAACATGAATATGAACATGAACATGAATACGAATACGAACATGCATATGAACATAAATTTAAATACACATCCATACACTTATACAGATATTGATGATACATCAGCAGCTCACATCCACAGTTATCCGTACATTTATTCAAATCAACAGCAGCAAAATTTCAACACAAGCTATATTCAGCAAAACCAGTATCCGTATCAGTACCAGAACATGATATCAATACAGCAACAATTAGAAAAGCAAAAAGAATTACACAAACACTTGAATCAACTAAACGAATACCAAATATCAAACTTGAAAAACTTTGAAAATGAGAAAATTAACTATGAAAGCAATACCAAAATAGCCAGAGCACGGGATAACTCTGCCGATCAAAGCCAAAGCCAAAACCCAGGTCAAAACCAAAGCCAAAATCAAAATCAATATATTATAAATACAGTTAAAAGCCAAACACCAATTCCGATGCAATATAGACCAATGTACATCAACAAAGAATCGATATACAGTTCAGTAAACCAATTTAAACCAGCATTTCCAAGCAATGATTTTTTCAAAGAAGACACGCAATTACTAAACACCTTCTTACCTACGCCAACGACTCCACCTTCGGTAAACGAAGACAACAATATACCTGACACACCGCAACCTGACAAGTTTTCAAACAACTATATAAACAGTAAAAGTTTGATACACAGGGATATAGTGCACAGATTTAAAAACAGTAAATATATGCAAAACTTGAAAACCAATAGTTTAAACGACGATGAGTTCGACGCTTTTGTTACCTGGAGGAAAAAAGACGACGTTTTACTGAAATATCTACGTATCGAAGAAGGACTGAGTTGGAAGTCAATTGCAAAATTCTTCCCTGGCAGAACTGTCAGTGCCTGCCAGTGCCGCTTGAAGAGGTTGAACAAGAGAGAGTCCAAAAAACCACCCCTCCAGCACTGACTCTGTCCCTCTGTCCTCCATGCCTTTTGTAACACACCGTGTCTTGTGTATATCAGCCCAACCTCTTCCTCCCGTATATCGATGCCATTGCACACAAAACCAATGCGTCCTTGCAGCGTTCCAAGCATGCGCGGCGCCAATCCCGCGCTCACCGATAAGCTTCCACACACAAGAGCTTACCTTTATACAACTATACAGCTACTTAGCTATACAGCTATTTAGTACACAGTTCAGTGTTTGTTCTTGCCAGGATGCATCTTTACCTGAAATTCTACGAGTCCTTGCATCATACTGGTATACACTTTAGGCTGTTTATTTATTTCAGGTTCCGGTTCTGTTTTATTAAATGTTGTAATCAGTGATTTAAATGCAAAATCTTTACTATTTGACCTTTTCTTTAATTTATTACATGATATATTACATGATTTTTTAATTGGTTTATTATCATCTTTATTAGTTGAATTGTTTGAAATTGTAGAATTGGTTGATATATTCGAATCAATCGAATGCATCGAATCTCTAGTAGATTTCTTCTTTTTAATTATATTATTTGTTAAATTTATATTACTACTATTACTATTATTATTTGACATTTTAGGTATTATTTTAACATGTTTATCGATATTATTAATATTATGGTTTTTATCTAAAACTAAATTTTCTTCAATTTTTTCAATTTTCCCAATTTTCAAATTGTAATCATTTGGAAAATTTCCTTCATTTAAATTTTTATTATTCTTTATAGGTGATTCTATTGACCATGAAGTTAGTTTAGGTGTTGATGATATATTTCTTTTTGGGTATAAAGGCGAAGAAAGAATCACTTTATCTGGTGATTTTGTTGAAAGTTGTTCAAACTTAAAAGTTGTTTTACTTATCGGCGTTAAAGGTATACCATTTGGACCTAATATTTCACTATCAGCTGTATTTGATACAATAGAATTAGTCCTATTATTATTCCTATTATTATTTATTACATTTTGTGGTGTAAAAATATTGGTATTAGTTATCGGTGATGGAGTATTTGTAATATTGTTGTTAGTAGATGTATAATTGGTATTTTTATTTGAATTTGAATTTGAATTTTGTACTGGGAAAACGTATTGTTTAGGTAATTGAATTGGATTCCTCAATTGATTACATTTATTATAATATTTATTCAAATTTAATTCTTCATTACTATTGCAATTATTGTTTTCAATTGAAACAATAGTTTCTAAGGTATCACTTGATCCATGAGGATTTAAATAATTATCAAAAGTATTTGAAGAATTGGAATTTTTTGATATTGAAGAAGTATTTGAAAAATTGGAATTGTTAGTTTTAACAGTTGAATATGAGTAAATAGAACATGAAGATGTTTTAATTTTATTATTTGATGAAGTATTTAAATTAAATGATTTATTATTAGTTAATGATTTACATGATGAATGATTAATAAAAGTAGAATTATTAGGTCTTAAATTTGGATGAGAAATTGAATGATTTAATTTCCTTATCGGTTTCTTACTACTAGTAGTAGTAGGGCTAGAACTATTGTTGGAATTATTTATAAATGAATTACCAACAGCTCTTGCAGCAGCTTTTGCAGATTCGTGCCTTTGTAAATTATTAATTTTCATATTTAAAGAATTTGAAGATGCTAATTTAGCAGCAGTTTGAGCCATTGATGGAAATTTAGCAATTCTTTTGGTATTTGGAGAATTAGAATTATTCGAAGGTAACCTTTTGAATGATTTCTTTTTAACTAATTTATGATCATTTAAATTAGGTGAATTTTTACAAGATATTGATTTAGATGGTGTATTAATTAAAAATGAATTATTGAAGGAATTATTAAATGAATTATTAAATGACGTATTTAATGAATTATTAAAAGAATTTGATATATCTGTATGGTTATTGTTATTATCATCAATTAATAAATTGTTGTTATCGTTACTTATATTATAATTATATTCATAATCATTGTCTGTATCAACGTCATTATCAATGTCATTATCGATATCTTTGTAGTTATCATCATTTATAATAGTATCGATAGCAGATAATATATCATTTTGTTCTAAAATAAGTGAATCTTTGGAATTGTCATCATGAGAATAAATATGATGGTTGGAATGTGTATATAAATTAAAGTCTTGTCTTTGTTTCATAGATTGATTTTCAATTTGATTTTGCATTTGAATTGCGGTATTAGTTTGAGTTTCACAAATTGGAGATTTTTGACTCATTGTTGGAGACTCATTCAATTCGTTTATATTTTCGATAAAAGATTTCTCTTCAACGGCAGACAGATAATTGTTTAAATCCAAATTGATTATATCTTCTAAATTCAATACATCCATTGAAGAGTTGTTATGAGCAGACTGATTGATACTCATTTTGTTGAAGAATTCCAAGAGCTCAAAATATTTAACGAATGTGGTAGTGATAAAGAAAAAAAAACGAATGATAACTTCAACGGGTAATGGCAGTTAGATGGGAATTGAGTCAGAGAATTGCAACAGTGTGTGTATGTGTATACAATGTATTGGTGTATCGGTGTGTGCTGTGAATGAGACTACTATGAACACCCTGTGAACACCCTGGGAGCAGCTGGTCAGAGAGCAGGAAACGAACAAACAGAATTTTATCACCAAAAAAAAAAGGGGAAGGTTACCAATAAGAGTTCCGGTATGAATAGGAGAGCAACGGGAGGGAAAGAGGGAAAAAGCTATGTGTGTGTGTGTGTGTACAATACAAAATACCCGCTGATTATTGTGTAGCCGGGTGATATGGCTTCACACTGCTGGATAGGATAGATGTGTTTAGTTGTGCTGTCAGTGTTGCACAGTTGCTTGTCGGGGGTGCAGTGGTTGAATGAAATGGCTGGTGTGTGTATCAGCACCGACAAGCACTGGCAAGCAACTGTATCGGTTTCTCAGTTAGCCGGGAGTGGTGTGAGGAAGCAGCTGGGGGCCCCCCCCGGGAAAAGTGTGCTGGATACGTGTGTGTGTGTGTCTATACAGACTGTGTGCTACTGGAGTGCCACTGCTGTTCTACGGGGTAGCTGCTGCTGTCTTTTGTCAGAAGAGCTGTTGCAGTTGTAGAGCTGTAGAGCTGTTGTTGCAGGTGTTGCAGCTCTGGCTGGTTGGCGACTCGGTTCCAGCTGCAACAGATTCCCCGATAAGCCTTTTCTTTCTCTGTTTTCCTGCGTCGACCGGCGCGCACGTGACCCGCTTCTGCTGTTTCGGGGGGCCCACATTTTTTTCTTTTTTTATTCGCTTCTCTTTTTCGTCTTCGCCCTCGCCTTCGCCCTCGCCCTTGCCTTCGCTTTTGACTTTGCCCCCCCCCCTCACTCACTCGCTCTGGCACCTCAGAAAAAATCGCCCTTTCTCTCTCTCCTGGCTTGTCTGCCTCTGTGTGCAACTGTCTTCTCCAACCAACGATGTTCTCTGTCCCTGCTAGACTCAGATACCTGGCCGTGTCAAGGAAACCGATTTTCAACTCTGCATTCTCTCAGATACGTTTACTCTCAGACGAAACAAAGCAAGCTATAGATGAAGCTGTTCGTTCAGCACCCGTTGTGCTATTCATGAAAGGTACACCTGAAGCACCTGCTTGTGGATTCTCAAGGGCTACTATTCAATTATTAGGTCAACAGGGCGTAGATCCTGAAAAATTTGCTGCTTATAACGTCTTGGAAGACCAGGACTTGAGACAAGGTATCAAAGAATACAGCGATTGGCCAACAATCCCACAATTGTACGTCAATAATGAATTCGTTGGCGGTTGTGATATCATCACCAACATGAGCCAGTCCGGTGAGTTGGCTGAGTTGTTGGATGAAGCTGACGCTCTCATCCCTCTGGACAAAAATATATAATCTCTCTCTCTATCCCTCTCACCAAACTTTATTTACACCATATGTATATACACACACACAGCTAGCACACATTACGTGTAGCAATCATTTATTATTCGTTATTTCTTTCTTTTTTTAAAAAAAACTCACTACACAGACCGATATTGCTACAAGCTTTACGTCTTTGCCTTGTAATCAGCAACAATCTAATCTCTGATTGCCGATTCCATTAAAAGACACGTCTGAATATGCGTTCCATACTGATAAGAAACGGAGTAGAGTTTGCGTCCGTCTCATAATGAAAAAAAGGAACGATGGTTCCCCCCAACTTGCAAATAATGCAAGACTGGGAAATAGAGGGGAGGTATTTTTCAGAATTTATATATATGTATATATATATATATGTGTATAAAGACAAAGCAATGTATAGGTAGATCCATACACTATGGTTATAGCTCTTCGGTGATTTTACCGCTGGTCGATAGCTCAAACGCTTTGGAGAAATCGTCCATCATCCTCTTCGTGCTGCCTAAAAGGTTGGTGCTGAATGACTGTGACATTTCTTTCCAGTCAACTCTGATAAACGACTTGGAGTTAATGGCTTTGTTGCATGCAATCTGAAATAGCCATTCTCCAAGTCTCAAGTACTTCTTGACAAACGATATACTTCCTTCAGTGTGTGCAACTGCGTTCGGTCTGAGTTCGTACCCTGTAACTAGTTTCACACCACCTAGAATCATAGACACCATGACAAAGTCTATGGCGAGATGTGTAAGATTGCCAACGGAAAGAAACTGTACGGAGAAGAGAAAGGAAAGAGAGGAAGGTTATGTATTAGTATTCAGGTCATTGCATCGTCTGCTCCATGTTCTTACTTACACCCATGACTGTTGTCCTGTGCCCCCAAAGAAACAACATCGGCCATTGTCAGTGTCAGCAGAATTCGTCCAAGCGAGCTCAAAGTTTGTCTGCAGACTCGGACTTGCTTGGCTGCACACAGGACAACACTGGACAAGACAGGACAATAGCTTGAATCATGCCTTTTCAAACACAAACGCATATAGGCCTGTGTTTTAGGAAACATCACTCGTGTTTCCCCCCCCCCTTTCTTTACACAATGAAAAACTAGCTGAAATCCTCCCTTGTAGCAAATCACCCGTCAAGTAATCATGTTTCTAAAATACCCGGGGTTTTTTTTTCAGCTTTGGTACATGTTTCTTTTTTTCATTTTTCATTTTTCATTTTGTCTTTTTTCTCCGTCTTCTCTTCACCAGGTGTACGTCTAACAACTGACTGGCTCAAACGATTGCATGAGTTCATCCAATACCATTTCACTATCCTCGTCGATCACCTCACTACCTTTCATACCTACCCCTCTGTTAGACACGGATATAACCTCGTTAACACCTGTTAAACTTATACCTTCATCATCCTCACCTACACCATTCACGTCAATATCTCACAATCCACAAGGCTCTTATTTTATAACAACATCCCCTGATGGTACCTTGCAATTATTCGATTCGTTGAGACTGAAACAATATAAAACTATATATTCGAAAAAATATGGTTGTTCAAACGCTTTATTTACTTTAAAATCTGCAACTCAATCGATTCCAAACTCTTGTATAATATCTTCAACTCTACCAACAACTGACTCTCCAGTTCTCAATAACTCTTTAAGATACTTGGATCTAAATACTAATTCTTTCATTAGATATTTCCAAGGCCATGAAGCTCAAATTAGCTCTTTGGTATCAATGGTAAATCCAATATTCGGATTAGACTCATTCTACTCTTCTTCAATCGATGGCACTATACGTGCTTGGGATACAAGATCTGAAAAATCTTACTCGTGTTTATCAAACCAAGGTGCAAATCCTATAATTGAAATTGACCAATCAGGTACATTGTTAGCATCATGGAACAGTCATTCAAATTCAATTTCAATTATACCAATTGAAAAATTCCCCGTTGGTCTAATAGGTGTAGTAAATTTAGATAATTCAATTATCGCAAATTTTTATAATAAAAGATTGGAAAAAATGTCATGGTCGAAAAATTTACTATTGTTGGATTTCCCAGGCTGTGATAAAATCGTAATTGATACAATTTCTTTAAAAACTGTTGGTATACTAACAGGGGTTGTAAATTTCCTCGTTGATAATCAAAGTGATGACGTTTCAAGAAATGGTAGTATGGATATCTCTCCTGATGGTAAGTGGTGTTTGGCAGGCAGCGGTGATGGTACAATTTTGGCTTGGGATTTGTCAAATTTCTCAAATTTAAAATCAGTTGATGATAATATACTACATGTATCACCTATTAAAATAGTTAATGAAGAATTAATCGATAAACAAATAGTGCCTAGAATTTTATGCTCAAATCCAAAACTTGGTACCGTGGTCACAGCAGACACAGAAATCGTTATCAGTATGTATAATAGCAATAATAAAAAATAAAATAAAATAGAAGATAAAAAATAGAAAAAGAAGCAAAATTTTTATGTATACTAGTTATCTATAAAAAAAACAGTATAACCTCTGTAACTTCAGGTGTAAACCTACCCAAAAAAACACTGTATATGTATTATACAGATTCATCGTTACTCAATATATCTAATATCAGCATTCTCTGAACACCAAGAACACCAATCTTTTAGCATATCTATCCCACTCTGCTCTAATGTTTCCATATCTCCAATTATTGCTAATTGCTTCTTACATCTAGTAATCGATACATTAAGCCTCCTAAAATCTGATAAAAATCCAACATCTGATGATCCCCATTTCTCATCTCCAAAATTAGATCGTACAAGTGATAATATAATAATCTCCTTTTCACGACCTTGAAATCCGTCAACTGTACTTATCTCAATACCAGGGAATTCGTTTCCTATTCCATCACTGTTTCCTTCTTCTTCTAAATCTTCTAAATCTTCATCTTCTTCATTTAACTTACCTCTCCAAATTATTGATCTCAATCTTGCAACTTGTGCATTATATGGTGCAATTATACCAATATCTCCTTCTTCAACACCTAACCGCAATAGTTGTTTAACATATTTCTGCACAACGTAGCATTCTCCTATATTATATTTCGATCCACCAATACCTAACAATTTACCAGAACTATCATTACTTTCTTCAATCGATTCGGGACATGTACCACCCTGTGTATCAATCCAAACAACTTGTTCAACTAAATCACTGACTTCTTCTAAATTATCAGCACCTTCAATCTTCAAATCTTCAATATTTATGTCTGTTTCATCATTATCATTTTTCTTTTTACGCTTCTTTAATTTATTATTGCTTTGATGAGCAATTATTTTTTTAGCTTTATTATCTCTAACCAAATCAATAACTTTACTGTATTTAACAGATTCAGCTGCTTTTAATTTCCCATTGTACCATTCATTACTTGGAAATTCCATACATTTTTCACACATCCTGTATTGAGTATCCAAAAATTTTATAAATGGGATTTCAATCTCTTTTCCACCATAAATATTAACAATTCTATCAAACAATGATCGTGATAGTACTCTAAACGCATCTTTATTCTTTGAATCATCATTTTTGTTACTAACATGAATTGTTGGTGGTAGTTGTTTATTATCACCAGCAAGAACCAATTTATCAGGACCATGATTAATAATTGGAATCCAACATGATGGCTCTAAAGCTTGTGATACTTCATCAATTATAACAGTATGGAAAAAACCTTTGCCGAAACCTTTTAATTCTGATGAAAATTTATCTGAATTGTATAAATTACCAACAATTTCCCATGATCCTGAACCGTGTAACGTTGAAACAACAACTTTGGAGCCAATTAAAATATCTTGAACACTTTTCCTACTACGATATCTAAATTCCTTTTTCAATAATTTGATCTCATTCCAAATTTCACGTCTATCAACAAATTTTTTACTAGTTCTAGGTTTCCTTACTTCTTTTTCTAATTTACTCAAATCGGATTGTAAATCGACAAGTTCCTCTCCTCCATTCATATTAATTAAATAATCTAATGAATGTTTTTTAGTTGATGATAAAATTCTAGCAGGATGTCCAATTCTAACAAGTTTAGAAATATTACTTTCAAAATAACTCGATAATCTTTCAATTATTGTATCAGCTGCAATATTTGAAGGTGCAGTAATTAAAATTCTTTTATTTGGATATAACTTTAAATGTTGTATAATATATTCAACAATTGTTGAAGTTTTACCAGTTCCTGGAGGTCCATGAATAACAGTTAATTCTGATAAAAGTGCAAATGAGATTGCTTGTTTCTGTGATTCATTCAATTTATTATTTCTGAAATCTAATTTTGTAAATAAATTGGAAATTTCAGTACTTGATGGATTGTTAAATTTTTTGGATCCAAGTAAATATTGAACAATTGAAGGAGCATATTCTAAATTCGATATAGAATCAAGTGAAAATTCAGACAATTTCCTCAAAGTTGATTCCATTCGTCTATAAGTTGTTTCATTACTTATTTTAACTAACCAGATACGTGTATTTGAAGATTGTAGATCCCACACTTTGTCAGAGATCAAGTTACCTAATTCAGTACTTTCAGGACTTCCTTGTTTGAAAGTATTTGATAATTCAACACAAATTTTCCCATTTGTTGATGAAGTAACCACACCTTTAATTGTAACCGATTCTATAACTGAGTCGTTTATGTCGTCATTTTTAGAAGAATTTTGTAATTTTTTCTTAAGCTCAGACTCAGAAGCTGGTGGATATTTATCAATTTTAACTATATCTCCAGGTTTAAAATCGTTATTTGATAATCCAACATTCGAATTACAATTATTTGAAGAAGATTTTTGAGATTTGGAATTTATTTTAGATTTTGATTTTAATTTAGATTTGTTTGTTGATTTTGAAGATTTATTTTTCAGTTTGTTTGAATTGGAATCATTTGATCCAAAAATGGCATTGTCCGGTACCAGTTCAACAACCAATCTGCCATTAAATCTGGTCCTGATGTTCTCAATTACTAAGTTAAGTAAGGCCAAACCGTTTCTAGCTAAGATTTTTGGTGGTGTTGAAGATAACAATGCATAAGTTGTTTCATAATGCTCGTGTTTCTCTATTTCCAAAGCACTTATAAATGTGTTTGCCAATGACTGATTAATTGACATAGCAAAGCATCAATAATGTGAAAAGGAAAACGACAGGTTTTTCATCAAGCAAGAAAAATCACAGATTGTTGAATTTTGAGCAAGCAAAAAAAAGGTGAAATAACAAAAACAAAAACAGAACAGAAATGCAAAAAGTTTTACAAAAAGGAAAGTACAGTCTGCAAGTTAAGGGGTTACGGCGACAGCTCAGAGAAAGAATAGCATTATAAAAATTGAGTTCATTGCGTTCAGTAGTAGGACAGAAGGCAGTAAATATTGCCCTATATTCTTCCAATGGTGACTGTATTGGGGTTTGTTTTTATTTTTATTTTTATTTTTCTTGGTTGTCATAACATTGAATTTAAATAAATAGAATAAATATAGTTTTGTATAAATACTAATAAATAGAGTAAGAGTAAATAGATAAACATCAATCTTACATGATAACTAAATCACCGAATTTTTCCTTGTAACCAGGAACTTCGAATCTACCCTTAGAAACCATATCGGTAACCTTATCTTCAACATCTGGTCTAGCTTTAACGACATCATCGACGGTTAATTGATCGAAAGGTCTTGCAGATTCAATGTTATCAAGAGTTTTTTCTAATTCGGTTAATTCAGCAAGGACTAAAGATTCAGTTTCTTTTGCGTTTTCAATTGCTTTAACTTCAAAAGATTCGATAACTTTTAATTGTTTTGATAAATCAATAGTTGAAGGTCTGAATGATGAAACGTCAGATTGAATTTTAGAAACAATTGATGAGTTCTTTAATTTAGAGTAAGCACCAAAGTTAACATCAGCTGGTTGTTGTTTTAATTCAAATAAAACTTTTTTAGCTTCATCATTTCTCTTTTTGAAAGCGGTAAGTTGGGTTGCGGTTTTACCTGCAAGGCCTAATTGTGGAATGATGGTTGCCCAATCAAGTTTGGTAGCAGCGTTTTTGGCGACAGACATGGTGACTATGGATGGTAGAACTTGAACACAACACAAGCTGAACTCGTTGATACACCAGTTTGCCTTCAACTTCTTCAACATTTTCTTTGCAACGAGAGGGCCACAGGCGCGAACCAATGAGAACAGGCGTGCTAACTGCCGCGGACACCTGGTACACGCCTGCTGTGCGCGTCACGTGAGCAGGCGGTCACGTGATTCTGTCTTTTTCTCTTTTTTTCAATTTTTTTCTATTTTTTTTCCATTTTTTTCCATTTTTTATCTACATTGTCTGCATAGTCATCACATCTGGAGAAGTGATCCGCTGGAGTTGCACATTGCAGTCTGAGTTTCCGTTTTCACACTTACTGCTGGTCATTGTATTTAGTTAGTAGTGCTTATCCTTTAGTATAAATAAATAAAGGCATATATTTATATATATATATAAGTGAATATATATATATATATATATATATCTCCGTAATACCACAATATGATTCCGTCATCTTCATCTACACCGATGAACAAGTCATTTTCGGCATCTTCGTCACCGGCATCAATTACAGCACATTTAAATACTAACGGCATAGGCCTCAATAACAGCAACAACATTTCCTCTTCTTCATTTAACTACCATCATGAAAATTCGAAATTTAGCTCAAATCAAAGTACCAAAGATCACACCTTATTATTCAAAAAATCATTATTACATAAATGGCATTACAAACATTCGATACTTTGTATAGTTGCTTCACCAAAACGTAAATTATTATTCTGTGGTACTCAAAATTCTTCAATTATAGTGTTAGATTTAATTACTTTTCAATTAAAATTTGAAATTCCTTGCCATGTTGGTTCAGTTCTATGCTTGCATTTAAGTGATTGTGAAAATATTTTATTTAGTGGTGGTTCAGATTCTTTAGTTAAAATATGGAAAATCGAAGATACTGTAATTGATTCAGTTGATTCTAGTTCAATTCAATTAATTCCAACACATACAATTTATTCATTATTAGATGTTGGTGATATTTTCTCAATTACTTGGATTGAAGATATTAAAACCATTTTCTTTGGTGCACAAAATGCTTCATTATCTTTTGTTCATATAGATACACAGTTAAATTCAAATTCTTCAGTTAATGATCATTTAAAATTGATGCCCTCAAATAGATTTGATAAATTTTTTGATTCAAAAGGTTCTTCAAATGTTAAAAATTTACAATATGATAAATCTAATACTGATTGTATTATTGATAGCGATAATGATAATTATACAGTATTAAATCAAAATATAACAGTTATTCAAGTACCTTCAGAAAATATAATACCTTATGCACATAATGGTTATTTATATGCAATAGATTATCTTAAAATTGATAATCCTTTAACTTCAAATATTGGTAATAACATTGCAGAAAATTATAAATATATAATAATTTCAGCTGGTGGTGATGGTGAAATTAAATTATGGGGTTATGAAATTAATTCATCTTCTTTAACTTTATTAAAATCTTTAATTAATTCAGATCTTGAATCAATTTTTTCATTAACTGTTCATAAACAAACTTTAACAGTTTATGCAGGATTATCCAATGGTAATATATGTATTTGGGATTTAACAACTTTCCAATTATTGAAAACTTTTTTAATTGATCCAAATGATGTTTATACAGTTGCTTTATCACCTCCAATTAATGGTAATCATCCTCAATGGTTATTAATGGGTACAGAATTTGGTATAACTAAAAAATTATTATCATCAAATTCAAGTTTTGATAATAATTTAAATAATAATTTAAATATTTCTGATTTTAATACATGTGTTAGAGTTACTAAAAATGATCCATGTTTAACATTACGTACATTTCAAATTAATAATGAATCATTTTTAATTAGTGCAGGATCTGATAAAACTATATCTTTATGGTCATTAGAATCAATGAGTAATACATGTGAAATAAATGATCAAATTGAAAATCATCAAATATTATCAAAAAAATTTCAATCAAATTTTTCAAATGATAATTTTTTTAAAATTTTACATGAATTAATAACTTTTAGAACAGTTTCTAAACAACCTGATATTTTTATGAGTGAATGTAGGAAATGTGCTAATTATTTAATGATTTTATTTAAATCATTTGGAGCTTTTAAAACTAAATTATTACCTGTGCCAAATGGTAATCCGATAGTTTATGCGGAATTTAAAGCAAATTCTAATAAAGTTAGTAATAAAAGTGATAATAATGGTGATTGTGATATATCAAGGATTTTATGGTATGGACATTATGATGTTATACCAGCATCAAAGGAAACATGGAATACATCACCATTTACAATGACACCACAAGATGGATATTTTTATGGTAGAGGAGTAACTGATAATAAAGGTCCATTATTATGTTCAATATTTGCAATATCAGAATTATATTCAAATAATGAATTAGAAAGTGATGTAATTTTCATTATTGAAGGTGAAGAAGAAGCAGGTAGTTGGGGATTTCAAAAAGTTATAACAGAATTTAAAGATGAAATATTAGAATTTAATAAATCTATTGATTGGATTTTATTAAGTAATAGTTATTGGCTTGATGATAAAATACCTGTTTTAAATTATGGATTAAGAGGTAAAATTGAAATTGAATTAGAAGTTTGGAGTGATAAACCTGATAGACATAGTGGTGTTGATGGAGGTGTATTAATTGAACCAAGTATGGATTTAGTTAAATTATTAAGTAAATTAGTTGAAAATGATAAAATTGTAATTCCAGGATTTGAAGAAATTTATGGTAAAAATACATTTAAAGATTCAATTACAATTTTAAAAGAATGGGAGAAACCTTTATATAAAGAAATTTCAGATAGAGTTCCAAATTTAGATATAAATGAATTAATTAGGAAATGGAGATTACCAAGTTTAACATTACATAAAATTGAAATGTCAGGACCTGATAATGGTACAGTTATTTCACAAAAATCAGAAGCAAAATTAAGTATACGTATAATTCCTGAACAAGAGATAAATGATGTTAAAAATTCATTTATTGAATTTATTAATAAATGTTTTAAAGATTTAAAAAGTTCAAATCATTTAGATATTAAAATTATGGATGAAGCGGAACCGTGGTTAGGTGATGTTAATAATTTAGCATTTAAAACATTATATGAATGTATTAAAGAAGAATGGGGTATTAAACCATTATTCGTACGTGAAGGTGGTAGTATACCATCAATAAGATTTTTAGAAAAATTATTTGATTGTTCAGCTGTTCATGTTCCAACTGGACAATCTAGTGATAATGCACATTTAAATAATGAAAGGGTAAGAATTATCAATTTGTTAAAATCTAAGGAGATTATTAAGAAAGCTGCCAATAGATTACCTAAGAGTAATGTGAATTCCGCCAGTATATAATTTTTTTATCAAGATATATCTAGCTATTATATAGAGATCTGCACAGATTTATAAACAGACACATCAAGTGTTGCATTGCAGTAACTTACAGCATACACAAACAAGTTCCTTTTGTTTGCTTGTAGCAATAGAGTACAAAAGACATAATAAAAAAAACGTGTGCATTCCAGGGTGAAAAATAAAAGGACGCCACAGAGAAGGAGTCTTTTGACAATAAATTACATTTTATGCTACATGCGACGACTAAACAAGAACAAGGCAAACGGAGCTTACCAAAGAAGGTGCTGCCATTGTATGTTGTATAATCACAAATCTATCTATTTAACTAACAAGCTAGATTTGATTTATTTCATTTTCTTTTAATTTTTAATTTTTAATTTTATTTTTAAAAACGTATATTAACTTTGTGTTTTTTTTGGGGGTAATAAAAAATGAGCAAACATATATATATATATGATAGTAAAGTAAGTAATAAGAATTTGTTAACTAGAACTAATTTATTAAAGTATTTATTTAAAACTAAATATATTATATTATAATTAATTATAATTAAACTTTTTTTTCTATATTTTTTTTTGTTTGTTTGTTTTCTTTTTGGGAAAAATGTGTATAATATGGTTGAAGATGAGTTTTCGTTTGATTATTAAATGAAATGATTTATTTAATTTATTTTAGACATGAGAAAATGGATAATAATTAATCAATAAACAATTTATTTATTTCTTTCTGAAAGCACAACCATCAGCTAATTTACATTTACCACCAGTTGGAGTACATAAAACATTGGTACATGAATCACAAGTGACAGCAGTTTGAGAGTGTGAGAAGACAGTGGTGATTTGTAAACAACCTGGACATCTGACATCCATGAAGAAAGATCTTGGACCTTGAACTAAAGTCTTTAATTTGTGTTTTTGAGCTTCAGAAGCTGGGTTTGGGTGTAACAAATCTTGAACTAAAACCATATTGTGTTTATTAAGTTAACTCTGTTAAATGAAAAAAAATCAAAAGAGAAAAAAGGGTGATAAATCAGCTAAAAGAGAACAGAGATTAAACAATAAATTTGAAAATTAGCAACTTCAAGTGGAAGTGAAAAAAAAAAATTTTTACTATGGCACGCTCACACTGTAGAAAGCGAAAAACCCTCCGCAAACGATTTCTAGCTGCAATTCGGTGGCAAATTGTGCACATCGCCGCGCATTAACTTTTTTTTTTGAGGTTTTTCATCTCTTTTCAGCGTATGCAGGTGTCGCAACCACTCCTCGCACCACACGGCTAGGGCAGCGAGAGTGACTGCAGTTGTTTGGCGTTTAGAATTACAAGCCCTCGCTGTGCGCACGTGATCTGATGGGTGATGCCCTCTTTTTTTTCTTTTAGATAAGGGTGGCGGCTCAGCATTCACAAGTTTCAGTTTCAAGGAAATTGCGTTTTGCCTTTAAAATGTCCCTGTTTCGCCTTTTGCATTGGCATTCTTTTAACACACTACAGTATGGCAAGACAGAATGGTGTGGGATCCCATAAATCACTCTTGTCGGTCGTCCAGATCGTTCTCTTGAGCACGGTCTTCACGTTCCTTCAAAATTTCTCTATCTCTCATATACCTTATCTGACGCCTATACTGGCAATAGCAACTTTCTTATTTGTGAGCTGTATAACAATATATTCTTGTATGTACACGTTGCCTTTGACTACGGATATTTGTATCCATAAAATTAAATTGGTATGTTATACAATTCGTTTATCGACTCAAAACATGGAATTCGATGTTTGGTTCACTGTGATCATTATATTGATAATCTCTTGGGTTTTAACGATTTGGAAAACGGCAATTTCGTTCATTGTTTGGTGCTTTATTATATGGGTTTACAACTTAGATGACAATTTAGACCTGAATTTTAATCATAACTCTAATAATTGCACGAATTCTAATTACTCTGTCACGATGTCAGATAATTATAACAATTCGAAATCGAGCTTAAAATCTTCTCTAAATTCTTCAACTATAAATTCTTCAAATACTTTTAATGAGAAAAATTTCTCAAATACAATAGGTTATATCAATTTATTAGAGAAAAAAATAATAGATTTGGAGAAATCTGTTACAAATCTTGAAAATGATAAATTACAACAAAATATTATAATTTACACTTTTAATCATAAGATTAATGAAAAGATAGATAATTTGGAAAAAAAATTTAATGAAAAATCTCGTATAACTCATAATGAGTTAAATCAGATCTACAAAGTTCTTATATCTTTAAAGCAGAGGAAAACAATTCGTTTTGGCATTTTTAAAATGTATTTGAAAAAATTCTTGGTTCTAGCACTACCAGACTGGCAGATAAAAATTATGAAAACTTTTAAAAATTCCTTAAAATTGTTTTATAAAAGATCAGTTGGGATTGTAATTACTCTGTACAATAATTTTAATTCTTTCAACCCTCATGGAATACCAACGAAAAGGTAAAAGGAATATAAAAAGAAGGAGAAAAAATTGGAAAAAATTGGAAAAAGTCGCATCTCTACATACTCCAGGGCTCTTTTCATATACACCGAACATTTTTCATTCCGATACTAAGATTGGATTTATGATTAGATTTGTATAGCACACAGTGATCTTTTTATAGGTTAATTATGGCTAACAAAAGCAGGCCGAAGAAAACCCGTGGATCGCATTATAAGAGATATGTATACGGAGTCGTACAAACGGATTTGGACTCTGAAAATTCAGAAAATGAAGACTTAGAATTTCAATATATTAATAATCAGCAAAACCTGGTTAAATCAAAAAAGGGTAAATCGCATTCAATGGGGACAGAAGCAAGTTTGAATAATGATAATATCAATCCCAATCATATTAACAGTGAATATTCAGAATGGAAATTACCTTTAGAACTAATATTGGATATCTTAGAATATACAGATCATCCATACTGTATAAACCATCTTCTTGTATGCCGAGCCGTATATTGGTCGTTTCTATGGAAATTATACGAATATCCAATTTTAAAATCAAATAATTTATTAAGCTTTTTAGAAGTTATCAGTGGTGATAATGCAGCATATGTTAAAAAAATGAATAACTCTATAGTTGGTCAGCCGAAAAACTTTAAATTATTAATGAAAAGGAAATTTCAAAATTTGGTGAAATGTTTAGATTTAACTAATGTCGTTCAAAATGGTAAAAATTCTTATATGAGTAAATTGTTAAGACGTACAAGTGGATCATTGGAAATATTTGTTTCTTCACAATCAAGTTTTGGTGCTGCTCCTTTAGTTAGTATACGAAGTTGTTTGAAACTGAAAATTTTAGATTTAAGGTTAGTTTCAGAAAGTGTCAATTTAGTTGAATTATTTAAAAGTATTGAATATTTATCCGATTTAGAACAATTATGTTTCCCTAGAAGTTCAGTTACATGTAATGAATATGATTTTAATTGGCCAAGTAAATTATGGTATTTAAGATTACAAGGTGGTATTACCGATTCATTTGCATTAAATGTAAGGTTCCCTCCAACTATAACTACTTTAGAATTGGCGCATTGTCCACATTTAACAAGTATAGGATTAGATAACATATTATCTAATATTGGTATTCAATTGACTAAATTATCAATTACGTATCCAATGCCTAAAATTGGAGATGATGGAGCAGATAGATCATTTTGGTTTTGTCCTAATTTATTATCATTTTTCGTTGATGTTGCATATATTTCATGGGAATTATTTAGTGAAGAATTGTTAGTTAAATTAGTTGAATTCGATAGGCCTTTAAGACGTATAATAATTGAAAGTACAGGATATATGGGGATGTGTGAAAAAGTTGGACCTAACGATATTACAATTGCAGTTGTAGAAGGTAGATTGCCATTATTAGAAAGGGTAGGGTTAAGTGCAATGCTCGGATGGGATTTTAAAGGTAAAGATATGGAAGATATGGTTAGTGAATTAGACCATAACGATATTGAAGTTTATAAGATTTGAGCTTTTCTTAAAGAAAAACAAAATTGAATGAACGGTATATATACGTGTGTGTGTATGCATGTCGTAGGTTTATGTAAATATATATAGATATGTCTATATATGTACGTATTTATAGATAAAAGATAAAATAGAAGTGATATAAAAAAAAATGAAACTGTTTTTGAAACATATAAAGTGTTAGTTTATTTACGTACTTAGCTTTTTGTTATTTTTGTTTACACAATGACGATATAATAAATAAAAGGTTCTATCCATTTAATTATAACGATTTATTCATAAATTTCTTTCTTCCAAAAGCTAACCAAAATTTGGAGGGTTTAATTGTATCGGATTGATATAATCTTTCAATTAATCTTGAAGCTAATTCTTGTCTAAATTGTGATAAATATTGTCTTAAAAATACAGCATCATTTTTATTTGCAGGTGGTAAATAAAGTGCATTAAGTGGGAAACCTGGATCTCCAGGTATTGAAAAATCGTCTAATGATAAATTAGTCAATGCTTTAATTGCATCATTTTTAGTTGAATTTGAATTAATTGCATTTAAGCATTGAGATATAAATAAAATACCATAAACTAAAGTTCTATCAGATGCACCTTTAATTTCAAAATTTTTAAAAAATGTATTAGCTCTAAATAAATCTAAAATTTCATCAATTATATCATAAGATTCCATACAGGGTAGTGAAGGACCTTTAAAACGTGTTTTTATCGGTAAAACGGCAAAATTACCTATTAATCTCGCATTTGTATCCTCTTCAGCAAGGAATGTTGAATGATAAGCCTATAAAATAAGTAAAAAAAAATTGTGTGTGTGTATATTTTAAAATTGGTTAGTATATGTCGTGTACGGGCATTTGGTTTATGAGAATGGTAATATTGGCTATAATTGAAATACTTACAGGCATTGTCTATTTGTAATTGAGCGTTGTTTTATAGAGGCAGCAGTGCCAGAGTGACAAACACCATTCAGGTCAATCAAATCAGTTAATGGCTTACTGGTTGCAAGTGTGGGTTGAGGGCGAGGGATTGCGAAAATTGCCAGAAAGATGAATGGAGGAATGAAGGACGGAGACAGAATAGGATACATCTTCTTCTGTTCCGTGTTCTGCAACCAGCTGTTGCATCTGTTCTTGCACATAGGTTTAGCACAGTTGCTACTATTTTTTGTTGTTATTACACCCCTCTGTTGTCTTTTGCATTGGGACCTACGTTGGATAAACTAATACAGATTGTTTTTGTTCCGCTTTTCCTGATTCTTTTTTTTTTGAAGAGTTACCATTTTAGTTTTATCAATTTGAATTGTATCAACTCCTAAATATATCAAAAAATTGCTTTATTCTACTCTGTCGGTTTCTTTTGTCATCATTATTAACTTCAATTGGCAAAAATAAATCCAAATATGAATCATTCCTCCAGAATAAAATCAGGACCAGATTCTCTCAAAGACCAATTTTCTTCCATATCATTACAAACAGATGTTCCATTGTCTAATATACCTTCGTTGCCGACACCAAGAGTTAAGTCTCCTGTTAAAGCCCAAATTATAACCAAAATTCCTTTATCTTCCGCCGCCTCTTATTCATCATCTACAACCATCAATAACGCCACTAATAGCAACTACCTAAATCATCTACAGAGTAGGTCTTCTTCAAGTTCCTCTGTGCCAACACCGCTTCATACCCCTGAAAAATCGAATTTTAAATCTTCCACAAACAATTCAAATAATAGTAGTCCTTATGTGCATAATCATCAATCACATAGTTCCAATCATGTACATAATACCAATAATTCATCCAATGGTAATCTAAATAACAGTGCTAAAAATAGCCAATATAATGTTTACTACAATAATAATAACAACTCGTCTTCCTCATCAAACGAATATTTCCAACAACAGCAGAATTACCAAAGACAGAGACAAAGGGAAAGAGAAAGAGAAAGAGAAAATAATACTTTACAAAAACCCATACAACAAACTCCAAATTATTCATCACAAAGCGCTCAACAAAATATGCAACAATATGATCAACAGGTTCCTCAGAATTATAACCAACAGACTTCTCAACAATATAACCAACAGACCTCACAGCAGTATAACCAGCAATATAATCAACAATATAATCAACAATATAATCAACAGTATAATCAACAATATAATCAACAATATAATCAACAATATAATCAACAATATAATCAACAATATAATCAACAAAATCAAACACATAATCAAACACATAATCAACAGTCATATCGTACCCAACATCAATACAGTCAAATGACTAATTATTCACAGCGTCAAAGACCATCTGCACCACCAATTAATACACAACTTGGTGAAGGTATGTATCAACAATATCCTAATGATTCAAGATCTCGTCCTGTCACTCCTTTAAATCCTTCATTTGATAGCAATCCATCGTTGAAAGCTATACCTGCTCCTTCGCCCAAATCTGAAATTCCATCAACTGAATCATCTACATCATCATTTAATTCTGTGCCTCAATCCAATAGTGCATTGTACAAATCACAAGATATACTGTCAGGAAAAGCTTTGGGAATAAAACAAAGATCGAATTCGGAAAATTTATATAACAGGAACAACGAAACAGCTAAACGATCTCCCTCTTTATCTACTTTTAAAGAAAATTTAACTAAATCTCCAAAATCTCAAAGTTCTCCTTCGCAAGGTTCAACAAGAAAAAGTCCAATTGTTAGACAATCTCTTAATTTTTTGAGAAATGCTAGAAATTTTTCTTCAAGCTCAGTCAATCAATCTGAACTTGCATCAAGTAATACAGGACATTCGTCAGCTAAAGAAATGGAAAAATATCATTTACCTCTCAAACAAGTTACAACTAGTGGTAGAATAATTCCACAAAGATCCGATTATTCAATAGGACAAGAGTTACCTAAAAAATCAAATACATTGGCTACTTTAACAAAGAGGGTTGCTTCGAATAACTCTTTGAGAGCCTCTGCGGATAAAAGGTTTGTATCATCTGCTTCTTTGAGTAGTTCATTGATGATATCTTCTCCTTCTATTAAGAAGAGATTTATTTATCCTGCTTTAATTTCAGAAGTTGCAGATGCATTCTTGCATGAGATAAAATTGACAGGGCATTTCAAATATGGAATTGAATATAGAAATTCATTTTCTGGTGCTGAAGCTGTTGATATCTTATGTAGAATAACCAAAATCAGAGATAGAAATTTGGTACTTATTTTAGGTAGGTCGTTAAATTCTCAGAAATTGTTTCATGATGTTACATATGAGCATAAATTGAGAGATAATAAAGGAGAAATTTATCTCATAAATGACGAACTTTTATATGGGCAATCTGATGATAATTTTAGACGTCAAAATTCAATAAATGGTATTAACGATGATTATAATTTAGCAGTATCGGGATCATCTACTACATTAACTAATTATGGAGCAGAAAAAAATTCTTCAGATATCAACGTTTCAGGTGTTTTCACATTATTAACTCAATGTTACTCACCAACTTGTACAAGAGCTAAGATTTGTTATAGTATTTCATGTCCTAATAGACTTGAGCAAAGAATGAGGGCAGAAATGCAAAATAGTAGTTTGATTAGATCAGACTCTCATGTTTCATTCACACAAGATGAACAGAAACAATATTGGCAATTAACAGTTCCTAAATCTCTTATTGAAACATTGGATAAAAGAGAAATTAAAAGACAGGAATGTATTTTTGAAACTATTAATACAGAAAAGACATTTGTTAAAGATCTTGAATATATTAAAGAATTTTGGATGAAGCCATTATCTGAAACAAAAATAATCAAGCACAATGAAAGGGAACAATTCATTAGAAATGTTTTCCATAATATAAATGAAATTTGGGAAATTAATCATAGGCTGGCTGAGGCTTTGATTAGACGCCAACATAAATCACCAATTGTAGATACTATTGCTGATATTTTTTTGGATTACATACCCCAATTCACACCATTTATTACATATGGTGCTGGACAAGTTATTGGTAAATATGAATTTGACAGACAAAGAAGACATAATCCATTATTAAGAAGATTTATCGAAGATACTGCTAAAAGAGACGAATCAAAAAGGTTGGATTTATCATCATTTTTATCAAAACCTACTACAAGACCTGCTAGATATCCATTGTTATTAAAGAGTATTAGAGATCATTCTGATCCAGAATCTGATGATTATAAAAAACTTGATACAGCAATAGAGCTTTTAGAGAAAATGTTAACTAAGATTAATTTTGAAACTGGTAAACAATCTGATAAAATGCATTTATTCCAAATTAAGCAAAAACTATTGTTTAAACCTGGTGAATTAGTTGATCTGAAATTAGGATATGAAGATAGAAAATTCATATACCAATGTGTTTTGAAAAAGAAAGGATATCAAGAGAAGGAGAAACAAGGAGAAATTCATGTTTACTTATTTGATAATTATCTGCTATTCAGTAAGCTTGAATATTTGAATAAAAAGGAAGTTTTCAAAGTTTACCAAAGACCTATTCCATTGCCACTTTTATTTTTTTCATTAAGTGAATATGCGCCTAGTATGAAAACTATTAGAAAAGCAGCTTTGAAGACTGGTTCTGCTCCTGCTTTATTGGGTGCACAAGATACTGATAATGGTTTAGTCTCACTGAATTCAACTATTGCCAAATCTCCTATAACTTTTAAATACGTTGGTATTCGTGGATATGAATTAACATTATATGGAACACCAGCAGCTCAAAAAGTTCTTTCAAATAAACTTGTTTCACAAACGACTAAATTATTGGAAGATAATGATGTTTATACATTAACCCCATTATCTAGTAATTTCTTTGATTATCAAAATAGAATAAATTGTCTTGTTCCTTATGATGGTGGAAGAAAATTATTATATGGTACAAATTCAGGTATATACGTTAGTGATCGAAGTAGTGCCACAACATCTAAATTCAAAGTTATTAGTAAAGTTAATGTTACCCAAGTTGACATTCTTCAAGAGTACCAAATATTGATTGCAATCTCAGATAAAAAATTATTTTATTGGCCGCTGAGTGTTTTAAATGATAGAGATGCAGGTAAGAATGCAAAATTAGGTAAAGATTTAATGAATCATGCATCCTTTTTCAAATTTGGTATTTGTGATGGTAGAATGTTATTATGTGCTGCTAAATATACTAGTAATTTAATTCGTATTTTTGAGCCAATTGATCCAATCCAACAAAAGAAACAGAAAAATAAATTTATTAATAATAGAGAAGACATTCATTTTTCTAGTGAATTGGTTTCTTTAAGTTTTTTGAAAACCAAATTATGCGTTGGTTGTGCTACAGGTTTCCAAATTGTTTCATTAGTAAATAAAACAACTGAAGAATTACTAGATCCAGCAGATACGTCATTAGATTTTGTTACTAATAAAGATAGTAAAGACAGTTTAAGACCATTAGAAATTGATAGAATCAATAGCGATTTCTTATTGTCGTATTCTACATTTGCATTTTTCATTAATCATAATGGTTGGAGAGCACGTCCAAAATGGATGATTAAATGGGAGGGTAATCCACATAAAGTTGCGCTTTGGTATCCCTATTTGTTAGCATTCGATGATAATTTCATTGAAATTCGTAACGTTGCAAATGCAGAGTTATTAAGAATAATCGTTGGAGAAAACATTAGATTTTTACATGCGTCATCACAAGAAATTTTATATGCGTATGAAGATGTTAATGGATTTGATGTAGTTGCCTCTTTGGATTTTTGGGATAAAAGTGTTAAGAATAAAAGCAGAAGTAATACTGTTAACGATGCTGATAATCCTACAAGATATTAGGTTGCAAACTAATAAAAAAAGAATGTACTTATAACCGTAATATGGAAACGATCATCCGGGAAAAAAACAATTTGAAAAAAGAACATTCTTGAAACAGAAGAAAAGAAAAAGAACCCTAGTTTATAAAAAAAGTATACATTATGTATATATTTATATTTATTTATGTATATATATATATATATATGTAGTTGTGTAGAATGAAAGGACGACATTGTGTAATTAATGACAATAATAAAAGCAGAAAAGACTGAGCGAAGACTTTGATTTTCATGCGACGATAGCGATATTATCGAAGATATCATCAAGTTCTTCGAAGACAAACTAATTAAACAGTAACCAGCATTTGAGGTGTTATATAGTACGAGAATGGCCGCCGAACTTAGGCATGGATTCTTGAATGATCCGTACTACCTGGACAATCTTCAATCTCATTATTATTCACATTTTGATTTGAAAAGAAACACAACATCGGCCAATCCATCATCCAAAGATGACGAATACAAAATTACAGACTGGAAATCGGCTGGGAATAAAAAGAAAACAACTATGGCTGTATTAGTCATGTGCTTAAACTTGGGTATTCCGCCTCCTGATATTGTACGTCCTCAAGAATACCCATATTTAGAAGCATTTGTAAATCCGTCAACATACCCAGATACAAAATCGGCATTACAAGCAATTGGTAAATCATTACAAAGTAATTATGAGTCAATATCTGCAAGAGCAAAATATAAACAATCACTTGATCCTTCAGTTGAAGATTTGAAACGATTATGTACTTCCTTAAGAAGAAATGCAAAGGATGAACGTATTTTATTTCATTATAACGGTCATGGAGTTCCCCAACCTACACATTCAGGTGAAATATGGGTTTTTAACCGTGGATATACACAATATATACCTGTTAGTTTATACGATCTTCAAAATTGGATAGGAGCACCATATATTATGGTTGTTGATACAAGTGCAGCAGGTCATGTTATAGAAAATAATAAACGATTTATCCAGAAAAGAATTGATGATGAAGCTAATCATCATACAGATATTACAGCACCTTCACCTGTTAGTGCATATGTTGAGAGTATTCAATTAGGTGCTTGTCAAAGTAATGAAATATTACCTTTGAATCCAGACTTACCAGCAGATTTATTTACATGTTGTTTAACTAGACCAATTGAAATGAGTATCAAATGGTTTGTTTTATTTTCTCCATTAAGAAAGAAAGGATATTATGATAAACTGAAAAATAAAAATGGTGCAATAGAAATTCCGGGGAAATTAACTGATAGAAGGACACCATTGGGTGAATTGAACTGGATTTTCATTGCAGTTACGGATACAATTGCATGGACGTCATTATCAAGACCTTTATTTAAGAAATTATTTAGACAAGATTTGGTGATTGCTGCATTGTTTAGGAATTTTTTATTGGCTAAAAAATTGATGCCAGAAGTTGGATGTCATCCTATATCAGATCCTCCATTGCCTGATGTCAGTAGCCATCCAATGTGGGAATCGTGGGAGCTTGCACTTGATCAAATCTTAGAGCAACTATTGAAGAAAAAGGAATCAGAACCACCAGTAGAAGATTTGACAGATATACCACAATTGCAAGTTGCTGTATCACAAGAAAATGATTTAAATAATAAAAAAAATAATAAAACTGTCCCTGCATCTTCTGGTACAGCACAAATGTCATCAGGATGGAATTATCAACATTGTTCATTTTTCCAACAACATTTAACAGCATTTGAAGTTTGGCTTCAATATGGGTCTGCTATAAAAGAACCACCTCAGCAATTACCAGTTGTTTTACAAGTTTTGTTGTCACAGGCCCATAGATTACGTGCTTTACATTTGTTATCGAATTTCTTAGATTTAGGACCATGGGCAGTTTATTTAGCTTTAAGTGTTGGTATGTTCCCATATATTCAAAAATTGTTACAAAGTCCTTCTCCTGATTTAAAGCCAATTTTAATATTTATATGGACAAGAATTATGTCAGTGGATTATAAGAATGCACAACAAGAATTAATTAAAGATAGAGGATATAATTATTTTACACAGATGTTAGTTTTTCAACCACGTCCTTCACAGCCAAATTTAAATAATCCTTTGGTTATTGAAAGTCCTGCGGTTAATAATAACGTTACATTTGCTGATCAAAAAGCAATGAGTGCATTTGTTTTAGCAATGTTTATCAGAGATCATAAACCTGGACAGAAATTAGCATTTTCTCTTGATGTTGTTAAGATCTGTATTGGTTATATCGAAACTTCCGAAAGTCCATTATTAAGACAATGGAGTGCATTGTTAATTGGAGGAATGGTTAAAACGTATTTAGAAGCTGTTGTCGCAATTATGAAAAGTGGTGTAGTAGAGAAGCTGATACAGTTAGTTAGTGATCCTATCCCTGAAATCCGTGCTAGTGTGGTTGATGCATTGAGTAATTTTATATTGTTGCCAGCTGAATGTGAAAATATAGAGGAAGGTTTTGGATTAAAAGACGAATTAAACCAACAAGATTTAAAGATTGCTGGAGAATTAATCAACTTATTCAATGACGGTTCACCATTAATTAGAAGAGAGCTCGTCTGTTTTTATAGTAGATTCACTGTTAAATATATCCAATTTTTTATGGTATGTGCATTTGGACAATTAGAAGAAGAAATCACATTACTTGATAATCCTTCAATGATTGATGAAGTAAGAAGGAAATCCCCTGCTTATGGATCTGTTTTTTCTACTATTTGGAAAGCTTTGTTAATTGCGAGTGAGGATCCACATGATGAAGTGAAAAATTATGCACAACAAGTTATAGATTATATTATGTTAAAAATGAATGAGTCCCAACTTTCTGAAGTTGTAAAATCCATGGAAGATTATTTATTACAAAAACGTAGTATTGTTGAAACTATCAGTAACTCGGAAGGGATAATCAGTAAATCCAATTTAGCAATGAATGAAAATAATTTAAAAATGAAAAATATGAAATCAACTACATTAGATTTAAAGAAAGTTGCAAATGGTAATAGAAGAGTTCAGTCACTTAATCTTGATGCAAAGATTAAAGCAGATTTAGAAAACAAATCTAACCATCCTAAATCCAGTGCATCGTCAACATATGGATTTTCATTATCAGATAAAGTGTCGACATTTAAAATGTGGTTAAATTCCATTGGATTATCAAATGAAACAGGTAGTGAGAACTCTAGCTCACATGGATTAGGAAGTTTATTAACACAACAACCAACTACTATTCCATTTGGATCGAATCCAAGACCTACGACCCCAAGATTTACTCCTAGACCTAGAGATAATGGATATCCTATATTACCATTTTCTAGTGGATTTTTAGATTATAGTTGTGAATATTTCCAAGAATCACAATTAGGTCCAAAAGAAGCTGATGAACCAGGTAGTGAAGAGTATATGAAAAGGATTTGGAGAAGGAATAGAAACGAAGCAATTATAGCGACTACACAACCACAAAAGGAGTTGGCATTAACGGGTAATTGGAAGAATCCTGTTAGCAGATTAAATAATGTAACACAGCCTAAAATACTACAGTTTTTACAATTTGAGAAATGGGTTGTTGCAACGGATGAAAGGGATAATATTACAACATTTGATTGGAGTAAAGGTACACAATTGAGTAAATTGTCTAATGGTAATGCATTTGGTACCAAGATTACCGATTTGAAATTTCTGAATGAAGATCATGTACCATTATTAATGACAGGTTCAAGTGATGGTGTTGTTAAGATATATAAGAATTTCCATGATGAAGAAGAATGTCAACTTTTAATTTCATGGAGGGCATTGAGTGATATAATTTTAAGCCCTAGATCTGTTGGATTGGTGAGTGAATGGCAACAAAGTAGAGGTACATTATTAGTCACAGGTGATGTTAAAGTAATTAAGTTATGGGATGCACCTAGGGAGAAATGTGTTGTTGATATACCTGTAAGGTCTACATCGCAGATATTATCGATGACATCGGATCAAGTAAGTGGTAATATAGTAATAGCTGGATTCCAAGACGGATCAATGAGAGTTTATGATAGAAGACTAGAGGCGAAAGATTCTATGGTTAAAGTTTATAAGCCTAAAAATATACAAGAAAGGTCACCGATGATAAACGTTCATATGCAAAGAGGTGGTATGAGAGAACTTGTTAGTGGATACAATAATGGGTTGGTTCAATTATGGGATATCAGACGAGATGATCCAATAATCAAATTTAAAGCATTTGATAAAACTATGACATCTGCATTCATTCATGAACATGCACCGGTCATTGCGTGTGCTAGTAAAGATATCGATATCTACAGTACTGTTGGTAAAAGGGTTGCAAATATTGGTAATGGTGGATTTATCAATAGTTTGAACGGTACAGTCCGAAGTAGTAGTTATGTCAATTCGTTGACATTGCATCCACATAGAATGATGCTAGCTACGAACCACAACCAGAGTGCAGAGATTGCAGTTTATGAGTGTCGTGAGTACGACAACGACGAAGATGCATTCTACTCGAAGGAGGAGTTGATCGTGGATTACAATTAGTCTCTGTGTGTGTGTGTGTGTCTACACCACAGGGAAGTGTGCTAGTAGTGTGCAGAGTATGTATAGATGTATGTGTAAGATGCAATGAAAGGGCAGTGATATGGGCTCCCTTACCATTTATCAAGTCGTCCGGAATGTGTTGCTGACTCCGAAAAGTCGGCGATACCGGCCAGCAGATGGGACCGGGGAGGCACTGTCGGTGTTGAAACAGGCCAGACAGCTCGGCAACACCTGCTGGCCCCGTACGGTGCTGCCACAGTGTGTCTACAGAGGGCCCACAGCCACGGACACAGACACAGGACACGGCTATCAGCCAGACAGCTATCGGTCAGAGACAAGAGACAAGTGTTCGTTTACAGCTTCAGTTTGCAGGTTCTACGTCAACGTTTCCCGGGTTTCTGCGATTTTCAACTTTTTTTTTCAGCTGCACACCGATCTGCCTCCGTGGTTTTCACTTTTCCCTGTTTCTCTGGACACCGGCCGTCTTTCTTCCTGAGCTATCAGCTGGGTTGTCTTTCGTTTGTTAAATTGGTCAATAGATACAGTATCACGGCAAGATGGCTATGAGCTCAGAAATTGCAGGAGCTATCGAAGAAAACGAACAAATGTTCGATCATGATTTGATTTCTTTAACTCCACATGAAGGGAAAATCACTGATCAGTTGAACAAGTCTGTAAGTGTCCAAAGCCATAGTGTAGACCTTACATTATCACAAAGAATGCTAAGTGCTTGTGCTGGATCTCTTTTAACATCACTTGTTGTCACACCTTTTGACGTGGTTAGAATTAGATTACAACAGCAAGAATTATTATACCCTGTTCAGTCACAAGGAGAAGATTGTTGCAGGAAAGTATTCTGGGAAACTAATAACCCTAATAATATATCCGAAAGTTGCTGTAATACTAAAACTTGTGCACAAGATGTTAAAATAAATGGTACTTTTCAGGGTATTACGAAGATTGCACGTGAAGAAGGCATGTGCACATTATATCGGGGTTTAAGTTTAACACTAGTAATGGCAATACCTTCAAATGTTGTATATTTCTCAGGTTATGAATTTTTAAGAGACTCTTCGCCTTTAAAACAATCATTCCCAATATTAAATCCTTTATTATGTGGTTCTATTGCTCGTATATTAGCTGCAACATCAGTTGCACCATTAGAATTAATTAAAACAAGGGTTCAAGCAGTTCCTTCAAGTACAGCATTAAATTTATCATCTTCATCAGTTTTCAAAATGGTTGTACAAAATTCTTTACAAGATATTAAAAACAAAGGTATATCAACTATATTTAAAGGTTTAGGTTTAACTTTATGGAGAGATGTTCCATTTAGTGGTATTTATTGGTCAACTTATGAATATGTTACACATTTATTAAAGAAACATCCAATTTTAAAAGAATCTGATAATGATCATATACACACAGACACAGCATTATTTTTTAGATCATTTATTGGTGGTTCACTTGCAGGTATTACAGCAGCAATATTTACAAATCCTTTTGATGTAGGGAAAACTAGAATGCAAGTTTCTTTTGAAGAAAATGATAATATGGGTACTTTAAATAAAACATCTAATAAAGATAAAGATTCAATATTTAAATATATTACTAAAATTTATAAAAATGAAGGTTTCAGTGCGTTATATGTTGGACTAATTCCACGTTGCATGAAAATTGCACCTGCTTGTGCAATTATGATTTCAAGTTATGAAATGACTAAGAAATTCTTTAAAGATAAATCAATTCAATAAAAGCTTTCCATCTTTTCCATATATATTTCCCCGTTTGCTAAGCACATCTTTAAAGAAAAAGAAAATATACTTTCATGCAATATATATATCCCGCTTTTACTCAATTTAAAATATATTTGTTTCTGTAGCGGTACATAAAACAGATTTAAACTTTCAATATTATGATACATTACTTAGTTATATACATACTTATACTCTAATTTTTTTTTTTCGTCTTACATAAATCATGCCAAAAATAACGCAAAAGAGAGAAAAAAAAGACTTACTCAAAACTCATTTCCAAACCTCACTGGAATCATTTTGAATATTGCCATAATAGTTAAATTTATTAATTATCCTATTTTTACCATTTATGGTGGCATAATTATCACCTGACTCAAACATATTTGTATCATTTGGAATATCCCGTTGAGTAAATTTCGCATGTTTAAGGGTTGACTCGAAATCGTTATTGAATTCTCGTTGATTTCTAGCAAAGTTGTTATTGAATTTAGGAATATTATGATCAATATGGACTCCTTTATCGTATGAACGCAGAATTGTATTTATTTTCTCTTCTTCATCTTGTTCAATGTCAGATAGATCTGATGAATTTATTGATTGGTCGTTTGATAAAGGCGATATACCTTCAAGGCTTGTATCATATTTTTGAATCAAAGTATCCGCCTCATTTTTTTTATGTTTACTGAATTTAGTTTTGATTAATGATAAAGAACTGGTAGATTTATCACTAATAATTGAGCTATTTGATAAATTAGAAAGTTTATATTGCTTGGCATTTTCATACTGATCAAACTCATTAAGATCTAATTTGGTGTCCTTAGTTAATGTGTTAATTTGTAATCCAAGAGAAGCAACTTCGTTTACATAAGAAAACATCGACCGTCTCAAATTAATTCGAATTTCCTTCTCATAATTGAACTGAGTTACTACTAAAGCTGTTTTAGAACGGTCGATATTGTAATCTAAATTTCTTAAATTATTTGTACCTCTTTTTATTAAATCATTCCTCATTCTTACATCTTTAACAAACGCTGTTAAATCTTTGTTCCTTTTGGATTCAACTTCATTAAAACATTTTAAAGACGAAGCAAGATAATTTAGATTTTTCGATAGTTTCCGATTTATTTCACAATGCATTTGAAAAAATTTCTCAAACTCAATAGCAAACTCTGAAATTTCAGGAGAATTAAAGCTATTTAACCATTCAGCAGTGTGCTTTCTACAGCTATCCATTTTTTTTGCTACAATATCAGAATCATGTGCTATTTTTTTCATATCTGTTCTAACAGAAGAATAACTAGGTGGAAGTTGAACGTTTAAAGCTCCTATTTTTTCTAACTGGGGACGGATACTGAAAGCATTGTTAGACTCATTTAAGGCTTGGCGCTCAAAATACTGAACCATATTGATTGCATTGGTTTTATTATCTGTTTTTAAGCCTGAAACGGGGTTTAGATGTGTCTCATTTGGTGACTTGGTTTCGTCGAATCTTTCAAAAAAAGACACCAGATTTTTCTTCTTAGAATTATGCTCCATAGTTTGTTACGTCTTGCTAGTGGTTTTCAAAACCAGATAAGAGCAACCAAGTGGAAAGAAGAAAAAAGGGTAAACAGGGCAAAGCAAAAAAAAAAGCAAAAACTTTTGCCCTGTGAAAACGATAAAATACGCATTTTGTGTACGTAAGCGTGTGTTTCCTGCAATAAATGGCAACATACATATATTGAATGAAAATGGGGGCACGGAGATTGTATAGGATTGCCATTCTGTTTTATTAAAACCTCAATTAAACAGCAGTTTTCATCTTTAAATGTAGTTCCTTTTAATCATTCTTGTAATATATATGCACGTTTGTGGCGCATTGATCATTTGGTGTGGCGCATTTACTATCAAATTTTTTTTCCAACTTTCGGTTCATTTTCAACACAGCTTTTCTGGAATTTATACAACAAAGCTCCCAGTTTCCAAGCAACTAATAACGGTTTGTTTCCTCCAAAGTGACTTCCTTGGCTAAACATACTATCAAAAAGATGGCGCACTCCTATTTCCTGAAAGAATGTGATTTCAAAGTAGATTATGCTCCAGCAACTGTCAAGAAATGGAGATCATCTAGAACTGGACTGCAAGTGGCTTTGATCGATCAAGCTTCACCTGTAGTCAACGGTTACTTTGCTGTTGCCACTGAAATTTTGAACGACAGTGGATGTCCACATACTTTAGAACATTTGATTTTCATGGGATCAAAAAAATATCCTTATAAAGGTTTATTGGATATTCTTGGAAATTTGGCATTCAGTTCAACAAATGCCTGGACAGCAACTGATCAAACTGTCTATACATTGACAACTGCTGGTTGGGATGGGTTTAAAATGTTATTACCTATTTATTTGGATCATTTGTTTCATCCTACAATTACAGATGCCGCATGCTATACAGAAGTTTATCATGTTGATGGTTCAGGTAAAGAGAAGGGTGTTGTCTATTCGGAAATGCAAGGTATTGAAAACCAATCTTGGTTTATTCAAAATTTAGAAGCTCAAAGATTATTATATAAAAACTCAGGTTATAAATCAGAGACTGGTGGTTTAACTAAAAATTTACGTACTTTAGAACCTGAGACTATAAGAAAATATCACGCTGATAATTATAGACCTGATAATCTTTGTGTTATTATAACTGGTTCTATTGAAGAAGAAGAGTTACTAAATATTATGACCGAATTCGATTCAGAATTACAAAGTCTTCCAGAAATTCCAAACAAAAGACCTTTTGTTGATACTCCACAGGATTTACCATTAACAAAATCTACAGTTACTGACGTTTTATTCCCTGATAAGGACGAATCCTCTGGAAATGTCATGATTTCATGGATTGGTCCAGATTCCAGAAACACAATTATTGATCAAGCTGTTGATATCTTAGGTAAATATTTGACTTCTTCTTCTGTATCACTCTTTGATCAAGAATTTGTTCAAATTGAAGATCCCTTGGCAACTTCTTGTAGTTTCTATACAGAAAATTATATCCGTTCTGGTATCACAATCAATTTTGATAATGTTCCAACTGATAAACTGAAATTTTTAACGGATAAAGTTGTTACATTGATGAAAGATCATTGCGATGAAACCAAGATGGACCTTGTAAGGTTAAAAGATTTAATTGAACAAACCAAATGGAAATATGTTCATAATTCAGAAAAAAAACCTGATAATATTGCTTATATTTCAATTTTTGAATTTGAATATGGTGAAGAAAGTGGTAAAGATTTGGAAAAATATGCTAAGACATTGAACGAATTTGATGAATTGTTAACATGGGATATCAAAAAATGGATTGAAATTTATAAACAATATTTCATTGATAATCATTATGCTGTTGTTACTGCAACTCCGTCTAAAGAATTATATAAAAAAAACAATGCAGAAAGGTCCAAAATTCTTAAAGAAAGAAAAGAGAAGTTAGGCGAAGAAGGATTGAAAGATTTAGAAAAAAAATTAGAAGAAGCGCAAAATACTAATAATAAAAAAATCCCTGATGATATAATTAACTCATTTGGTAAACCTAATCCATCAAATATTAAGTTTATTAAAACTGAATCCGTTGCTATTGGTTTAAATAAAGATATTGAAAATAATAAAAGCTCCAAAATAGTTGCTGATCTTATTAAAGATACACCTGACGATTTTTCTAAATATGTTCATATTGAGAATTATGAATCAAGTTTTGCTACTATTTCTGCACTTTTCTCATCATACGAAATTGACTCAAACTTGTTACCACTTTTAAAAGTTTTCGAAACATTGACCACTTTACCTGTTTTGAATGATAATGAAGAATTAACACCATATGAAGATGTTGTCAAACAACTTAAAAGGGATACCATCAGTTGTCAATTCTCCAATTCTTTCAATGGAAGATTTGATGAATTTATGACATTATCTATGACTGTGAAAAATGCAGATTATCAGAAAGCTGTTGAATGGTTTGAGAAACTTTTATTTAAAACCAAGTTTACTAAAGAAAGGGTCACTGTTGCTTTGAATAGGTTGATTAAAACATTACCAGAGTTAAAAAGATCTGGAAGTTACATGTTGAGATATCTCTATTCTAAACACATGTATTCTGATAGATCATTAATGAAATCTAGTGATATATTTACTAACGCAGATTATTTACAAGAATTGTTAGATAAGATTGAGAATGGAGAGTTTGAAACTATAGAAAAGCAATTAGAGCAAATTAGAACACAATTATTCCATAGTTCAAATATGAGGTTAATCATATTCGGTGATACATCCAAAATTGAAGCACCAATATCATCATGGAAAAACTTCCATAACAAATCTTCAGAAAATAAGAAATTAACTGATTTACCATATCAGAGACTTACTTTATCAGAGCTAGGAAAGACAAAATCTGATAAATGTTTTATTATTACAACACCGGGTTCTGATTCAAGTTATTTGAATTTGATGACCAGTATACCTATTGGAGATTACACATCAGATGATACATTCAAGATTGCACTTGGTGCAGCATATTTACAATGTGTTGAAGGGCCATTTTGGCGTGGTATTAGAGGTGCCGGTTTAGCTTATGGTGCAAATTGTCATAATGCATCAAATACAGGAGAGTTATATTTCAGTATATATAGAGGAGCAGATGTTGAAAAATGTTATACAGTTGCTAAAGATATTGTTTGTGGATTTGCCACAGGTAAAACTCCAATTGATGATAACTTACGCCAAGGTGCAGTTTGTAGTATTGTTAATGCATTAGCAGAAACTCAATCATACACATCTGCTGCAGCGGTTGCACAAGTTTATGATGATGTATTAGTTAAAAGGGGACCAAATTATAATAATAAATTGATGAAAGCGTTATCTGAAATTACCAATCAAGATTTAGTTGAAATATTTTCCAAATATTTTGTTAATTTATTCGATCCTAAGAAAAGTGCATGTTTCATTAGTTGTAATCCATCGAATGCAACAGGAATTGAAAATTTTTTCAAAAGTTTGAAATATGACGTTTCAGTTGAGAACATCTCAGTTGATAGTAATGAAGGACAAGATGAAGGGTCAGATGAAGAATCAGAGGAATACTCGGAAGATGGCTCAGAGGATGGCTCAGAAGAATATTCTGAAGACGAATCTGAAGAATCTGAAACCGACTCTGGAGCAGAATTATGATAAGCTCGTTAATAGATATAGTTTTAAAAAAAAATCTCTATAAATAATATATAGCACTGTGTTAAATAACGTACAATGGATAAAAGAAATGAAATGAAGGGTGATTAATCATTAAAGTCAGAAATATGGGGAAAAACAACAAGGTTCAAAAACATCTTTATTCCTTTTTATCAGAAACTGTTTGATCAACGTTCATACCAGTCCAGTAACCAATTGATTTTTTCATTTTGCTGAAATATCCGGTAACTTCTTTAGTACTGTTTTCGGCAGTTTCTTGAGTTTTCTTAACTAATTCTTCTGCTTGATTAATTATTTCTGTTTGTTTTGCATAAACATCAGGAAGAGATGTTTTCTCAGCATTGTCTAAAAAGCCAAAGACGTTGTTGAAAGTTGATGGAAAGAAATAGTTAAATGAGGCTAAACCGAAAACAGTTGGAGAAATTATTCTAAAAAGGAAATTCTTCTTTCTGGCAATAATTGAACCGAACAAACCACCAGTTATAACATATAAAGCATTTGGGAATAATTCTTCAGTTTTATCATGTAAACCACTAATTGTAGACGATACTTCTCTTTCAGATTTAAAATATTTATCAGATTGCTCAATGTAAACTTGTTTGGATTTCTCTAAAACGGTTTGGAGTTGTTCCCTTGCTAATTTTATTTTCTGTTCAAAGAATGACTCAGCCGACATTTCTTCTTTCACCAAACCAGGTAGCTGAGGTTCAGTTGGAGATCCAACTTCTGGAGGGACGTCACTTTCGTTAACGTAGAAATCTCTCTTTGATTCACATTTTATGTGTTTGTTTTGGGAGTTAGCGGCTAACACCAATGAAGATGAGGTAACAAATAAACCAACCTATTGAAAAAAGAGACAAGAGGGAAATGGAAGGGGAGAGAAAATAGTAATTAATCAGTTAATTAATTATTGATGTATTCATGTTAGTATCAATCTCGCAGAAAAAAAAAGCAGACGAAAAATTAAAAAAGTTCCAGGGAAACAAAGAGCAAATGAAAACATTGGAGCCCCCTGCAAACCACCACAGACCAACTGACACGTCAGACATACCTTAGACAACTTAGCAATCATTGTGTTCTGGCAAACAGCACTGTTTCCACCACACAGTAACCACCGAAAACGCTTTTCAGACAACCACTGCTCTTTTATACGCAAAAAGTGCGCGACGTCGATTTCGGTTTCGTTTTTGTCACCCAACTGGGTGGATAAATTATCTTATCATACTGTTTAAGAAGGTTTCTTGTGGGTTGGTGCCAGGATTCAGGATATTGGCCTCATTTAAAACTTCCAATTGCATCCACTGTAATAAACATGGGTTTATTTTCAAATATTAAACACGCTATTTCTCAGAATCAGGCCATGGCCCCCTCTGCACCAGCTGCTCCGATAGGCCAAAAACCGACAGAAAGATCAATATACCAATCCAGACAGAATTTCGGTGTGAACTTTGGCTCCCTTTTCGTTTTAGAGAAATACATATTCGATAACCTTTACGTTGATAATACAGGAGTTGAATTGGACGCTATTACTAGCTGTGTTAAAAATTTCGGTATCGATGAAACAAGGAATAAATTAGAGCATCACTGGAAAAGCTATTGTTCGGACCAAGATTGGGAGTGGTTGAGAGAGAAAGGTATACAATCGATAAGACTTCCAATTGGTTATTGGATTGTTAATGGTGGTGGATTCACTCACAATACCAGTTTCCAGAAAATTGCACCAGTTTATAAGAATGCATGGAATATACTGAAAAAAGAATACATTGAAAAAGCTAAAACTTATAATATTTCTATTCTTATAGATATGCATGCACTCCCAAAAGGAGCTAACACGGGTGATCATAGTGGTGAATGGTTTAAAATTGCTGGTTTCTGGGATGATCATAATGCCATTGACTTAGCTGTTGAAATTTGTAAGTTTATTGCAGATGATTTGAAACATTATGATAATATATCAGGCCTCCAAATTGTCAATGAATCAGTCTTCGATAATAATGCCAAAGGCCAGAAAAACTATTATACCAAAGCTGCCAATTCGATTCGTTCTGTTAATCCGGATATTCCTATTGTTATTAGTGATGGTTGGTGGGCAGATCAATGGGTTCAATTTTTAAATAAATCATCTAACAATAATATTGGAAATTTAGGAATTGTTATCGATGATCATATTTATAGATGTTTTAGTGACGAAGATAAGCGTAAAAAAGTTGAAAATATTATTAACGATTTAGATTCTTCCGTTTTGACAGGATTATCAGCGGAGGCAGATTTTATAATTGGAGAATATTCGTGTGTTTTAGATACACAAAGTTGGAATAATTCAAATGGTGTAAATAGGGACGAAATGGTAAGAAATTATGGTAATAAACAAGTATGGCTCTTCAAAGATAGAGCAAAGGCAGGTTATTATTTTTGGACTTTTAAGTTTTTATACGGAGATGGTGGTGAATGGGGTTTAAAACCTATGATTGAAAGAGGTTGTATACCAACTAGAAATTTGTCTTGCAATATACCCAATCAAGATACTTATAACCAAATTTTCAATAATCTATATAACGGACATATGAATTATTGGAAATCGCAAAATCCTAATGAGAATTATGAATTTTGGAGATACCAAGAAGGTTTTGTAACTGGGTGGAGTGACGCTGTTGAGTTTGCTAAATTTAACAACTCTAGAATCGGTAGGATAGTTGCATGGAAATATGCTAGAAGGATGGAGCATATTAAGGCTAGAGGAGACAGTAGATTTTTATGGCAATGGGATGCTGGGTTTCAGGAAGCAGTTAACAACTTTAATTCATGTTGTGGCTGAATGCTTTTCATTATTTAATGTTTAATTTTTTGTATACCAAAATTATATACTTGAATATCGATACTGTTTTGGGATTACTCATATACAAATCTCGTTTGTTTTTTTTCCCCTTGATGTAAATTATTACTTGTCCGAACAAATTATTTTTGAAAGTTTTAAAGCTTTTTAACCATTTCAATACTTTTCATATATTCTATTTTAAAAATAAATAATCACAAAATTGAGAAAAAATAAAATAATTCTATGTGCACGTGACAGAAATCTTGTCTACATGTAGAAAATAGCAGTTTCATACATATTACTTTTGTGGGTTTGGCCGAGTGGTCTAAGGCGTCACGTTTAGGCCGTGATATCGAAAGATGCAAGAGTTCGAACCTCTTAGCCCACAGAATAATTTTTTTTTCTGTTTCAATCTTTTTTATTGCTCTTCCAAACTGAGATATCCTTTCACTTTTTTCTACTTCCTAATAAGAGATAATTTTTTCTACACAACCTAGTAATCTATATACATACACTCCTACTATATATCTTCTTTTTCAAAATAGTTAAACCTTGATTTAACTTCTTTAATTAAATTATTCCATTCTAATAATTGGGTTCCTTCAACCATCAAGCAATTTGATTGAATTAATGTATCCGTCTTCTTTAAAAATCTAACCATTAACTTGATCAAATTATTATAATTTTCAACATCTTGTTTAACCGCATTTTCTTTCATCGTTTTATTAAGAATTTTACGACTTCTAGTTATAAAGCTTGTAAAATTGGAATCCTCTGTACCACTTTCCTTTAAAAATATATGTGGATCATATTCAAAAAGTTTACTCACAATAAGTAAACAAACTGACACAATCGATTGATCATCTTTGACTCCAGCATCAAAAAACTGTTTAAAATATAATTCCCATTTTATTGAACATAAAAACTGTAAATTTTTATTATCTTCTAAAACTTTCAAAAAATAATAAATACATTCAAATACTTGTTTACGATATATTAATCCATCATCGATTTTATGTTTATATGGCCCAATAGTTTGTATATGAATATATTCTTTATTTGGTTTAATTTCAGATTTCATTAAATTTGGTAAAATTTTATTCATTAAAGTAATAGCTAAGTTTGGCTTTTTATTTATTATTAATGTCAAATTTGATATTCCTACTTGTTTAAATATTAATAGTTTATTTGAAAATAATATATTGGTAGTAAATTCTGCATATTTTACTAAATCTTGTAAATTTTCTTCATTTAAATACAGTTTATCATTAAAAGTGAATTTGACGCTATTGCAAATTGTTAACATGACATTATCATTAATATTGGAATCTGATTTAGTTAAATAAACTAATAAAGATTCTAACAGATTATATTTTATTAAAAGAATCGAAATACATTCAGAAGCAACCTCAAATGATTTATTTTTGTTTACTGGATCTTGATTTTTAGCTTGTATATCAATAATCAACATAAAAATATTGTACGCCATATCATTATTTAATTCAATATTTCCTAAAATTATGGAAAGGCATTTTAAACTTGGATTTAAATCAATTTTCAAATCGGATACATGATTGATATAATTCAAAAATCTGTCTAAATATTTAGATGTGTATCTGGAAACCATTGTTGAAATAATTTTCACTGAAATATTAACAATATTCATATGATTAGATTCCAAATTATTTAGGAAAATATCAAGGTTAACATTTAAATCAATAGATTTGACAACCTGATCAAGGAATACTAATGAGAAATAAATATCTTTTTCCTCTAATAAATTTTTCAAAACTTTGTTTATCGAAGTATCATCCTTTGAAACCACAGACAAAACTGCTAAACATTTGGAAATTTTATAATCAGTAGAATTACCACATTTTAAAATTTCTTTTGAAATATTTTCTTCATCAACCTGTTTTAATAATTCAGTTATAAGCATTGGTAAACTTTCATCAATTTTATCATAACTTGCTAACTCTGTTAATGCAATTAAAAACCTATGAAGATCTGAATTTATGGCTACATTTCTAAGAATGTATGTGATTATTATAACAAATAGATTGGAATTTGATGCTTTAAACAGTTTATCCTCTTGAAGTTTGTAAATTAAGTATAACAATTTATGACAATCGTCTGAATCTAAAAAGTTATATACCATAAAATCTTTTATAATTTGAATAGCAGAATCTGATAAATCAGAAATGAATACATATTCATAAATACTATTTAAAATATATTTTGTCCACTCAACAGTAATGAAAGAATTATTTTTTTCAGATTCAATAATTTCAGAAATGGCGTTTAAGCTTTGTAACGCTAGAATTTCAGAGGAAATAATTTCAGTAAACATTTGCATAACTTTTTGTGCTTGATTGGAATCTAAATTAACATCTTTTGCAATTGATACAATAACATTTAATGATTGTACCCTAATCTCTGTTGAAACGTTTTTATCAATAATTTTTCCAACTAATAAATCAAGAACTGAATCGGTCATTTTAATAATAACAACCTCAGATGATTTATTATCACAAATATTTTTATTAAAAATTAAATATAATAATTCTAATGCATCCATTAAAAATTTATTACTTATCTCATTTGACAAACACATTGTGATATAAGAAAGAAGATAATTTAAACCTTTATCATCAAGTTCCTCCAGATCACAATATGTTAACAAAGCTTCATAAAAATTGAAAATTTCATTATTTTTAATCAAAGTATTCCAATTATCATTCAATGTAACTATAAATAAGTTTGAATATTTTTCATTCAACCCATTCAAAGCAATAGCCAAATCTGCAATCAGTTTTAATATCAAGTTAACCTTTTCTTTCAAAAATTCTTGGTTCCTATCTATAAACTTCAACAAAGAGTCACATATATTAAGATTGCATTCTTCAAGAATGTATATTGGGTCATCGTCAACTTGCATACTAATATCACTATTTCTTCTACCATTGGTAGTATCAATAATATTTTTACTAGTTAATAAACTATAATATGGACCTTCATGTTCACAATATTGGAAAATTAATGTTAACGAATTAATCAATTTTACGATCACATCTTTATTTTTTTCAATTTTCAATCTATCAATTAATAAGGGTAAATCAGGTTTTATAATACTTGGTAGTCTAATTGGATACATTTTAATAATCGATGTTAATAAAACTAATGATTCTGATCTTAATTTCCAAGACGAATCAAAATTATCATCATCGTCATCGGCATCTTCATCTTGTTCATAATCATCATATTCTGAATCATCATATTCTGAATTATTACTTTCATTATCTAGATCTTGGTCTTCATCAGTACATGAATTATATGGATCGTAAGATATAAATAAATTAATTATAGTTAAAATATCTGGTATTAACATACTTATTGCATCACCTTTTAAATTATTAATAATTTTAGTTAGTAGGGCCAAACATTCAAATTTTAACAAATCTGAATTTTGTTGAATTTCATAATCTGAGTCAACTTCATTAATTTTCTCAATATTTAAAATATATTTAACAATAGCCCATAATTTATCTAAATAAAGATACATCATTTCTGGGTTACCAACTATACCCGAAGATAAAGTAAGTATAAAAACAGACATTTTCAAATTATCTGATTTAAAAGAAGGGTCATTAAATTTATTTAATATTGGATTAATGAACACACTCTCAAACACGTTTTGCCTTTCAATATTTTTCAACATTACAGGAAGTACAAAGATACTTTTCTTTGAAATGATTCCATCTTCGTCAAAAGAACATTGAATCAAAAGTTTGAAAACCTCATCAATTTCTTGATCATTCATTACTTTACTTGTATTTTCAATCAAATCAACTAATATTTCGATATCATCAATTTTAAATTTTTCATTATCATTATCATCATTTTCATTTTTATGATTTTTATTGTCATTCAAATGTTTGACTAAATTTGGTAACATTATAAAATTAACATTCTTGCGAACGTTAACAGAATTTGGTAAATTTGTAAGTATATTATGTATAGCCATTGTGTAAATTGTTGAAGTGATTGAATCTTTTTTCTTTTTCAACATTTTAAAATTTAAATTTAACAAATTTTTCAAAATTTCAATTACTTTTAAATCAAGAACATAAGAAACAGATTTGAAACAATTCAATGCTTGGGTACGAACTTCATCAAAATCATCATTTAGACCTTTGATTAAAACTTTAGTATATTCATCCAAATATGTATTAGAAAATATCGAACTATTATTTTTAATACTCTTGTCTAAATCATTAAGTGCCATAAATCGAAGGTCAGGATCAGTATCCTTGGTCATCACCAAAAGATCGCCAACATTCCTCCTCGAATACATTGATGCTATATCTACCCTCCTTATACGTTTCAGAATAGTTAACTACTTTCATCTTCAGCAATAAGAAACGGGGACAAAACATGAAAGGAATGCTTTCAGCGAATTACACTATGGTGGCTTTTTTTCTTGCTTTTTGACACTGGTAGTGTCTTTTAATATGCAAATAATTTTAGTGAAGTGAAACTAAATAGTTGATATGAATTGTATAAATATATACGTATTTAAAATTATATATATATATATATATATATTAACTAGGATAAAAAAAACCAAGCATGAAAAAATATATTTATTACATAAAAAGTTTTCAAAAAAAAAAGGAGATTAAATATATATAATGTATGGGGGTAAAATAGCAGAACGAATTAATGTGTAAAGAGGTTTGAGAAAAAAAAAGAGTTGAAAAAAAATGTTTTGATTGAATGTATAAAGTAAATGGAGAGAAAAATGTGTGAACAATTGGATGTCTAAATTCAATCATGTATATTTAGAAATTACATGCGAAAAAAAATTAGGTATGATAAGAAAAGGAGCAATGTAATTTAAAAATTATTATTCATTAGTGAATCAAACAATTGTTTATCATATTGATCAATTTGATCAATATTATCTTTATTATTAGAATTATTATTGTTGTTGGAAAGCTTATTTTGATTTAAGAATAAAGAACTTGTCATAGGAACAGTACCAATTAAGGAAAAATCCAAATCTGTGTCAGCAGGGTTTAAAGTTTCAGCGTAGGTTTCATCACTTACAGGGTTATTAGATTGTAATAAATTCAAGTTTTGTTGTTGTTGATTAGCAATTGATTGACGGCGTTTTGAAGATGCAACAGATTGTGCATCTGTATATGTTTTAGTTTGATAAATATCATCCATTAAAGTTGTATTTGTTTTGGCGTTAGTTAATTGTGGACCTGTAAATTCTTGAATTTCATCTGGTGTATCAGCAGTCAGTAATTGAGGTTGCTCTGCAAATGATCCAGCAGGAGAATTTGCTGAAGATACAGTATTAGAAGAAGAAATTGATAAGAAAGAATTTGAACGACGTGGTTGTGGTGAAGGATATGGCTGAAAAGAGCCTTGTCCTTTGATATGATTATGATGATGATGATGATGGTGATGACGTTGTAAAGAATGATCTGAATGTAATGAGTGTAAGGAATAAAATGATTGATTACTTGAATGAGTTGAAGATCCAGTTGTATTTTGGTATAACTGTGTAAATGATTGATTTGATTGTGAATTATTAAGAGCTGCCTGTTGGAGTAGATTATTTTGAGAAGAAGAAGAAGGTTTCATATTAAAATTATTTAAATTTGAGTGAGAAAGTTTATTTGATTCAGATAAATCATTATTTGAAGTAGATGAATATGTTGGACCAATTAAAGGAAATAAAGGGAACAAAGAATCTGGTTCATTATCACGATTACCATTATCAATATTATTATTATTTTTATTATTATTATAATTATTATTGTTATTGTTATTATTTAAAACCGATGAATTTGATGCGTTCCTATAAATTTTAGGAGTTGGTGCACTATCTTCAAAGATGTCCAATAAACCATTCCCAGGAGTTGGAGGCAATATACCAAACATAGTACCACTATTATGTGCATTATTAGGATTGTAAAAATTATTAATATTTTCATTATTTTGGTTAGCAATATTATTAGGTACATTATTAGACTGTTGATTAGCAAAATGATTATGATTATGATTGTTATTATAATTGTTATTATTAATATAATTAGGATTATTGGAGTCAGTTAAATTTGTATCCATAGTTGGGCTTATACTATTTGGACTTGTTAAGACATTTTCAGTAGGTGAAGAATCTGATAAATTATTTAAAAAATTATTAAAATGGACATTCATTTTATTTAAAGGTTTAATATATTCATCTACAGGAATTGATATTTCACCCAAACCTCTTTGTTGTTGAAGTTGTTGTTGATGCATTTGTTGAAGTTGTTGCGGTTGATTTTTTGATGAGTTTGATGATGATCTAAAATTTTGTAATGGGTCCAAACCAATTTGTCTTTTAAATCTGTTGTTGTTGTTGTTGTTATTATTATGGTAATAGCTATTATTGCTATTTACAGTATTGCCTGTTACATTGGCAGACATCAAAGAAGATACACTTTCTGAATTTCCCATTGGAGGGGAAGACATATCCCAAGGTTGTTCTAAAACGGCAGAAATAGAGGTATCTTTATCATTCATTGAAAGTTTCAAATCTGAGTTAATTGAACCATCATGATCATTATATAAATTTGAAATCAAAGGCTGAGAAGATATATCATTCATATTAAATAATGATTGATCAGTTAGAGATGGAGATAAAATATTACCGTTTATTTTAATTGATGAATTATTATTACTTGAATTAAGATTGCTGAAATTGGTTGGAGTAGGAGTTTGAATTGATTTAGGTGAATTTTTCTTGATATTTTTTCGTTTTGAAGTTGACGATTTAGCTTCTAGAGAACAACATGCATCTTTAGGTTTATCAATATTGTTATTATTAGTGGCATCTTTATCTTTCTTTTTGGTTAATTTTTTAGATTTGTTACAACAGGTGCATTCACCTGAAACATGACAAGGGCAGTCATTATCATGAACCTGAATCTTACCATTTATGAGGGTTGTCTTTTTCGAACAAACGCAGTTAACATGTGCATTCCTAATTCTTCTTTGTTCTTTACAAAATGGACACTGAGTTGAAGGTCTACCTTTTGGTTTAATCATCATTAGAGGTTGATCTGTATGAGTACAAGTTGTAACTCTATGTCCTCTAATGCATCTTTCGCAGGCGTATTTAACACCGTTAATTAAAACCATGATTTGATATAGTATAATGAGATCTTGCTTTGTTGATATACTAGCAACAGAACATACTCCGTTAAGACGAAAGGGCGAAAAAAGGTTATTTGAAAAAAGGGGGGAAAGCTGGGTGGGAAAGAAAAAAGCAAGGGGGCAGAAACAACCGAAGCCGGAAAATGAATCAAACGTGAGTGTATGTGTGAATGTAAAAGCGAATATGCGATATTCCCAGAGCCAAGTGTGTCAAAAACGGCAAAACACTGGCCTTTCCAGCACTGAACTGTAGTCAACCTCAGCAGCTGCAATTCCACAAACACAGTTCTGCAACAAGTTCAACAAAAAATTAAAAAAGAAAAGAAAAACTTGAAATCGACGCGCCGATCGGCCCAAGCGCGTCGCTCGGGGCTCAGCAGGGTTTGGCCCTCTTTGTTTTTCCCTTTTTTTCCTTTTTCTCCTTATCAGAGCAACGTATGCAACCCCGATTCTGCAACAAAGCTTGTATACGAGAGTGTATTGTTTTATGCAACGTGTATTACCGATTTTGCTGTTGCTGTGCTTGCTGTACAGCTCGTTTATCTGTATAGCGGTGTAGTTGTGTAGTTGTGTAGCTGTGTAGCTGTGAGACCGTGCAGTGCTGAATATCTGCTGTTCTGGGTTGTTTTGGTGTACCACCACAACACACTCCTCTGTTATACCACACCGGTTTACATCTTTACAAACCAAAAGGCGTTGTTATTCTTATTTGCTATGACCATCTCTGACAATAAGCTGGGCACTAATTCAAACAAGGTTTGGGCAACACTTATCACCAATTCCAACTATTTACCAGGAGTTTTAACACTTAATTACTCTCTTATCAAATCCAACTCAAATTATCCGTTAATTGCCTTACACACCTCAAAACTTGATGATAAAAGCTTGAAAATACTAAAAGATAATAATATTCCTACATTATTAATCCAAAATTTAAATCCGGGTGAAAACAAATCAGTTGAACCGAGATTTGTTGATACTTGGTCAAAGCTTTATTTTTTTAAATTAACACAATTTAAAAGGATAATCCAATTAGACTCTGATATGCTAATTTTACAAAATATTGATGAGTTAATGGATTTGAATTTAAACGGTTATAAATTTGCTTCAACTCATGCATGCGTTTGTAATCCTTTAAATTTTTCAAATTATCCTGAAAACTGGTGTGATAAAAACTGTGTTTATTCAGATCATTCAAATATTAATTTAAATAAATCAATTTATGGCCCACACTGTAGTTCAGGTTTATCAAAATTAAATTCAGGTATTTTAATAGTTGATCCAGATATGGATAATTTTAATAAAATTAAATCAAAATTATCTGATAATAATGCTGTTAATTCATATATTTTCCCCGATCAAGATCTTTTAGCCGATTTATTTTACAATGACTGGTTAGCAATATCTCAATATTATAACACTTTGAAAACTTTTAAAAATTGTCATCCAACTTTATGGAATTTATCCAAAATTAAAAATATTCACTTCATCCTTTCGCCTAAACCTTGGGATGTCAATGAAGGAAATTATGTCGATGACACAGGGACTTTCAAATTATGGTGGGACTTCAACAACGAACGCATTAGGAATACTGGAAATAACTAACAAGAAAAAAAAAATGTCAAATCAAATCAAATTCACTATTATACATAACTGACAATCTATAATATATATAAGATATATATGTAAAACACATACAATAAATTCTATGCTTTTCTATCATTCTTTACTCATCTACTTCTATAACAACAGGATAATTCTCTCCTGATTTCTTATTTTGAATCGAATGTATAGTACCTGCCCTAGTAGGCCTAATATCTTCTGCTGTCTCTATATCGTTGACAATTGCCATATCAGTTATATCAATACTAGTTGATCTGTTTTTATGTATATAATTTCTATCAACATCATCTGCATAATTTATACCATCTTTCTCTCCATCTCCTTCACCATTACTTTCACCTACCCCGTCACCGTCTCCTTTCCATCCTCTATCTACATCCTCATTCACACCATGGCTATTTACCTTATTTCCAAAATTCAAATCATCTAATTCTAGTTCGTCTAATTGCGATAAAGATTTTTTATGTTGTATATGTTGGTGCTGTGGTATTATATTGATTTTAGAATTAGAATTTGTAAATACATTGTTTAATGAAATCGATGATGCTCGACTTATAGATTTTCTAACTGATTGTTGAATATTCGAAGACCCAATAGTATTTGAATGTGGTAAATTATTCTCTAAGTTCGATGTTGTAAATCTTCTAGATGTTGGTAAATAACTTGAAACTGGAATTTCATTACTGTTTATAGCCGAATTGTGTGGATTAAACTTATAATAAAAAAATTGATATGTTATAACCAAATTTAAACTCATTTGAAAAAATGCAGCAAATATAAATAATGTACCAACGTTATCAGTACCGAAAAAAAGGTAACTAATTTTAGTAAAATCTCCACCTAACCATGATAATAATAATATAATTTTAAAATTTTCGACATGTTTTAGTCTTTGGAATAATAATATTTGTGGTAAAGGTAATGAACTTTCAACCATAAATGAAGTTGATCCAAATATTACACCTAAATATTCATTCTTATTAAATAAAATCTGTGTTATTAATAAAAACATTATAAATCCTGCTAAGAATTTCCAATAATTGATAGGATTTTTCCATTGCCAATAATAAAATGGCCTTACGTAGTGATAATCAAATAATCTGATAATTCCATGAATGAAATTTGAAAATAATGAAAATATGAAAAAAATATTACACTCGAATATTTTAAAGATCATCATTAGACTACCAATTATCATACCTTTTAATTCAAATTTTTCATAATTATCATATATCTCATAATCTGTTAATACATCATTCAAAACTTGTTTATTATTGTTTTTAAACGATTCATATAGTCTTTCCCAATGTCCATGATATTTCTCAAAATGTACTGCGTCATAACTACGATATTTTAATGCAACTTTTAACAAAATTGTTTGAATGAAAACCATTACAAAACATTGTCTTAATAATACAATTTCAAACGGTTGATTAAAATAATAAAATATCCTTAATATTGATGCAACCAGCATAGTACCACATATATCAATAGAGAAACCTTGTGATGATTGCTTCTTTCGTATACTTAATATTGTTGATCCATATGAAATTAAAGGAGTGAAAGAGATAACAAAATTCACCACTGTTGAAACCCAAGGAATGAATTCAGGAGGTACCACAAAATATGCCATTGCTTTTATTATCTGTTATTTCCTAACGTGGCATCCAAACCCCAGGCAGTCTCTGTCCTGGAAATTTTTAAAGAAGCAAAGAAAAAATAAAAAGATGTTTATGTTTGACACAGTAAGCCTCGCGAGGAAATAACGGTTCCAGAAGTTCAACAGTTTGGTGTTTGGGTAGATACACTGGTCTGGAGTGTAGGCATCGGTGTGTGGGACTCTGCTGGGGGAATATTAGGCTGTACAGTAGTGATTGTAGCTTTGTGTTTTTCTTTGGAATAGTACTGTAGTTTTTGAACCTCCCCATATAATTTGTCTACAAATGTTATCGCAGTTAGTGAAGACACAAAAACTGGTAAGACCCGATTTGCTGCAGCTGTTTGCGAAACTGGGATACCCATTACCTATTCAAACCAGGAAACAAGACCTAGTTGGGTTTTTATCTGATAGTATCAGCAAAAATAAAAATGATATCAGTTTGAGTAAATCTGGGAGGGAGACAATTATATCACTTGACATGGGAGTGAAAAATCTATCAATGTCGAAATTTTCAATATCCAATAAAGATTCTAAAGTACCTGAGCTTCAACAATGGTTTAAACTCGATTTAGATCCTACTGATTTACAATTCAATCCTGTTAACTACTCTCAAATAACTACAAAATTTTTAAACAATTATATCATTGACAATAACCGTAACGAACATACATCTGTTTTACTAGAACGACAACGTTTTAGAACCGCAGGATCTGCAAATGTTTTAGACTCAACTTTGAAAACGAATACTATAGAATCAATGCTCTGTATGGGCTTAACAATTCATAATAATCTCAATGCAAATGATCATATTGGTATAATTACAAGTAATCCGGGAATAATGGTTAAGTTTTGGCAAAAAGAGTGTAATCTGAATAACAAAATGAATGATAAGGAAAGCAAACTATTTCGAATTGAAATTGTTTTGAATATGTTATCAACTCAATTGATTTCAAATAATTTATTAGATTTTAATAAAATAACAAACAATAGTAACGACAGTAAATTTCCCATCAGCTTTACTGATAATGATAAATTTTTCAAGCTTTCTGATGATATTAAATCTAAAATTAAGGAAAACTTGAAAAACGGTATATGGTGTAAATCTTGGTATAATGCATGGTCATTTAAATCCAAGAGTAGGAGATTGTGGGAAATTTGTAAAATACTGAATCAATTAGATGATGTCAAATATAAAATCGACGATCCTCTATGGGGTAAGGTTAAAGGTGATGATTTAGCAGACTCTTTACTACACGGAATAGCACATTGTGAGTATCTGAAAAACAGACTACGATTCCAAGAAATTGTTGATAAACAATCTGACATCAAATCTTTTCTAAAAATAAAATAATCCATTTAAAATCGTTACGTTATAAAAAACTTATTTAATTGTTTATAAAAAAAAAATATAATATGCAAACAAAGTAAGAAGAGAATTGAAGGGAAGATAAAAAATAAAACATTAAAGTAGTAAAGTAACAAAAATAAAATAAAATAAAAGAAAAATGTTTCGATAGTAACAAAAACAAAAGGCGATAACCAAACCACACTATCATCAGGGATATTGAATGAAGACGAAATGATCAATCAGTAACCACAAATCTTTTTTTTTTTCAATTAAACAAGATTATTTTTTTGTAAACATGTGAAAGGTAAACCTTTTTGTTTTAAATCTTGAGCATATTTAACTAAGACATGAAATCTACTCTTTTTCATTTCACCTGTTTGTTTTCTTAATTCCATCATATGTTCATCCCAGAAATTTGCAACAAAACCTTCATTTTCTGTACCTTTAATTAATTCATACATTTCATTACAATATTCTGCATCTTTTAAATTACCCATAACATGGAAATTAGAACCAGTACCACGAGTTGCAACTTCTTTTTGATAATCAATTAACATATCTTCAGTTGAAGGTAAACTTAATCTACCTGATAAGATTCTAGCAACGTATTGACCTTGAGCTTCAGCAAATGGGAATGGAATAATAGATTTTGGTAAACCAGCTAAAATTAATGAAGGATCTGGTATATAAAATATTTGTTTATATAAATAATGTAAACTTGAGCCATCAGTTATAATTGAATTTTCACCAGTAATATAAGATTTAAGGAAAGGAATTTCATAAAGGTAACCAGTACAGAATAAAATTTTATCAATATTTGAAATAACTTTACCTGATTGAGTAACGACTGATCTATTATTTTCAAAATCATATTTAACAATTTTATCAACTTGTTCAGTTGAATCTTCGATAACACCTTTAAACATTGGTTCACCAACGCATGACATAGTAATACTTTTTGAAACGGTTAATAATTGAGTTGAAATATCAATACCTGAAGCAGAATTACCAATAATTAAAACTTTTTGATCTTTATATTTAGTTACATCATTATAATATTTAGCATGAGATATTGAAGTTGGATCATTTTTAAACCAGTCTAATAAACCTTCAGATTTAGGTATAAAAGGAGTATCGAAATGACCATGAGCTAAAATAACTTTATCATAAATTGAAGCTTTATCTTGATTTTCAGTTTTTAATTCCCATTTATTTGATTCATTGTTTTTTAAAAGTGATGAAACTTTTGTATTAAATTTAAAATTAACAAAATCAGGGATAGTTTTCTGATAATCTAACAAATAATCTAAAACTTCTACCCTTTTTGGGAAAATGTTAGAATTTTCAGGTAATGGATAATCTTTATATCTCATTAAATTTTTAATAATATTAGTTTCTGTATGTTTATACATTGGAGATAAATGAGGATCATTATCGATAACTTTCAAAGCATTTTTATTATTTTTAGATTCAGTTAATTCAAAAGTAACATTGGATTTATCACCTGTATGATTCCATAAACCACCAGCTTGTGGACGTCTTTCATAAACGTCAATTGATTTGAAAATTTTTGAAGCATTAGGTTCTGCTGCTATTGCTTTTGCAAATCCTAAACCTAATGGACCTGCACCGATAATAGCGATTTTAGGAACAGTCATTTTTTCAATTTTTCAACCTTACTTTTCTTCTATTTTCCTGTTTTTTTGCTCACTTAAAATATAAGCTTATTTGTAAAGTATAAACTACAAGCTTGATTGTGGAAACAGTGTTAAATACAAGTAATCGGAGAGGAAAGAAAAGAAAAGAAGAGAAGGAAAAGGAAAGGAAAAGAGGAGGAAGTAAGGAAACAAATATACAGGAATATAAATATTTAAATCAACGAAGATTTTTTATTGAAACATTAGTAATTGTACCATTTAATTCTCCAAAGTTTGCTGATGAAGAAAAAAAAAAAACAGTGAAAAAAAATGTTCATTCTCCTCGTTATCGTTTGATATTACCGTATTCAGCACGCCAAAATGTGTCAAATTTACTTCGATTTGTGTGCATAAAAAGTGCGTCGGCACGTGACTGCGCCACACCCTGCCGAATCAGGAAGCCTTGCGCGCGGGCACGTGACGCTGCTGGGAGATGCCTAAATAGGAAACCTGGATCGACATGAAAACGAAACCTGCTGAAGACATGCTGTGATTAGTAAGGTTCTTTTTCTGCCAGTTTTGGTTTGTTTCTTCTTGCGTTTCCTCTCCCCCTTTTTCTCTGGTGTAACTGCTGTAGATTATGAGTGGAGAAGAGCCACCAAGGTCGCTCAAAGATGTTAAGAAAGTGCTGCTGGTTTTGTCTGGTAAAGGTGGTGTTGGAAAGTCATCTGTCACTACCCAATTAGCGTTGAGTTTAGCGTTGCAGAATTTTAAAGTCGGGGTGTTGGATATTGATTTAACAGGCCCTTCGTTACCACGCATGTTTGGTATTGAGCACCAGAAAATTCACCAGTCGGAGTCAGGCTGGATACCAGTTCACGCACCAATAAACTCCAGCAACTCTCAAAACTGTATTAAATTAATGTCGCTTGGATTCCTTTTGAATAATCGTGGCGACTCGATTGTATGGCGAGGTCCGAAAAAGACTGGTATGATCCGTCAGTTTCTACGTGACGTTGTTTGGGGAGATTTAGATTATTTAATTATTGATACCCCACCTGGAACTTCAGACGAACATATTGCTATTGCAGAAGAGTTGAATAAAAAAGCTGAAATTATCGATGGTGCAATTATAGTAACTACACCACAACAGGTGTCTGTTAATGATGTGCGTAAAGAAATTAATTATTGCCATAAAGCGAATTTTAAAATTAAAGGTATTATTGAAAATATGTCCGGGTTTATATGCCCCTATTGTACAGAATGCACGAATATTTTCAGTAAAGGTGGTGGTGAACAGCTAGCAGAAGAATTGAATATTAAATTTTTGGCAGTAATTCCAATAGACCCTTCATTTGTTGATATGATTGAGCGTCAAAATGAAATTAAACAAAATGAGAATAAAACGTTGGTTGAATTGTACAAGGATTCCAATATGTACCCAATTTTCAAAGCTGTTGTGGAACAGCTTATAGAGTAAAGAGAGTGGTAACCACCATGTATTGTGTACTATATTTACTAATACATATATATATCGAATATAAAAGGTATTCTATTTGTATAATTTTTTCAACTCGTCTACTAGCTCGCTAGGATCGGATACCAGATTTTTATTTGTGGGAATGACAACCGTTTCGTCATTTATACCACAAATTGGGGACAATCCGTTAATTAGTTTGATTGGATTAGTTTCGATATTTACTGATTTGATTGATTTTGTAGAATCAATACCTATTTTACCAGTTTTTGGCATCCGATTAAGCTGAAGCTCAATATCTAAATATTGATTCAATTTCCGTTGTGAAATTTTAGATGCATCTGAAGCATCTGAATTTCTACTTCTCCTATCTCTGTTTGATACAAGAACAGGTATATCGGTATCTGACTGAGTTGATGTTATTTTAATCGTTGGTGCAATGGCCGTTTTTCCATCTGTTCCATTTTTATTATCATTACCACTGCCATCCTCACTTTCGTTATCTTTTTTAGCTACGGAGTCCTTTTTCTTATCTTTATTTTTCATACCGTATTTAAACAAATTAGTGTAATGCGACTTATTACAGCTTTTATCGTTGAATAAACGTTCGGTTTTATTCAATTTTAGCTCTAAATTTTTCAATCTATGCAATAACTGATCTGCCCTTTTTTTCTGTACCGCAGATTCATTGATAATTTCATCAAACACTTTATTAATCTTATCAAACTGCCGTATTTTATTATTATCAATAGCGGCACTACCGCCATTACCAGTATTACTACTATTGGAAGAAACAAATTTAAACATTGAGCCAATATCGAATTTATGCAGAGACTTATTATTTTTCAAATCATCGTTATTTAAACAGTTAACACGCAGATTATGAACATTGTTATACAGTTCGTTAACGTTATTAAACTGGTTTATTAAAATTTCTTCATCGTTAGATATCTTTACGAGCTGATCCGATATATCGGCGTTATACAGATTGACCGAGTGGTTTATTGAGTCATTGATATCGATCAAATTCTGTTGCCCGTTTGGTATACTTGATACGATGTTTGACAGTCTGAAGTCTGCCTCTGACGGGTACTTGGTAGTGTTCCCCATTTGTCAAAAAGGAGTAACAGCAAAATCAAAGAAAATCAAAGAAAAGAAAATACGGGGGTAATCTACTTTCCTCACGTTGTCTGTGTGTCTGTGTGTGCACACGGTGTATGTCAAAGCAATTGTCTTGGCTCTGCAAGAGACTCATACAGCAGGGTTTATTACAGATTGTGTACACTCTGATGCACACTGTGTGGCTGTCAAGCGAAAGAAACAGGAAAAACCAGGAGAAAATTAGAAAACTAGAAAACTAGAGACATCTGCAAATCCGAGCGTGTGTGTGCGCCACTAATGCTGAAACTGCAGCGTGCTACAACTAGACACCGTGTGTGTGTGCCTGTGTGTGTGCATACATTCAGTCCAACAGACACTCTGAGTGCCAGAGCCGAACAGCAAACTGTCTGTGTACTGCTCACCACAAGCTCCATCCCCTGCAGCAGACACAGACTGCACACGCTGGCTGGCTGGCTGGCTGGCTGGATCCCCCCTACAGGCCCTCGTTGTGTGTGTGCCTGTTGAAGATGTCTTGCACTAGTCTTTGTGGGCTAGTCGTTGCACTTGTTTAGGAAAAGGATCTGCTGCTAATGTGGTCTAAAAATGGTGAATTGCAATTGTAAGTTGTGTGCAATTGCCTCTATAGACTTGATCGCTTCCGTGCGCACATTGGCCATTTTAGTGCAAAACTGGTCGGTGTCGTGCGCAGCCCGGATCTGCAGCCGCGGGCCGACCGACGCGGCATATAGTCGGACGACCGGTTTGTGTATGTGGCGCATGCGGGACATGTGGCGCATGAGATGCCGAGTTCCGTGGAAAAGTTTACTACTATGGGGGAACAAAAAAAAAGAAGGAACATGTCTTGGTTGACATCTTTGGTATACGATTAGCAGCTTTTTCAAGTGTATATATACCAGTATATTAGTACATATATACACAGGCCAATGATAGGTGTACCCTTTTTAATAGGATTGACGTTTGGTGGATGTTGCAGCAATGTTTACACATTTGAAAAAATTACAAAGATTGATAAAAATATAACAACATTAATTACATTTTCACAGTATTTGTTTATTTTTATATTACTTTTCATATTTTTAAAATACATTAAATACTGGAGCAAACCAGATTTGAAAAAAATCGAGTTTGATAAAAAATTCATTTTACCGCTAATTGCACAAAATTTTAGTGCCTATTTAAATAATTTGGTTTTCCAATACAATGTCAAAATGCCAACTCATATTATATTTAGATCATCCGGTACTGCAATAACTTTATTATTTGGTTATTTATTTTTTAATAAAAAATATAGTAAATGTAAAATCAGTGGATCTTTGTTAATCGGCATTGGATTGGTATTTTTCACTATTGATATAAACAATGAAAATGGATTAAATCAGAAAAACACAAATTTAAACGAACATGAAAGTTTAATCGGTATAAGTCTACTGATGTTTTCAACTGCACTGAGTAGTTTAACTTGTTTATTTAAAGAGAAAATTTATCAAGAGGAACAATATGACTGGAAAGAAGTTTTATATTATACTTATTTTTACGGTGTATTATTTTACATACCATTTATTCCACAATTAGTGAAAGAATATACTCAAATGAATGCTAAAGAAGAATTAATTCATTTGTTTTTAAGTAATTGGGTAACTCAATTGATATGTATTGTGGCAGTTAATGTATTAATTTTCAAAGTTAGTGCACTATCTTTAACAGTTGTTTTATTAATACGTAGATTTGTTTCTTTAATTTCAAGTGTTATCATATTCAATAACAAACTAGGTAGAGAAGGTTTTATTGGTGCTTTAATTACATTCATAGGTGCTGCAATCTACGGTTTAGGAAGCCAACTGTTTGGCGGACAAAACGAATCAGCTACTGAATCAAAATACTCCCTGCCAAGTGTTTGTGATAACAAAACTGCTACAAACATCGAAGACGAAGCTAAGAAGACAGTGCCGACGCCGATCGTCGTTGAGAAAACGGAGTAAAACTCCCACAAAAAAAAAAAGAAAACGAGGAAACGGTAAATTGTACCAACTATACACTATACACTACATATATATATATACACAAATATTTAAGACTCTGCATGTGTAATTAACGAACTTTTTTATTTTTACACTACTCTGGCCACTCGTTGAGAAAATCTTTCCACATTGATAAACATGTTTAGATTTAGGGCAGCATTAAGACAATTCCAGAGAGGTCCTGCAGTCAGGAGAAATTTCTCATACACCTCAAATATACTGAAAAGTAAAACTTCTCCAATAATTGAACAGTTGGGAAAACAGTCTTCAGTAGACAAGGCCGAGGACGATGATGAATATTTCATCGATGTGAGTAATATCGAGAAAAGATGGCTGTCATTGAGTTTTGAAACCCAGCAAGACATAATATCATATTTAAACGTCAAACAGGAGTTCGACTGGACTTATCTTACAAACGACGAAAAGAAAGCTATACATTACATTGCCTATGGAAAATGGGGGCCAAGGGATGAATCCGTAATGACATCCGCCGAGTTCGTTTTCAAATTAATGACTAACATGCTGCTTTTCACAGTTTTAGGTTTCTCCATCATGAACTATTACGTAGATCAAGAGAAAATTGCGCAAATGACTGCCAGCGCTGAAGATTCAGAGGCAACTGCATGATACCGGTGTATTCACCTTTATACCTTGTATATAACAACTACCTGCACATATAAACGTATATAAACATACAGTTTTAAAAGTGAAAGTGAAAGTGAAAGTGACAAGCAGAAGCAAAAAAACGGCTTACGTAACTGCGTTACCCGGCCTTCTCGCATCTCGCAGCCCCTTCACTGCTCTGCTAATAAAATACAAACAAAGGCAACGCTAAGCAATAACAACTTCAACCACTGGAACACCTTTTTCTCCAGGCCAACTGCTGACCCTTGTCCACCCACTCGTTTATCTATATTTTCCTTAGTCAAGTGCTGGTATAATAATCCATTATCACCATCATGCCACCAAGAAATTTAACTTCAAGGGCACCACATATCGGTGGTTCAAGCAGTAATTCAAATTCTTCACTTTCAAATCTTGATGATCCTTTTAATCAAGATGGTTATGAGTCTCAAAGTTATCAAGGAGAAGAAGATAACGATAATGATATAGTCGACGATGAAGTATCTTCTTCTGCCAATTCAAAATCAAATTTAAATATGAATAATATAAATAATAATAGCAGTAACAGTAACAATATCAATAGTTCTGCATCACCTGAAATTAAACAACATTTATTTAATTATAGTTCATCAAATGCTTCATCTTCACTTATTAATCCATTTTCTTCAACTAATAGATTAAATTCTTTACAAAATTTAGACAATGATAGTACTAGAACAACTGAATATGATAGATACCCACAAAGATTATCAGCTTCAAGATTAAGTTCAATGCATTCTTCATCATTTTTAAATCAAAATACAGATTCTTATTCAAATTCAAGTAGTAATGATAGATCATCTTCAAATCCATTTTTAGTTGATACAGATTTCTCACCTTTTGGTGGTTATCCTGCATCTTCTTTCCCTTTATTAATTGATGAAAAGGAAGAAGATGATTATTTACATAATCCTGATCCAATTTTAGATGAAGAATATGAGAAACATAGAGTTTGGAATGATTTTAAATCAATGGATAAAAGATATACTTTAACTTTAATTGGTTTATTATTTTTCGTATTTGGTGGTTTAGCTTTATTCGTTGTTTTACCTGCTGTTAGTTATACAGGTGCTGCATCTCATAATTCACGTATTAATGCTCATCCATCTCAATCATCTGTTGGTTCAAATTCTTTAAATTCAACAGATGAGAAAAGTATAGTCATTTTAACTGAATATATTTATCCAACTTTATCAGCTATTAGAACTTCATTAATTGATCCTGATACACCAAAAGAATATTATACAAGGAAAGCAAAAGATGGATCAAAGTGGCAATTGGTTTTCTCAGATGAATTTGCAATTGAAGGCAGAACATTTTATGATGGTGATGATCAATTTTGGTATGCACCAGATTTTCATTATGATGCAACAAAAGATTTAGAATGGTATGATCCTGATGCTGTTACAACTGCTAATGGTACATTAAATATTAGAATGGACGTTTTCAAAAATCATAATTTATTTTATAGATCTGGTATGGTTCATTCATGGAATAGAATGTGTTTTACTCAAGGTGTTATGGAAGTTTCAGCTAAATTACCAAATTATGGTAATATAACAGGTTTATGGCCAGGTTTATGGTCAATGGGTAATTTAGGTAGACCAGGTTATATGGCAACTACTGATGGTGTTTGGCCTTATACTTATGATACATGTGATGCAGGTATAACACCAAATCAATCATCACCTGATGGTATTAGTTTCTTACCAGGTCAAAGATTAAATTCTTGTACATGTGAAGGTGATGAACATCCAAATAGTGGAGTTGGTAGAGGTGCACCAGAAATTGATATTATTGAAGCAGAAGTTGATACAAATATTAGAGTTGGTGTTGCATCTCAATCAATGCAAATTGCTCCAATGGATATTTGGTATATGCCTGATTATGATTGGGTTGAAGTTCATAATGCATCTGTTACTTCAATGAATTCTTATGCAGGTGGTCCATTTCAACAAGCTGTCTCAGCTGTTACAACTCTTAATACTGCTTGGTATGAATTAGGTGTAGGTGAAAGGTATTTTCAAAAATATGCATATGAATATTTAAATGATGATGTAAATGGTTATGTTAGATGGTTTGTTGGTGATGATCCAACTTATACAGTTTATCCTAATGCACTTGCACCAAATGGTAATATTGGACAAAGATTAATTAGTAAAGAACCTATGTCAATGATTATGAATTTAGGTATATCACAAAATTGGGCATATATTGATTTCCCATCTATTGATTTCCCTGTTACATTTGAAATTGATTCTGTTAGAATTTATCAACCAAGTGATCAAGTTAGTACAACATGTGATCCTGAGGATTTCCCAACATATGATTATATTAATGATCATCCACTAGCATATAATATTTGGAATTATACATTATGGAACCAAACAGGATATAAAATTCCAAGGAATAAATTAACTGGATGTTAAAATATTTAGAATGAATAATCAATCAAAGAAAAAAATAAAAAAATAACATATATTGTAACTATAAATTTTTTTTTAGAAAAAAGAAAAAAAAAACAAATAACAAATATATTTAAGTTACAACTATTCCTAACAATTCAGCATCACATATTTATCTCTAACTTATATCTAAAATTATACCAGCTTTGCATTTTTTTTCTCATTCCTTTACCTGGGTACTTGAACACTACCTACTCACTCATAGTTTATCTTCTTATTCATATTACTCTAGTTCCAGTTCCAGTTCTAGTTCTAGTTCTAATTGTTGTTCCTTTTGTTTTTGTTTTTGTTGTTGGTTTTTCTCCATTTTCATCTCTATATTTATATCTATCTTCATTTTCACTTTTCACTGTTCACTTTTCATTGTCTTTTTCTTGTTTTCCATTCATTGTTTCTTTCACTCTTTCAACATTAGTATTAAAAACAAAACAAAATCAAAGTTTATTATTTTGTTTCCATATAGTTACTATATATATGAATATATATATGAATAAATAAATTTCTTATATAAAAAGATTTTGTAAATTTAATCAATCTATTTTATCTGAAGAGTTTAACAAATCCGAAAATTTATCATCATCTAGAAAGAAAATATCGAAATTTTCAAACTTTTTAGAATTTAAAAGCAATATTGGATCGTAATTAAATTTTTTTAAAAAGTTCTCCATTTTATGTAAATCTACATCATTTTTCATAAAATTTAAAAAAACAGCATAAATTTTCTTCCTATCGATTAAACTAACAGACTCTGAAATTTTTTTAAAGTTTCTAAACTCTGGAACATCATTTTTAAAATTTTTTAAACAGATTCTGTTAAAATCTGTGAAAAATTTACTAAATTTAAAACTAACAGATTTCAAAGATTTCAAAAAATTAATGTATTGAAACAACGGTATCTTGTTTAATTTACCAATAATGTTATCATTTTCAATTATTGAGTTATTATTTTTACAATCTGAACAATGAATGTCCCATAATTCACGTAATTCTTCCGATTTTAAATTGCTGCAATTTAAAAAATCAGGATGTTTAACAATATCGTCAATTTCTAAATCAAATGAAGAGAATGAGTCAATTTTTAGCACTTTTAATAAATTTAAAAAATTGTTAGATTCTACAGTTGTTTCAACCAGCGTACCCCCTGCGTTTCCAGCAGTTTCTAGAGCTTCTATATCTGAACAGTCTGAAATATCTGAAAGATCGGATAAGTCAATTGCGTAATCCTCCTCTTCGGTTTTGTCATCAGTCATATATATATACGTAGGCCTGTAGATGGATGCTGACTAGTTATTGAATGCTGTGTATACTAGAAACTTTGAGGAATATAGGTCACACATTGATTTCCAAAAAAATGTTTTTCTGAATTTTCATTTCTATTAAAAAAATATTTACAAGGTAAAAAATATATAAATAAATACACAGTTAGATAGTTATGAGTATATATATATAAATATATTTTCAGATACAGTTATAGAATTAGTTGTCAATCCATTCAAGAGTATTTGAATCGTCGGATTTTGATTTAGTTTTCCTGTTTAAAACCAATTTAACTTTTGTATCAACACCATTTTTATTATCGTATTTTAATCTAAAATAATCTAATGTTTGTGCATAAGTTACAGGTTCAATAATTGAAGGATTTTTTAAATTTTTGATACCTTCAACATAATTTTTAATTTCAATTTGAGTTGGTAAACCCATATTGTGTGGATAGTAGTTAAAATTAGATAATGAATTTTTAATTGAATTTGAGTAATTATTAATTTTAACATTATTTAATAATTCAATTAATTCTTCATCATTTTCGAATTCTGGATTATATATATCTAAAGAAACCATTTCATCAACTACATTTGAAGATAAACTTGATAAATCTTGATAATAATTAGATTTAATTGAATCTTTTGATTTATTAATTAATTTATTTTGAATAAAATCATTAAAATCATTTTTCCTATAATTTGACATTAATTTTGAAGCTAATTTTAATTCTCTTGTAAAAGCTTCTTTGATAGTTGAATCTTTATTTCTTTTCAAAATTTGGTAATTTAATTCTAAACTCAAAGGAGATTTTGAGTTTAATTTATTAATTGTTTTAATTGCAAAATCAGAACCATTTTCTTCTAATGATTTAATAATTGATAAAACGTTTGGATGATTAACTGGATCAAAACATTTTTCAATAATATTTAATTCATCATTTGAATATTTAAATTTATGATTTTTAGGAATTTGAACAGTAAATTCTTCAATAATAGAGTTAATTAAAGGATATAAATCTGAAGTGTTACTACTACTATTGTAATTAAATTTATTGTTGTTATTGTTATTATTATTGTTGTTATTGTTTTTATTGTTATCATTATTATTGAAAATAGTTAAATTTCTATTATTTAAATTAAATTTAGGTAATTCAACAGCAGATAATCTTTCAATTAAATCATTGTATCTATTAATTGGAACATAATGAGTACCAAAACCTAATAATAAAGTATCATAACTTGATAATTCATCACCTGTTAAAGATAAATAATAACCTAAATTACCATCAATTTTAGGTAACCAAAAAGAAGTACCTACATCATTGAAAAAACCTATTGAAGTTTCAGGCATTGCAAATCTTGTTGTTTCAGAAACAACTCTAAAAGGGTTATGAACAGATAAACCAACACCACCACCCATTACTATACCATTAACTAATGATACAATTGGTTTGTTATAAATTGATAAAAGATAATCTAAATTGTATTCATTTTTGAAAAAATTAATTGATTCTTTGTAATTACCATTTAAATTTTCACTAGCACAATTGATTACATCACCACCTGAACAGAAAGCTTTATCATTATTTGATTTAATTAAAATTAAATTTGCTGAATTAGAATTTGAAAATTCTAATAATCTAGGTATAATTTCATTACACATTTCATTATTAATAGCATTTAGTTTATTTGGTCTATTCAATGTAATAGTTCTAGCATTACCTAAAACGTTAAACTCTACCAAATTTTCGTTGGTTGCAGTTGCCATCAGTCTTGTGAAAGTTTTGTTGGATCTTGAAATCATTTTAGAAGTTGACAACATGGTTGGTGGGATATATATAAAATATATACAAATGATAATATATATATTATTTTACTGAGGGGTAGCTGTGTGACAAGGTACACCAGAAGGCAGGAAAGGGGTGGGAGATGGCAGCAAAAAAAACACAACAGGGATCTCAGCTGTCTGCAAACATGTCCAACATGGCAAAAACAGGCGGAGTCGTTGAAAAAACTGAAAAAAAATGAAAAAAAGTGAAAAAAATGTAAAAAATTCACCGCGTCGATCGGCGAGTCACGTGATGCTGCACGTGACCGTCGTTCCGCTTTTTTTCTTGTTTTTCCATGTTTTTCCACGTTTTTCCTTACTGACGCAAGGGAAAGCGTCGTTCCGCGTGTGCTTTGCCTGTTTTAGGTGGTTTGATTTGTTTTGCTTACACGTTCTTCACTCAGCGTTCCTGTGCAAAGAGCAATGACATTCACTGAGACCAAAGATATAACAACACACCCGCCAAACGAGTTCTTTTGGACAAACGAAAAGGATCCCCATATCCACCGTAGAACTCAGATACTGAAAAAATACCCCCACGTCACAAAACTTACAGGTCATGAACCATTGACTAAATACATATCCGGTTGCGTTGTCTTATTACAGTTTTCAATTGCGTATTATCTAAGAAATACACACCCATTTTCTTTTAAGTTCTTATTTTTAGCTTACTGTATCGGTGGATTCGCAAGTCAAAACTGTTTCCTATGCATTCATGAATTATCTCATAATTTAGGATTTAAGAAACCGCTTCATAATAAACTTTTCTCAATCTTCACCAATCTTCCAATAGGTATTCCATATTCCGCATCTTTTAAACCCTATCACCAATTGCATCATAAATTTTTAGGTGATGAAATTTACGATACAGATTTACCAACCTACTTTGAAGCTTTGCTTTTATCAAATATTCTAGGTAAAGCATTCTTTACAACTTTTCAAATCTTTTTCTACGCGTTTAGACCAATGTTCGTAACATCAATCGAATTCACTTCAATCCATTTATTAAATGTTTTGGTTCAGTTCTTTGTCGATTATTTGATGATTCATTACTGGTCTTGGAACTCATTACTCTATTTCCTGTTTTCCTCATTCTTTGCAGGTTCTTTACATCCAACAGCCGGTCATTTCGTTGCAGAACATTACATTTTTAACCCTCCAAACAATTATACCACTTTAAAATCTTCACCTCCTTTAGAAACTTATTCTTATTACGGCATTTTAAACATTTTCACTTGGAATGTAGGTTATCACGTTGAACATCACGATTTCCCATATATTGCTTGGTCAAAATTACCCTTATTAAGAAATCTGGCTCCTGAATTTTATAACAATTTACCACAACATAAAAGTTGGTGTTTCATAATTTATGATTTCATTTTCAACTACGACGTTTCAATGTACAGCAGAGTCAAACGTTCAACTGTTGGTATCAAACAAAGGAAATCCGTCGATTACAACGATAACTCAAAATGAACGCGAATCTAAATCAAAAAAAAAAACATGAAAGTGAAAATGAAAGTGAAAATGAAAAAAAAAAATCCCCTTATTTCTTCTCTAAAACTTGTGTATAAAAATGTAATGGCTTTTCTATAAAATAAACAAATAAATTATTGGTCTTATATACATATTACGTCAAATATATATTGCTAAATGTCTGCTTCTGATGAATCGTCAAACGAGGTTCATCACAGAGTCGCTCGTTTAAGTATAACCGTTGAAGATCCAACTTTTAACGAACGTCAAAAATTTTTATCTTCTTTGAAAATGAATACTTTAACAGATTCTGACAACAGTAAATTAGATGATACCAATTTAGATAATTTGGATGACATGAAAATAAATAAAAAAATCAAGAATAAAAGGAATAGATTTAAAAATAAGCTAAAAAATAACAGTTCTATATCAATTGAAGATGATGTAATTGATGATTCAAATTTAGAGACTCCTTTATCCAATATCGATAATCATTTAAAAGGCTCGAAAAGAAGAAGATCTTCTGTTCAACAACCTTCTACAATTGTTAGGAAAAAAAAATTTTTACAAAAAGATCCTTCATTAATTATATATAGTGATAAAACTAGGAAATCAACAATTTCTTCTATTAGAGATCTACTCTTATATTCATTAACTGATATCGATTGTAAATTAAATTGGGCTAAATTAACAAATAGGAAATCTGTCGATAAATTTGTCGTGGTTTTCTTACGTGGTTTAACAAATGTCGAATTCGGTATGCCAAATCTACAAGATAAATTAGATCCTTTATTAATTTCTAAATTTAATCTTAATCCAAACTTATCAAATTTTCAAAAATATTTTAATGAAGTTATACCACTTTTGGCTCCTGGATCAAATAAATGTATTTATTCGGCGTATTCGTCTTTAGTATCTTTCTCATTATCTAAAAAACAGAAACTTGCTATTCAAAAAGAAAATGAAAATAGGAAAATAGTTTTACCTGATTTATATTTAAATTTAGATGATTTGATTTTCCATAGTTATCCAATTCATGAAAATACAAAAGGTGCATCAATTGAATTGATTAATAAAACTCAAAATTATAAAAGTACTAAAAATTTTAATCATGAAGGTTCTAAAACTTTTGCATTGGATTGTGAAATGTGTAAATCTTTAAATAATAAAATCCTAACAAGGGTATCATTAACAGATTTTAATAATAATATATTGATTGATGAATTAATTAAACCAACTGAACCAATTGTTGATTATTTAACAAAATATTCAGGTATAACAGAAGAGAAATTAAAAGGTGCCGAAACAACTTTAGATGAAATTCAAGATAAAATTTTATCAATTGTTTCATCTAATGATACATTAATTGGTCATTCATTAGAATCTGATTTAAACGTTTTAAAAATTAAACATCCAAATATAATCGACACATCAATATGCTTTGATCATCCAAGAGGTCCACCTTCAAAAGCTTCTTTGAAAATGTTAATGTCAAATCATTTAAATACTAATATTCAACAAGAGAAATTTACAGGTCATGATTCAGTTGAAGATTGTATTAGTTGTATGGAGTTAGTTAAATTGAAATTATCAAAAGGTTATTTATATGGTAAATCTTATAATATGGAATCATTATTTAAAAGAATCCAACAGTGTAATAAGCTAATTAGAAATTCAAATAATGAGAAAATACCTAAAAAATCATTAGTTATAGGTTATTCAAATGTTAAAAATTTTGGACATCATGAATTACAAATTCAATGTAAAAATGATGATGAAATAATCGATAAGTTTATTGAAAATCAACAAGATTCAGATTTAATTATTTTAAAATTAAGAGAATTGGAATTCTTTAAAAAATTTAGTGAAAATGAAAATTTACCTGATTTAAAATTACCAACAGATATAAATGAAATGTATAAAAAAGTTAATGAAAGATTAGCAAAAATTTATGATTCTTTAACACCAAATTCTATTTTATTAGTATGTTCAGAACACGGTGATACAAGGGAAATGTTAAAATTACAAACTTTAAGCAAACAGTTCAATAGTCATGTTACAAATGATGATAAAAACGTTAAAGAAACTTTTACAACAAAAAATGCTGACGATTTGACCGATGCTTTAAATGTTGCGAGAGATGCATTGTTTTTGTGTACGATAAAACCAAACAATCCGAAAACAGGGAATGAACAAATAAAAGAATCGAGTGAAATACGAGATAGCAGTTTGTCAGATGAAAAGGACAAGTCATCTACCAACTCCTCCAACGATGAGGAAACTCCCTCTGTGTAGACTTTGTAGTTGTTTATGTAAAGTAACGAGACGCGTTGTTAGAGAGGGAAAAAAAAGGGAAAAACAGAGATTTTTGTTATGCCTTAGATTTACAGGAAACATATACAGGAAGAGAACGCCTTTAAGGGAGTGTTATAGGATATCTGCACGGCATTTCACATTGTAATGGTGGTTGTAATGGATGGTCACATACAGGGCTCCGGAGGTGACAGGAAAATAAGCCAGATTTTGGAAATAGATGATATAGAAAGTGACAGCAACGATGACAACGTGTACAATGATGTCGAAGTTGGTGATAATAACAGTAACGACAAGGCAAATATGAGCCTCGAAGAGATATTCACCAGACCCAAAAAAGCCGGTTATGAAAAGCTGAAAATGTTCAGGAAGACACTTCTGAAAAGAGATCGCCAACATTCTAATGAGTCGATCTTAGAACAGGTTTATAACGAAAATCTACGAAATAAGAAATCCAAATTAAACACTGATGATAACTTTGATGGCGATGCTAAAAATGAAGAAGTCAAGCTAAATGACAATGTAAATGCAGAAAATAGTGTTGTACTATTGGATGATATAAATTTGAATATAGCAGATACTAATATAATATCCGATTATTATGATGATGATGATGATTTGGAAGGAGACGAAGAAGAAGTAGAGCAGAGCGTAGCTCATGTACAGATTAACCAAGAAAAACAACAACAACAGCAACAACAAGAAGATAAGATTCAATTACAGGAAAATAACTCTGAAGATAATCAGAAACTGACAGAAAAATGGATCTTGAAATTTGGTAAAAAAAATAATGATACAAATATCGATCAAAACAAACCATCCTTGATTGAAAAAAAACAGCAACATATAAGTAGTCAAGAAGAGAATGAAAATGAAAGTATAAATGAATATAACAGCAATGACAGCAATGAAGAGCTTGATACAAGTGATATCCAAATCTCTCCAAGTATAAAGCACGAAATTAGCTCATTAAACAATGCATTCCCAACATTAGGAAAATCCTATAAAATTTTAAATAAAATTGGAGAAGGTACATTCTCTACCGTATACCTTGCACAGAAACAGAAAAATAACGACCACTTTACAGCTTCTAGAAATTTAGTTGCTTTAAAAAGAATTTACGTCACTTCTTCACCACAAAGAATTTATAACGAATTAAAACTATTATATACCTTATCAGGCCATAGGAATATTGCTTCATTGTTGGATGTTATAAGATTTGAAGATCAAGTAATTGCTGTTTTACCATATTTTGAGCATGCTGATTTCAGAGATTTTTATAGAGATTTACCATTATGTGGTATACGAAATTATATGTTGCAATTATTCAGTGCGTTAAAATTTATTCATTCAAAAGGTATAATACATAGAGATATTAAACCAACAAATTTCTTATATAATCCAATAAAGAGAGTTGGTGTTTTGGTAGATTTTGGATTAGCTGAAATGGATAATGAAATGGCATGCAGTAACTGTCCTTGTCTATCAGGAGGTCATACAAATTATACGATTAAACAATTAAGTCATGAAATATCACAATTTCCTAAAAATGGATATCTTAAAAATGATCAAAGACCTGGAAGAAGAGCAAATAGAGCTGGTACAAGAGGATTTCGTGCACCTGAAGTTTTATTCAAATGTAACAATCAAACTATAAGTATAGATGTTTGGTCAGCTGGTGTAATTCTATTAACATTACTATCACGTAGATTCCCATTCTTCAATTCAAGTGATGATATAGATGCAATAATGGAGTTAACTAATATTTTTGGTATCAAAAAAATGAAAAATTGTGCGTTATCACATGGTTTAATGTTTGATTGTAACATCACATGCGTGAAAGAGTCAGTTGGATTACAAAGGCTTATAACAACTGCAATCATAACAGATTGCAAAGAAGGAGATACATTTGCGGATGATTCACCTGTTTGGCAATATTTGTATTCTTTGGATCATATGTCATCAAAAGCGTATGAAGAATATAGTACAGCGATTGATTTCTTGGAAAAGTGTTTGACATTAGATGCAAATGCAAGGCCTAGTTCAGCCAAGCTGCTACAGCATGATTTTCTCGGTGCTAATTAAACTCTAGAATGTGTAAAGGCATTGTTGATACCATTCAGCTTGTTATATATATATGTACACAAATTTGTAGATATATAACTTCTTTAATAGAAAAGATAATATTAAATAAAAGAAAGAAAAAAAGGAGATAAACAGAATAGTAAACATAAACCGTTAAATAAGAGCAAAATAACGCATTAAAAAAACAGGAAAGAAATAGGAAGGCACATATGATTATTTTTGTTTTTTGGATTCATCAAGTGATTTATTAAAGTATGTACTTTTATTTTTATTTTCCTTTTCCCGTTCTGCAATCATTTCATTGATATCATGAAATTTTTCATCAGCCAATTTTGCATATTTTGAATCCAATTCCATAGGGCCAAACTGTCTGAATTTTTTAATGTATAAATCTGATTCCTTTTCAGAATTTATGCTTGATGCTTTTGCAAAATAGTAAGAACGTTGTTCTACTAAGAATTTTTTCAAAGTTTCAAATTTCTCATTTTTAATATTAGGGATACCGTATTGTGAATAATATTCACCATCTGGTAAATCATAAGTACAATATTGAATATAAGGTAATTTACCTTCTTTATATAAATTAATGATTGAACCGTAATGCTTAACCATTGTTTTCCTGAATTCATCTTGATATAATTGGACACTGGCTTTTTTAACACCTGTCCATCCAATTTCAACCAATTTTTCCCTTGTTAAATTATTCAATGAAGGACGGAACCATGAATATGGATTGAACAAGCCTGCCCATAAAATGAAGTAAAACATTAAAAGTTTGAATACATGGAAAGCAAAATAAATCCATTGACCAACAATTGGAGTTTCACTGTGCATTTCATTGTAGAAAGCTAGTGCTTTATCAGGTTTATTTAATAAATAAGTTAATATTAAATAAATAACTCTTGTAGTACCGTAAGTTAAAGTGAAATTTGGATATGGTGAAATATATTCAGGTAAATCTGTCAATAACCAGAGTAGGAAAAATGCAATTGTTGAATAATGGAAGATTGTACGTTCTCTGAAAACAGGTACAAGCAATTGTCCAGGCAACAAAATATTTTGGACTTGTTCATCAAAATAAATTGGCTCTAAAAATTTAGGATCATCAGCTAAATTTTCTTTAAACAATACACCACCAGTCCTAGTTAATAAACCTGGATGTTTGGAGACTGCAAAATGTGTTGGAATTTTATCATAAAAAATGGATGGGGAAAACATGACTGGAATTGTTTTAAAGATTTTAAGTAAGTCTAAGAATGATGTACGTTTTGTGACAGTGATGCAATAGTCTGAATCTGCAGACGCTTTCATTCTGATGTAGATGTCATATGAACCTTCTGACATGGCTGTGGTAGTTGATAAGAGACTTGAAAAGAAAGAAGTACCTTAAGAGAAAAAACAGCTAAAAACAACAAACAGGGCCAAGAAAAGTTGGAGAGCAGTCAGTAAAAGGATTATCTTTGCAACCTCAACACAGTACAGTATACGAGTTGCAAAAAAGTCAGGCAGGTTGCAAGTTGAACAGAACACGGTGGTGATAACGAAAAATACACACACACACAGGGCTTGACAGAACACGGGTACGTCATCAAGGAAAAACATGTGGAAAAATTATCGAGGAAAAAAACATGTTTTTTGGAGCTAAAAAGCAATTTTCTCCGCACACGGAACAATGTAGAGGAAATGATGATTAAGTTTATATACAAATTATAGCTAAGTATAAAGACTACACGTAGATCTATATCTTATAGGATACAATCATACCAAACTCTAATTTTGGACAGCTGATAAGATATCAGAGTCACCAGCGTCTAAGATAGTTAAAACACCAACTCTGAATAATTTACCACAAGCGGTACCTAATTCATTGTTACCACCTTGGAAGTAGTAGACAGCACATTTAGATAACATAGCGTAATATTCTAATTCAGATTTTCTTAAAACTGGGGTGTTAGCTGCAACGATGATCATTTTAGCTTTACCTTGTCTCATAGCTTTAATGGTGGTTTTGTAACCTAAAGCATATTTACCAGATTTAATAGCTAAAGTTAATTTAGCGTTCATAAGGTCTGAGTTCTTCTTTGATTTTGGTGCCTGTATAAAATTAATAGTATTTCACTTCGTTGGGTGTTGAGATTACTATTGTTTACATGTTAGTATAATGAATCAAAAGATTATTATGGATGTTTTTTTTTTCTGTTTTGACTATGAGCAGAATAAACGACTCACATTCAGAGAATTAAATGATGTAAAAGATACTGACCATCTCTGTGTATTGTATATAGTTTTCACTCCGGTCTGGATGCAAAAAGAGGAAAGGAAAAGAGAAGGAAAAGAACAAAGCAGGAGAAAAGTAAACTAAATTAACTGAAATAAAATTTTCAACATGTATATAGCTAATGCGCCACTGAAAATTTTCTCTCTCTCAGCGCTGCCTCTTCTGACAGCAAGACCAAAAACAAGGCACCCTCGCACCGCACGGACTGTGACTGCTGCTACGCTTGTTTCTTGCAGCCACCCGCAGAGAACCAATTGCGCGTCGCCCAGTCGGTTCTGCAACTGTGAAATATTGTGCGAAAGCAATGTGTGCGGAGCGAGGGTGGCAGTTTCCTGCGAGGAAATATACCACTTTCCACCCATTTCAAGATTTTGTGGAATTTTTCATTACTGTTTTACGCATATTACCTTCTCTGTAATTTTAAGAAAATTTGATAGTATTTTTACTTGTTTTTCCCCTATTTACTCCCTGTTTTGGTTTTACTTTATTTTAAAGCAAGTCTTATATCTACATCTAAACAATGAAGGTCGAAGTTGACTCATTTTCAGGTTCAAAAATTTACCCAGGTAGAGGTACCCTTTTCGTTAGAGGTGATTCCAAAATTTTCAGATTCCAATCTTCAAAATCTGCTTCCCTTTTCCACCAAAGAAAGAACCCAAGAAGAATTGCATGGACCGTTCTTTACAGAAGACACCACAAGAAAGGTATTACTGAAGAAACTTCCAAAAAGAGATCAAGAAAAGCTGTTAAACACCAAAGAGCTATTGTTGGTGCTTCTTTAGAATTAATTAAAGAAAGAAGATCTTTAAAACCAGAACAAAGAAAGGCAAAGAGATCTCAAGCTATCCAAGAAGCTAAAGATAAAAAGAAAGCTGATAAAGAAAAGAGAAAAGCTGAAAAAGCTAAACAAGTTGCTTCAGGTTCTAAAATTTCAAAACAACAAGCTAAAGGTGCTTTCCAAAAAGTTCAAGCAACCTCCCGTTAATTTAATAAATTAACCTGAATTTAACTTGTCCAATTTTAGTTTATTGTTTAATTAATTTTTGTCAAGTTGTTTGCTTGTCTTTACGTATATTTATATATTAAATGTATTTATATATATAATTAATCTTATATCTTACACCCTTCTTTTTTCTCTCCCTTTTAACTCCCCCCCCTTTGTTTTCCCTTTACATCATATACATGTGTGTTTGAATTATATTATTTTACCATATAATCCTCTTTCGTAATAGCTTTCAATTACGCTGCTAGAAATCCCCTTTGTTTCAGGTATATATTTCAAAACAAATAAAATACTTAAAAATGTAACACCTGCGAAAATTCCACCTAACGAAAATCCAATCTTTGAGCTTATACTTGGTATTACTAAAGCAATTGTAAAATTGAAAATCCATGCACAGCTACCACAAATTGACATTGCTTTAACTTTGATAGTATTAGGAAATAACTCACTAATTAAAACAACACAGATTGGTCCCCATGTTAAACTGAAAATTGATATAAACGAGCATGATAATAAAATCAACCCAACAGAAACTTCATAATTAATTTTTGCAACTGATCCAAGCACCGTGAAAATTGTCATTATAATTGTTAAAAATATACTACCGAATATTAATAAAGTCTTCCTATTGAATATTGATATGGTGAAAATTGATAGAAACGAAAAAAATAAATTAACACATCCGAAAATTACAGGAACTAAATATGGTGATTTAATTTTAATAGTTTCAAATATTGTTACTCCATAAAAGAAGAAATAATTAATACCAGTAAATTGTTGAAATCCTAATAATATAACCCCGATTATAATTCTTAATAAGTATTTAGGTTGACCTTTAATTATTGACTTATTATTTCTTGTTTTCAAATTACTTGAATTATCCATTTGAAAATTATAATCAAATAATCTGGCTGCTGTATTTATAACTATTTCATCTGTTACAGGTAAATATCTAATTTTACTTATTGATTTTTTAACTTTTTCAAGTGATTTTTTTGAATGAATCAACCAAACAGGTGATTCCGGGACTATCCAGATTAAACAACTACCAATAAAAGCAATTAAAATACCTTGTAATAAAGAATATTGAAATTGTGATACTTGATCCTGATAATATCTAGTGGAAGAAAAATAAATTGTAATTGCTCCAATTACTATCCCAATAGTTGTAAACAATTGGTTAAAGCAAGTAAATATACCTCTTTGTTTAATCGGAGTTATTTCACTTAAAAACATTGGACAACTTATTGTTATAATACCTGTTGAAATACCATTGAAAATTCTACCAATCAAAATGGTTTTCCAAGAGCTTGATAATAAAATAAAGATATTACCAACTATGTAACTAATCATTGCTAAAAAAATTGTAAATTTCATACCACCAAAAGGGATTAATTTTGTTGAGATTATTCCACTTGTCAATCCTCCAATACATGAAATACTTACGATAGCACCTTTAGTAATTGGTTTGAACGATTTTGTTATTAAATCGTCACCATATTTGTTATTAAATGAAGGTAAATCAACTAACCCTCCAATAATTCCAATATCATATCCGAAAATTAAACCACCTATGGAAATTAGAATTGAATAAATGGTTAAAGGGATAAACGATTGGACATAATCATCATCAATCAGTTCAAGTTGTGTTTGTATGTTGTATACATTTGAATTTGGTGTATAACTTTCTTGGATGCGTTCTTTATTACTATTATTATCATCTTTAATTTCTTCATTATTGTTTCTACATTTATAATTTTCTACAATGTTAACATCTGAAAAGACGTCCTTTTCTGGGTCTACTGTTACATTAAAAGGTTCAGGAGAAACTACTCTCATAATTTTAAGTGTGTAACTTTTATATATAGCAAATATTGTTTGCTTGATTATTACATTCTACGTATAAAGATCAATCATATAGAGATGTGATCAAAGCTTATAGAAGATTGTGTGCTCTCCCATTTGCCCTTTTCCCTCTAGTTCCCCGTTTGATATTAATGTTTCTTTTTAATCCTTTACATTGCATTTGTGCAACTCTATCAGTACATCTAACGTCTATATGTAGTGCATGATTGGGCAATATGGGAATAGACCAAAGGTAAAGATGCATCGATAAAGTTCACTAACATGCCCTAAAACGTGCAGTAAGGTGTTAGAAGATATCCACCCCGATTTTCACTTAACAGCAGCCAGCACCTTCTCCAAACGGTAAAAGTAAAGCAAGCTAACCATACCGCTGTGTTCCGAATTGTCAACCATTGTCAAGTAGCCCCAGTGTACAAGCGTGTTGCCAAAGATCTCTCGTTGCTGGTGGCTGGTCTCTCAAAACCTTTTTACACAGATGCAGGGCCCGGGGCTCAGCACACGCTGGAACAGCATCCACTACTCAACACTGAATTCTGGTTACAAGCTGTTGAATTTGTGCATGGTGTGGACTTTACATTTCAATCGGGGGGACCATGTTAGTATGTTTACAAATAATGAACACATAACTGAACACACCGACAGAGATGCTGGTCATCTAGCACATAAAGGTACGTTTGGTGCACTAAGCACCGAGACCCATTGCTTGTGGGCAGGTTGCCTAAACGGGTAATTTTTGAGACATGCCATGGTTTTGAGTTTGTGTGCTGCTATTGTTTAGGGGTTCTGCATCACGGTTACAGCACTACACGGATTACTGTTTCCACCACAAGCTCTCCAAATCTCTTGCTTCCGCTATTGGCAAATTGACCAGCCATCATGGTGCTTTAGATAATTATTCATTAATCTGGCTTGGCCAATATATAAACCATCTGGTGGATTCTTAATTTACATTTACTCAAAAACTGTTTTTAAACCTCTGGGTTTCTGGTATTTTCAAGTTTCATAAAGTTTATTCTTTCTTTTTCAAATTCTTGTTTGGTTTCTTTTCTTCCTTTTCTTTTTGCTTTTTCTTATTTTTTTTTACTAATTAGACAGTTCAAACAAAACATCCACACGTTCATATATTTTCATTTATTTTAAACGCCTTTGATATCCAAAATAAGAAAAGCAATCTATAAGCACACAAAACTAATTAATTCCAAATTGTTTTTTCACTCTTTATTATAACCAAGCAATTTATTAATTAATCCAACTTTTTACACTCTTTTTAAAAAAAGCTTGCTTCTTATACTTCCAACTATTTACACTCTTTTGTTCTCTAGTCCTAAAACAAAAACACAAAAAAAACATCTTATAACATGAACTTTCAATCACTGTTTACTATTTACACACTTTTATATCTTGCAAATGCTGCACCACTTCCATTACCAATACCCGAGCCAAATCCGGTTGTTGTAACAACTGTTATTCCGGTTGCTGAAGTCATAGTTGGTGATGGTTATACTACTACTCGTCAACTTACAACTCTTGCAACAACAAATCCTGACTTACTCATGGATAGCAACACTCAAACTATTACTACAATTACTGATTTAGTCAACAATGATAAAGTTGCCAATGCTAATGTTGTAGTAACTGATGCTCCAACTTCAACTGCAGAGCCATATAATGATGATGTTGGTATTTTAAACATTAAGGTTAGTATTAACGAAGTTCTCATGGTTGATGGTAATGGTAATCCAGTTTCTACCAAACAAAATACTGTTACAAAATCAGAAGTTATCTATTCTGATACAACAGTACCTTATGTCGATGGCCAATTAGTTGGTTATACTTTAACAAGCGCTGATATTGAAAATACATTAACTCCAACACCAACACAAACTCCAGCTCCAACTTCAACACCTACTACAGCACCTACTACAGCATCTACCACCGAAACTACTCCAACATCTTCCGATGAACAATCTACATCTACCTCTGAAACAACAAGCTCACCTACATCCACTTCTACTACTGAAGATTCAAATACTACTAGTTCTGAAGAATCAGATTCCTCGAACACTTCTGAATTTGTTAATTTTGTGACTACTTGGAAAAACGGTGAAGTATTTTATTCTTCTTTACCTATGACTTTAGTTCAACCAACAAATGTTGCTCCAATTGTTGCTTTAACTACTACTACATTAGCAAATCCAAATGATGCAACTCCAACAACAGGTATTATTTCTTTGGTCTCATCCGATGGCTCATTATTATTAGGTACTTTAACTGAAAATTTACCAAAAGATAAGAATGTTGCCGTTACTATGTTGGATCCAGCTACCGTTTCTGTTACCAATACTAAAGCTATTACCACTCCAACTAGTTTTCCAACAAAAACTCCAACAACTTCTACAGCAGCTTCTAACCCTACAGGTCTTCTCCAAGATGACTCAAGTTCTTCTGAAAATACTGACACAAGTACAGTTGATACTTCCAAATATTTATCCAAATCTCCAAACGCAATTGTTTATTCACCATATAACAATGATGGAAGTTGTAAAAGTTATGATTCTGTTTTACAAGATTTACAATTGATTCATTCCAAAAATATTGGAGAAATTAGAGTTTACGGTAATGATTGTAACTATATGACAACTGTTTTAAAAATCTCCAAAGATTTAGGAATTCAAGTTAATCAAGGTTTCTGGATTTCTGCAAGTGGTGTTGATTCAATTGATGATGCTGTTGATAATTTAATTACATATGTTAGTTCTGGTGCTGGTGGTTATGGATGGGAAATTTTTTCATATTTCACTGTTGGTAATGAAGCAATTATCAGTAACTTTTGTACAGTTGATCAATTGATTTCTAAAATTTCAGAAGTTAAAGGTAAATTACAATCTGCAGGATATACTGGTAAAATTACAACGTCTGAGCCACCCGTTTCATTTGAAAATCATCCTGAATTATGTACTGGATCAGAAATTGATTTTGTTGGTATTAATCCACATTCATATTTTGATGTTTATTCAGCACCAGATCAAGCAGGTTCATTTGTTGCAGGTCAAATTGATATTGTTAGACAATATTGTGGTAGTTTAGATATTGTTGTTACAGAAACTGGTTATCCTCATGCAGGTAATGTTAATGGTAAAAACGTCCCAAGTCCAGACAATCAAAGAATTGCTCTTCAATCAATTTTTGATGTTGTTGGTACTGATGTTACTATTTTAACTACATTTGATGATTTTTGGAAAAGTCCAGGTCAATATAATATTGAACAATATTTTGGTATGATTGATTTATTACAATAAATCTTTCACTTTCAACAAATATAAAACATGCAGCATACCAAAATCAGATCAAATCATTATAAAAGAAAGCAAACATATACGCATCTTTATAATATTTGAAATGCACAACTTTATTAGACCTTTTCTCAACAATACTCAGCAATCACTACTTTCATTTTATATTTCCCACATTTAAATTTCTATTCCGTTTGTTCAGAACACTCCTGTTTTACATTGATTGGTTTTCACAATCATGGTGTTTCGAAAAAGATCAATCTTTTTTTTCAGTTTTATTAAGGAATTTGTATACTACTTCCATAATCTTTTATATTGTTTTCTTTTTTTAATTCCATTTATATTAAAAACTATATTATTACACAAAAAGCTATAAAAAAACAGTATTATAAATTTACATATATAAGATCCAAGAAACAAGACCGAAACGTTTCTTCTGTAAAGTATAATTTAAAAATCTACAATTTTATTTGGGAAAAATTCATCAATCAACTCCAAATAATAAGGCTTTAATTTCTCAATATCGCATCTTATATCAGTTTTAGAGTACAAATCATAAGGATTGAAAGCTTGAACGCATTCCAACATTTCTTTGTCTTTTTCATTCATCAAATATTTATAAGCACCTTCTGAATGCCATGGATAAAATGAATGATATCTAATCATTGCTAAACCTTCTGGTGGTAAAGTTGTCTGCCCTTTTGCCAAATGATACATATACTCATCATGTCCCCAACTTAACATAACGTTATCTAGGCCACAATGAGGAGAGTAAATACCATATTTTGTGCAATAAACAGGATTCTTAGTATCGGTATTATCTTTGAAGTAATCATAGTAAATAATTTTCTTTGAAAATTTGCATCCAACAGGGAACGTATCACCAACCACGTCCCATTGACCTTGAGAATCGTAAAAATATAACAATTTCCCTAAATCGTGAATCAATCCTACTAGTTGAAACCATCTTGGTTTATTATCTTTCCGTATTGCTTCTGCTGTTTGTAAAGCATGGTCTATTTGTGACAGTTCTGTATCAGGATCGGATTCATCAAGTAAATTGTTAAGCTTAATAAGTGCATCCCAAACAGTCATTCGATCTCTCACTTTTGATTTGAAGTTAATCCGAGCTTGGATATTGTATGCAACAGTTTGTTTAGAATGTTGCTCTTTATAGAAGAGTTTGACACGGTCATAGGCTAGTTCGTATTGTCTGTATTGTCTTGAATCTGCGGCCCTCAGCAGTGTACATGTTGAATGGTCTTTCCAATTATTTTCAGCAACATCTACAGATTTCTTGATATCTCTTATGCCATTACTTTTTTCTCCATCTTTCTGACTTATACTATCTTCTGGTTCTGCAACACCGTTGCTGCAGTCTTTGTCTGTTTTGTCGTCACGAAGTTGCAACTGATACTTCAACATATTCAGTTCCTGGATATTCTCGTCGATTTTTTCTAGCAACTTTGCCTTGTCCAAATTCTGGTATTTGCTAGCACCAGCCAAGCCGGCTCTCTCCTTGTATACCTTGTTGTCGTCCGTCCCCACCATTCGCAACTGTGGACTCCTCCGAAACCGAACCTTTTGTTTCCTAATCGGTCGCAAAGCAAGAAACATGTCGTGAAAATTTTTCTCCGTGTTGGCACATGCACAAGACACACGATTAAGCACGGGTTTCTGGCTTGAAGAAGAGCTAGGGACACAACCCTTTATTTCTGCTTCCTGTTCTTGCTTCTGCTGGCCAGGGCTCTTCGTTACTGCAATGGCTAAATCTGTTACCGACAAACACGCTGCTGCCACCGGTGTCGCCGTACACCAGCTGGACTCAGCTGCACAATTGGATCTACAACCGCAAGTGTCACAGATTTCAACAGAGGAGACTTCAAAGTTGTTCCCAACTACAACACAGTCAGATAAAACTGCACCTCAACCTGTTATCAATGAGAAGGAACGTAAGAAGCAAACATTTATTGTACGTACCATTTGGACTTTGATTATGACTGTTCTCTTGTTTGCAACATTAGCAGCTGGCCAATTTTGGACAATTGGAACTGTGTTGATCCTTCAAATAGCAGTTTTCAGAGAATGCATCAATATCACAACACACAGGGCTACACTACAAGATATTAAATACACCCAGCCTTTGAATTGGTGGTTTTTGATCACTTCAATATTTTATCTAGATGGTAGAAATTTCATCAAGTACTTTTTAACAAACTTTGTCGTTTCTGATTACACAAGTGCAATTGCAATAAGATTAATATTACATCATAAATTTATCAGTTATTGTATGTATGTTACAGGGTTTGTTGGGTTTGTTGCATCATTGAAACAAGGCTCACTTAAATTCCAGTTTGCTCAATTATGTGTAACTCATATGACTTTATTATTGGTTATCTTACAAGGTCATTGTATTGTAAGTAATATATTACATGGAATGTTTTGGTTTGTTGTTCCAGCAGGTTTAGTCATCATCAATGATATCTTTGCATACTTATGTGGTATTACTTTTGGTAAAACCCAATTAATTTCAATTTCCCCAAAGAAAACTGTTGAAGGATTTGTAGGTGCATGGATTTGTACTACACTTTCATCAATTTTATTCACTTACATTTTCTGCAATATGAATTATTTTATTTGCCCAGTATCTGATAATTATTATACGAGTTTCTTCTCAACCATTGAGTGTGAACCAAATCCAATTTTCATCCACCAAGTTTATTCATTACCTGACTTCTTAGTTGAAATTTTACACCAAGATTTTATCCAATTAAAACCAGTCTATTTCCATACAATGATCATCTCAATGTTTGCATCATTGATTGCGCCATTTGGTGGTTTCTTTGCTTCGGGATTAAAGAGAGCATTCAAAATCAAGGACTTTGGTGACACCATTCCAGGTCATGGTGGTATCACTGATAGAATGGATTGTCAATTTTTAATGGGCTCATTCTCTTACTTATACTATGAAACTTTCATATCAAGCCACGGTGTCAATATTGGTAACATTCTTCAAACTATTATAATAAATTTGGATACAACCGATATCATCAATTTGATCCAAAGCTTGGTTATCTATCTATACAAATTTGAAGCAATAAATGAAGAGTCTTTTAAGAAACTCATGTCAGCACTTGAATCAATCTAATGAATTGCAGTATTTGAATTCTCCCCCTTCTTCTTCTATTCTTAATATATTTCCTATATATATATCTTAAAGTGTGTATAAACTTCTGTCTACATTAATGAATTTCCCTTAACCGTGTGCAAGATTTGAAAAATTCACGCTTTACTCAAACAAAGAGTTTACACATTTCTCCTAACGCTTTGGATGTCTGCCCCCTTTTTTCTTCTTATCTTTACTTGGGAACAATCGTTGTAGACTTACCGGTGATGGGAACAGATTACTACTGTGAAAACATCCCTGTTACGATAGATGAGGAAGAAATTATTGAATTACTGCCCATTTCCAAACCTTCTTTTGAATCGTCAATACAAAACAATGATTTGACCAACAACAATTTAATAATTGAAACGGAAACTGATATATTAGGGAAATGTAAATCTGATTCTATCGACTTTGAAACAAAGATCAAAAACAATCTACTTTTTAAACATACATTGAATACCAAGACTTATGAATCAAGCAGTGATCTTGAAATGAAAAAGAAAAATAGGTTTCTGAGATTCATGATGCTAGAGAATGAATTACGTGCATTGATGATAGAAATAGATAATGATAAAGAAGATGACGAGAAACCACTTAGGGATAAAATAGATGTTTTGATTGGTGATGTTGAAAATTTCAAAATATCTGAAAATAAGGATAATTTCATTCACTATTGGGAAAACAAATTGAATAATGTTAAAAGCAATGGTTCAGATCATCGTGAAGTCAGTAATAAGAATATAAAGAAAGAAACTGCCAATCAAGCTATTACTACTAATAGAGAATACGACTTGGAATCTCGAATCACTAATTTGGAGAGACAAATGGGTAGTGTACCTTTAACATCATCTACTCCTTCTTTGACTGATATTATACAAGATCTATATACAAGGACCAATTTAATTTTAGATGGCGGAGACTCCGTTAAAAATATAGAGACAGAGATTCTAAAACAGATTGAAAATTGTGAAATATATATCAAAAACTCAAAACGAATAAAAGATAAATCTGAAATTGTCCCATTAACTGATAAGAAACTGTGTTTATTGTACGAGAAAGTTAAAAAGCTACCTGATTTTTCTGATCTATTAAAGACACTTATTGAAAGATTTCAGTATCTAAACGATCTTATAATTAATACTTCAAATACTGTATCTTTTATGAATGGATTGGAATCAGAATTGAACACTATTGAGGCAAAATTAGATTCATGGGACTCTAAATTGAGTGATTTAGAAACTCAATTGGATAATGATAGGTCCATTTTTGATTCAGCTATCAAAGGCAGGGATCTATCAAATCAACCAAAGAATTAGTCAAAATTGGGGGAAACTAAACTAATAAAAAAAATTAAAAAATTATTACTTTACTATACAAATATAATGCATTGTATAAACAAATGGTTTATTTGGTGAAAATAGACACCACATCTTGATCATGCACTTTATGGTTTAATCCACATTTTTGTGGTGCATTACCAAACTTGGAAGACGAACCCCATACCAAGGCATATTTGAATTGATCTTTGAAATCTCTATGAATTGAGTTACATACATCTTCGATTGATGAATCATGTCTGACAACCATAGGTCCTCTAAAATCAGGTGGTGATCCCCTTCTTTTGGTGTATAATCTAAGTAAATCAAGTCTGTACCATATCTCTTCAACAACGTCATGTATACCTAAATCAAGTTCACATGACATAACAACCGTATTTGGTTCTCTTGCAATTCTGTCAACTTCTTCCAAAGAAACTGAATCAATTTTATTGTAGGCATATAAACATGGTGTGTATACAATGTGTTGTTCATTAATGACATCGATTAAATCGTCAACTGTAACATTCTCATCTCTAATCATGACATCTGCATTGTGAATTTTATAATCTTTTAAAATATTTGAAACCATTCTTTCATCAAGATATTTAGCAGGCGTTAAACAATTTAGCTTAATACCACCTGTTTTCTTTATTTTAATATTCATATTTGGCTTTTCTTTATTTAAACGAATACCGATTGATTCCAATTCTCTTTCCAAATGTTCTCTTTGTTGATGTGATTTTGTTGCATCTAAAACAATTAAAATTAAATCGGCAGTCTTAGCTGTAGCCACAACTTGTCTACCTCTACCTCTACCTTCACTGGCACCTCTAATAATACCAGGTAAATCAACAATTTGAATCTCGGCACCTTCGTACTGTAAAACACCAGGAACTGATGTTAACGTTGTAAATTCATAAGCTGCTGCTTCAGATTTAGTTTTAGTCACTTTCGATAAAAATGATGATTTACCAACAGACGGATAACCAATAAGACACACACGTGCATCACCACTTTTTTGAACTTCAAAACCTTGGCCTTTGTTATTACCTCCACTACCTGGCTCTGGTTCAAGTAACATTCTTCTATATTTGGCTAGCTTACCTTTCAAAAGACCTATGTGGTATTCTGTGGCCTTGTTTTTTTGGGTACGTGCCATTTCATCTTGAATTTCTTTGATCTTTCCAACAATATCGACCATCTTGACTGGATTATTGCCGTGATGGACTTGGTGTTTTACGTGTAGAAGATATGAAAAAAAAAGTGAAAAAGTGTTGAAGCTGATTCTCAAAATTTCATGTAGCGTCTCAGAATTTTCAGCGTGCCACACCTTTTTTATGTGAGTTCTTTAGCTGAGTGGAGCTCTATGGTACAATCTAAGACGGAATGTTGTATTTGCAGATTATTACAGCTCTGTTTAAAAGTTTATAAAAAATCTACACATTTATTTCCTTTTTTTTCCAACAAATTATATATATTTTTTGGCTAATTGGTTGACCATACTTTATATCAAATTTTTAAATTATCCATATTTTTGTTCAATGATGACATTTGTCCCGATTTATTCATCATATGATTTTCATCCGAAAGATACGATCTTAATGTCTCATCCTTTACATCAAGAAATGACATTTGGTTATTAGCTTGGAGGGAACAAAGACGGATCATGTATTCTAACAACGATAGCGGAGACTTTTGGGATATCGAAGGCTTGACATTTGCTTCATTTTCTGTTTCTGAATCCGAATCTGAATCTGAAACTTCATCAGATTCAGAATTTGAAATATCCATATCGTCATAATCACCAAGTGCTACCCACTCATATTGATTGCTTTCTTCTTCTGTGCTTGAATTTGATTTCAGCTCCTCGGTATTTCCATCAATAACTTCTTCATCCAATTCCTTGGAGGTGATCTTTTTAATTTTCAGAACAAGAACAGGTGTTGATTTATCTTCCAATTTTAGCAATCTTCCTGATGCACTAAAAAATAATTTTTTGATTTGTCTAATATCATAAGTTTTCTCTTCTTCAGTTCCACTTTCATCATCATCGTGATATCTATCATCGTTAAAGTCTTCTTTAATCTTTAAAATATAAGAGTATTTCAATAGCTTGTGTGGAACTCTTACAATTTGGATATTACATCTTGCATATTTTTCCCTCCAAGTAATTTCGTTCCCTCCATTATCTTTTGTGGGAGGGTGGTAAAATATACTGTAAAATACAAGTGAAAATGGATCACCAACATTGGCTTCAACATTACTGAATTCAGTATTTGATTTTCCGACTAAAATTGTAGAATTTAATAACCGGCCTGGTGATACATAGTCTTGGAAATTATGAACAGAAGATGTTCCATAAGTGGTTAGTACTAAATTCAGTACGGGTATTATATTATCAATTTTAGCTATCAATTCGTCTATTGTTTTTTCAATCAATTTAATAGAGTCTATATTTAGTTTTTTATCTCCAATATCAGATGTAAAAGATTCTATATATTTGGTGAATTCGTCAATATCGGTTTTCAAATAATCTGACAATCTAAGGATACTGGTTAGATTTGAATTGCCTCTTGCCGCTAGTAGCTGAACTACTTCAATTGAATATGTAACTATTTCTATTTTATCTTGTAATTGATTCCTTTTCTTGTCCAGTTCTTTCTTTTGATGTTCGGGGACATTATCCATTAATGTTGACACTGATTTCATCACATAACTAGAGGCAATTTGTACCCCTGACCTCACAGCAAAGGTTACTAGAGTACTACCTGCTTTGGAGAGTAGCTGGTCCATTATTTTGCAAGCTGACAGATCTAACTGATTAAATTGTTCTTGTTAACGTGTTTCTAGTATTAATCGCTTCATTTCCAAGATATTATATGAAATTGTACAATGTGTGTGTGTGTAAATACTCTATTTACAGGAAGTATAAAGTAACTGTGTGAACATAATGATGCTGATTACAACTAACAGTTACACTTCATTATAAAGAATAAGTTTAACTATATATACATAATATATTGGATCTACTTTTAGTAAAAGATGTAACCTTCACACTATATATTTGTACAAGATTTTTCACTTTTCAATTTCGGAATGGCCTCTCTTTTTCCTAGAGCTCCATTTAGCATTGATTTTTTCAGGCGTTTCAAGTCTATTCAATTTGGAATAGTCAGTGTATTTATTCATTGCTTGACCAATTCCATCTCCTAAATTAACATATATTTTCTTATCGTTGACTTTTTCTTTAGTAAATTCTTTCATGAAATTTAAAATTATAGATTTCACTTTATAATCATTCCACAACCCTTCAACAATTTTGTTAGTTCTGAATGTTCTTGATGGGCCACTGCTCCACCTTACTAGATCCTTGTCAAATCCACAATCGTATAACACAAGAGGGATGTCGTGTGCCATTTTATACACAGGTCGTGAAGGATATTTTTCAATATTCAGCAAGTCATTAACAATGCTTGGGCTCTCTAATTTTTGTGCAACGGTTAATAACACTGCAATCATACATCTTACTTGGTGCCACAAAAATGCTGTTCCTTTCAAATTGAAAACATAAAAATTTGGCATGTCTTCAATTGGGTCGATTTGTGACATTAAAATTGTTCTCCTGAAATTTTTTATTTGCTTGGATCCATCAACTTTACAGAAATTTCGGAAATCGTTATCACCCAAAAAAAATTTTGCAGCTTGATCCATTCCTTCAATATCAAGACCTTCACCATTGAAAATATACTTATAATGCCTGAACGTGCAGCTGAATCTAGCATCAAAATCTTGCGGTGGTCTCAAGCATATGCTGTGCATCCGAATATCATCGGGTAAGTTACCATTTATAGTTTTCAAATAATCAATTTCTTTCAGATCATTTTCAGAGTCCTGTAATTCTTCCTTCGTCAGTTTTGACCTAATATTCAATGAAATCACTTGGTTCATAGCACTGACACCTTTATCAGTTCGTCCACATCTACTAAAATCACAGTCTTTCTGTTCTAAACTCTGTATCAATTTCACTTTGTATAAAGCCTCCATTATTTTTTGCTCAATTGTGGGAAGTTCTGTTGGTTCTCCTTGTAATGCCAATCCTTGATAATTCCATCCTAAATAAGAAAATCGTAATGCTATCTTTCTTGTACAATATTTTGAAAAGTCGAACACTTTCTGCTCCTTTTTTGTCTTATTTTTTATTTCAGCAGAAATATTGTCGGGGTTTCCAGTATTTTCCACTTTTTTCAAATCTTGTTGCCTGTTTTCCAGCTGATATATCTTTTCTAAAAGTTCTTGTTTAGACCATGTTGAGTAATCAACGTTTTTGTATTCTTGTTTTTGAGCACTTTCTGACATACTTCTTCTTAGTTTGATAAAAAGTCCATTAACCTTAATGTTTCTCTGTGTAGCTGAAGGTACCTTGAGAAACATCCCCTAGTAATACTTCTTCCACAAACTAAACATCTAAACCGACACATTATGCAAATTTACTGGAAAGCGAGTGAAATATATTTCTGCAAATTGTATTTCCACTAGTTCTACTTTTCTTTTCACTGCTGAAATCCTACACAGACAAGAAACTAAAGTGTTACATATACTGTTGATATAGTCCCATTATTACAGATTATGTTGATGCTACTACAAAATTGTAGAATATTCCCTCAAAGCAGTGACAGTTCTTCGGTACTTAATCTGAAATTTTAACACACTATATTTAATCTTATGATCAGAGTAATTGGTGTTTTAACTTACTTCAGGGGGTTTCATTTTCTGTCGTCAATAAGAAAATTCAGATATTTACAACGCTCATTTATATTAATTATATTACTTTTTCAAATAACATAGCTGAAGCCAGTTCTTAAAATTGGAGAGTTTTCAATTTTAATTCAATTCAAAACTTGACAGAAATTGGATAAGATCATATCCACTAAAGTTTCTGGATTCGATATCTTTGGTTTTACCAAAGTTTCTGTAATTTGTTAACATTTTATGACATTAGCTTTTCCTGTCAAGCTTACGTAAGAAAAACTTTCTAAAAACTTCTATCGATGTATTTAGTTTTGGTCAACTTATATTAGATAGTAGAAAAACTCAAAAGACATTAAATTTACTTTTTGGTACATTCCTTAAATAATAATGTAAAGGAATCTGTAATTTCCAATATTCGCAACCTGTGACTAGTCATGAACAAGTTTTTCATTGTCCGTTATTCTACAATAGTTATGAAACAGCGATATCAAGTTATACTATATATTTACTTTATTCAAACTGTATTTATATAGATTCAACAAAAAGTAAGTTGCATCAGTGTAAATTAGTAAGTGCTTCTGTTTCAAGTTACGAGATAATTGCATTTACTGCTAGGTAAAGATTAAGGGCGAATGTTAACCTGATCAAACTTCAATTTCACATCAAAAACTTTTCATGAAAAAATTTCCTATTCCGGAAGGATGAACATGAAAATTTTATAGAAAATTTTCAGTTCTTTTTGGAAAATATCTTTTATCAACAATATTCAGGGCCTTAAAATTTTTAACCATTACCAGAATTTTATTTCATACTGTGCATTTTGATAAAAGATAACAGATAGTGAAATATGAAGGGAGAAAAATCATCAGTTTCCTGGGATTCACTTCCATATCAAATTCAACCATGGATAAAAAACGCAATGATTTCTCTAGGTTTTACATCAATGACACCGGTTCAGGCCTCGACAATTCCACTTTTATCACAAAACAAAGATGTTGTTGTTGAAGCAGTTACAGGTTCTGGTAAATCCTTGGCATTTATTATACCTGTTTTGGAAAAAGTCACAAAATTAATCAAGGAAAATAATCTTTCTAAAGGACAGTTTGGTGCAGTAATTGTATCGCCTACAAGAGAGTTGGCAGATCAAATTGATAAAGTTATGCAATCTATTTTAGAATTACAGCCTGAAGATAATAAACAAATCCGTTCACAATTGCTTGTTGGATCTGTGCAAAGTGTCAGGGAAGATATGTCATCATTTAATAAAAATAAACCACAAATACTTATCGGTACTCCTGGTAGGCTTTTAGACTTTTTATCACATAATTTAATTAAAACAAACAAATGTGAAATTTTAATTCTTGATGAAGCAGATAAACTTTTAGATATTGGATTCTTATCAGATACAAGATCTATTGTTAGGCTGTTACCTCTGCAAAGAAGAACAGGGTTGTTTTCAGCTACCATATCTGGTGCAGGAAATGATATTTTCAAAACAGGTATGACAAATCCTGTTAAAGTTACAGTAAAATCATCTTCCCTCAACTCTAATGTGGCCCCGGAAAGCTTGAATTTATCATATATGATTGTTAAACCAGAACTTAAAATGAAACTTTTACTTGAAATCATAGTTAAATTTAGATATAAAAAAGTTATTGTATATTTCCCAACAAATTTTGCTGTTACACAATTTTATGCATTATTTGTTAGACTTCTTGAAAATTCAGATAAGATTGAAGAGGGTGATATTCTTATTAATTCATTACATGGTAAACTAGATGCTAAACCTAGAATGAAAACTTTAAGTAAATTTGCAGAATCATTCTCTTCAAAATCTGTTTTGTTTACTACTGATGTTGCTGCTAGAGGATTAGATATCCCAGAAGTTGATTTAGTTATTCAACTTGATCCACCTACAGAACCAGATGTTTTCTTACATAGATGTGGAAGAACGGGTAGAGCAAATAAAGTTGGTACAGCAATTACAATGATTAGTGAAGGTAGAGAAGAAGAATACGTGAACTTTTTAAGTGTTAAAAATGTTGATTTGAAGGAAATCAATACACCAGAAGTCTCGGAAGAAAACGGTGAATGGTTTGATAAAGAATATAGAGAATGGATATTAGAAGATAGAATAAGGTATGATCACGCTGTCAGATGTTATGTTGCATATACAATGTATTATTCAAAGCATGTTGCATCTTCTATTTTTCGTTTAGCAGAATTAGATTATTTACAATTAGCAAAATTACATGGATTAACTAGATTTCCTAAAATGCCAGAAAATAAATATATAAAAGACTTCCCTGAGGAAGGATGGATAGACCAAACTATAGATTTCGATACATATGAATACAAAGATCCAATCAAAGAAGAAAGCAGATTACTTGAATTGAAAACTGAAAAAAGGAAAAAGGAGAGAAAAGAAAAAGCTTTACTCAAGAAACAATTAAACGCAAAAAATTCCTCTTGGAGTAAGAAAGTGGATGGTAAAGAAACAAAATTAGAAAGACGTGAAAAATTAATGAAACGTAGAGAAGCTGTTGAAGCAGAAATGAAAAGGCAAAGAGAAGACGAGGACAGTGATAATTCAGAAGCAGAAGTTGACTGGAAAGATATGGTGAGGGCCAATAAAAAGAAGAAGAAGCAAGAAGAATCCGGAGGATTTTTTGATGATTTATAAAATTCTATAAATGTGTTCTATATAATAAATATACTTGTGTTGTAATTCTGAACTATTGCATTACTTCGGACAATGTGATATTCTTATCTATTTTCAATGCTTCTTTCCAAAACTTTGACAGATGGCGGGATCCTGAATCACATGCAATCATTACAATTTTGGAACCAGGTTTTGCATTTTTTGCTATTGTAACAGCAGCCACAGCATTTATGCTGCTACTTGAACCCACAAATAAACCATCATTACTACTCAAGAATCTAGCCATTTTCAAAGCTTGTTGATCGCTAACTCTGATAGAATCATCAATGCAATCTTCTCCTTGCAAAAAGTTGTGAGTGATTCTATTAAGGCCAATACCTTCAATGATGGTATCGACTTGGTGTCTCCTCCTTGTGCCTTCTTTTTCGACATTATCATACATGACACCGTATTTAACACGATTGAACATCCCAGAACCTTGAGGATCTGCAAGGAACACCTTAATTTGGTCATTTCGGGTTTTCAAATATCTAGAAACTCCTGATATTGTACCACCTGTACCCGAACCTGTTACAAAATAGTCAAGATCGTGATTCATTTGACTCCAAATTTCAGGGCCTGTAGTAGAATAATGTACTCTCCAATTGTTATCATTTTCAAATTGGTCTGCAAAAACTCCGTTTGATTCTGTTGATTTGTCTTGTTTTAAAGTTAATGCAGCTTTTCTGGCAGCATTTACGTACTGATTTGGATCAACAATTGAAGCTGGTTTAACTTTCTCTATTTCTGCACCATAACTTTCTAGTAGCTGTATCTTTTCATTTGATGTATCATCAGGCAAACAAATATGTGCAGTATATCCAAGTGCATTACATAACATTGCAAATGATATACCTGTTGAACCAGAAGTACCTTCAAATAAAACATCACCTCTACCAGGTACTAATTCACCAGTTTTTTCAAAATGTCTTATTACAGATAAAGCAACCCTATCTTTTGCAGATCCTCCGGGATTGCAAAGTTCTAACTTTGCATATATCTCACATCCAGTTTCGTTTGATAATGAATTAATTCTAACCATAGGAGTATCACCTATTAGATCAGCAACGTTATTTTTCCTCTTTGGAGTTTTACATGATTTTTCCAAAGTTTCAGCCACTTTGAAAGTTACCAGTGTATATGTAAGATATGAGCTAGTCCCTATAGCAGCTAGTAGGTATAATATAACTCTTCCTTCCATGCTGATCGTTTGTTTCCTTCGAAAAACGGAAAGCTCCTGTTATCGGGAAAAAGAAAGAAAAAAAAATGTAGTGAAAAAGAAAATAACAGGCTGTATACGACCGATACGAGATATTTCAACACTTATTTGAAATTTCAGTTATCTTCTTTTAGCTGAAGTTTTGGCAGTTCGGTTATTTTAAACTCTTGGAAAAGCCGATTTCCATAAACATGGATGATTTAACAGAAATGCTAGAAACTTTACAAAATAGCCAACTTGTTCTTGCTATACAGACATTCAACAATAAATATATTTTATCACATCTTACTAAGAACGAGTTTACTACACATCTGGTTGCGGAGACACCTTCAAGAATAATTACTATATTACTAGCATATGTTGGTATATTTTTAGCAGTATATGAAATTGGGTTACATTCTGGTGTCTACTTAGGACTTTGGAGGAATCCAGCACATGAAGTATTCAAAGAAATACCTGTACACTGTGCTCATGTTTACATTTCAATCAATTTATTAAAAGATGGAGAAAGGGCACCGAATTTTTTATTGAAAAACCCAATTGTTTATCATTTTGAATTTAGCCCTGATGAATATGCACATGAAGAGTTTGGTACTGATTTAAAGTTCATCAAAAACAAAGTTAATAAATGGTTTACAACATCGGAAGTTTACCATCATAATAAAGATGATATCAAGCTTGTTGGAGCTGAAAACATCAACTTTTATAATAAAAAGGGTAAGAAGTTGGTTGGTGATGATGAGTATTTATGCGATTTGGGAGTCGATACTGGTGATACAATTTTCTGTGTTATACAATATTGAAAAACTATTTTACAAAATAAACTATACAATTCTATATATAATTCCGTATTGATATACAAGATTAAAACTTTGTCATTAACCTATCTTTTTTTCACTTCTGTTAGTCTTGCTGTTATTATCTGAATAAATCGTTCTACTATGATTTCTATGGCTGCTGTGTGATTTATGGATTCTATTATGTCTATCACCTGTGTGGGTATTGTGTCTGTCATTTCCTCTTTCCCTTTTCTGATATTGTTCAATTTTCCTTTGTTTTTCCAGCATTTCAGCTCTTTTAATCTGTTGTAATTTAATAGCGTATAATGGGTCTGATTTCGATAATTTTTCTCTTCCTAGATCATTAGCTTTAGGACTCTCATCATTAGCATTCCCTGTCTGTAAAATTTTCTCTAGTTTATCAACAGTTTTCTTTGATTTATTATTATCGGTAATTGCGTCATTCAATTTACGTTTACCTAATAACACATCTTCGTTGACTGATTCATCTTTGTCATAAGAAACAGGAGATTGATACATCCAGCTGGTTTTCTCATTTTTCTTACCCAGTTTACCATTCTCATTATTAGCTAATGCCAGTAGTTCGTTTTTTTCATTGATCTCATTAAATTTGGCAGTTCTCTGTTGACCTTTTTTATATTCATCATAAATCTCACGTTCTTTCTTCCAGACTTTCTCTCTATTTTTGAGAAGTTTTGGATTCCAAGATTTCTTCAAATTTAAATCTGATGGCATGGTTGTCTCTGCTTGGATGACTATATGATGATGCAACTGTAACGTCTGGTTGAGAAAAAAAAGCGTTTTTCTTTGTTTCTTTCTGCGCAATCAAGAAAAAAAAAATTTTCCATAAAAAAAAAGAAACCAAAATCAAATAAATCACAGTTAAGATCTTGTGATAAGAACAGGAAAGGAAAGAGCACGAGCTTTGTTTAGAATGTAGTGTTGGTTTGGCTGAATGTATAAGAATTGTGCAATTATAAAGATATGAATAATGTATGTAATTCTGAGTATAATAGATTATTGTAGCATTGCTTTGTAGTTGGATTTAGTAATATAATATGGAATTATAATATACACTCAACGTTAAACAATATATATAATATACACAGTTTAATCTGAGGAAACATTAAAAAGAAGGAGATGAGAAAAATTAAAAGGAAAAAATGAAAATAGGAGACAAGTTCAATAAATGAATAGAAAACACAAGAGTAAAATTTATATAATAAATAAAAATAAACACGGACAGGATAATTATCTATCCATGAATTCGTTTGACTATATTAAAGTAACCTTGAGTTTCATAACTCCTTTAGATCAAATAGAACTCAGATGATATATAGATATTTCTTTTGAAAAAAAAAGTTTATCTAGAAACCATGGATTTTGATGTTTTTCTTTTTTAAACCTAAACTTTGAACCATAAATTCCATGATTTTAACTCTTTGGTCACCTTGTAATTGGATAACTTCACCTAATTCATCATCTTTGACGATGTTACCATTACAAGCAAAATCCTTCTTAATGACTTTCAAAATTTTCTTTAAATCATATTCAGCTGGTAAACCTTGGACAGTTGTTAAAGTTTTTCTACCATTTCTTTGTTGGATACGAATATGGATGTAGTTTGTTACTTCAGTTTCATCATCACCAGTGTCGGCGAATGGGTCAAAGGATTTGAGGTTTTCGATATTACTCATTCAAACAAACAGCGGCCTGTGGTTAATAAGGGGGATATGCAAGAGATGCTTAAAGAAGGGGGAACAGGAAGAATGAAAGTGAAGTTAGGGGAAACAAAAGAAAGAAACCGTAAGAAAAATGGGAGAACTGGACAAATTTCAAAGTGAAATCCGTGCACCAGCTGGAATTTTTGTGGCCAGCGCATTTTCCGGATAAGGCGATTTGCACATCATCAGAGAAGGCAAAGGGAGGCACCACAGCAAAGCAAAAGAGGCACAGCAGGCACAGCAGGCATAGCAGGCATTGGTGTCGTCAACAGCTGCTAACGATGTTTGGATCCCACAGGAAGACTCCGGACGTTCTCACCAGTATCAAAAAAGCTACCACATCCGATGATTCGGCTCCAAAACGGAAACATGTTAGAAATGTTATAGTTTACACTTGGGAACACAAAAGCTCAAAGGAGTTTTGGGAAACTTTGAAAACCCAGCCTTTGAAAGACAGTGATGTACAATTATTTAAAGCATTGATTATGATTCATAAGGTTTTACAAGAAGGTCACCCTTCTGCATTAATTGGTGGTTTCAAAAATATGAATTGGCTATCGAATTTAGATTCTTTAAGAACAAGAGATAGAAGATTCCAAGTTTTAATACCTGAATATATCAACTATTTATTACAAAAATTAAGATTTCATCATAACCATAGAGGCTTTAATGGTACTTTTGAATATGAAGAATACGTATCTTTAAGAACTGTTTCTGATCCAAACGAAGGCTATGACGCAATTTTAGACCTGTTATCTTTACAAGATGCATTGGATTATTTTGGTAGAGACATTTTCAAAGTAGTTAAAAGAGATTCATCTGAATTGATCATTAGTGCATTGGTTCCAATTGCAACAGAAGCATACGGTATTTATAAATTTTTAATATCAATGTTAAGAGCAATGTATAGGACATCAGATTCAACTGATGTTTTAGAACCTTTAAGAGAAAAATTTAATGAACAACATAATCGTTTATATGATTTTTATGCTCAATGTTCAAATATCCGTTATCTTTCTACTTTAATTACAATTCCTAAATTACCTTTTGAACCACCAAATTTGATTATTTCTGACTCGGAAGATATTCAGCCTTCTTTACCTCCTTTAAGAGAACAGAAAACTGCGGCAACAACAAGATCTTTTTCAACAACTACCGATAATAATGATTATGAATCACAACCGCAACAGCAACCAATGTTATCACAAGCAACTGGTGCAATTAATAACGCATTTATTGAACAACAACAAGCTTATGAATTACAACAGCAACAATTAGAACAACAACGTCAAGCAGAATTACAACTTCAACAACAACAACAATTACAACAACAACAATATTGGGAAGATCAACAAAGAAAACAAGCTGAAGCTCAACAATTAGCTCAACAACAGTTACTTTTGGATCAAGCTCAAAGACAAGCACAAGGAAAAGTTGCAGAATTAGAAAGAGATATTTTAACTTTAAAAGGACAATACGATAATGATCAGTTGATGTTACAAAGTTATGATCAAAAAGTACAAGCTTTAGAATCAGAATTATCAACAACTGCACAAACTGCTCAACAACAAATTGCTTCAAAAGATGAACAATTGAATTATTTGCAAGAACAAGTGGATTATTGGAAAAATAAATATGAATCTTTAGCAAAATTATATTCTCAACTTAGAACTGAACATTTAAATTTATTATCAAAATCTAAAAAAATTCAACAAAAAGCTGCATCTGCTCAAGAAGCTATCGAAAGACGTGAAAAATTAGAAAGAGATATGAAAGCTAAAAATATTGAATTAGCAGACTTAATTAAAGAAAGAGATAGGGCAAGATTAGAATTAGATAGATTTAAATCAGGTAGTAAAGGTGATTTACAAACTTTACAATTAGAAAAAGATGAATTAGAACAAAAATTAGCAACTTTAGATCGTGCGCAATCTGCTAATTTAACAGCAATTTTCACTCAACATAATAAAGACATTGAAGAATTACAATCAAAACTTAAAAATACAAATATTGATGATTCATCATTAAAAGAATTACAAGAAAAATTAAAAGAAAAGGATATGGAAATTGAAATGATTCAACAAACAATGGATGAAACTGTTAAAGAACTTGTAAATCAACAAAAATATAATGATGATGAAATTGATAAACAAATTGATCAAGTTATTAATAAAAATTTGAAAAAATTTACTGATTTAATTGATGCAATTCTTAAATCTGGTATAAAAAGAATTCAAGATGCTGTTTTCGAATTAGATTCTCCAATGCAAGCAGGTAATTTAAATTCATCACCAGAATATTTATCAACTTTAATTGAAAAATCATCATCTTTAGTAACTGATTTTGCATCAAGTTTTAATGAATTCTTGGCAGATGGTAATAATGGTGATGAAGCAATGGTTATTAATACTATTACAAATTTTACAACTTCAATAAATGATATTTTATTGAATACTAAAGGTTTAACTAGATTAACAAAATTAGATGATTTCCAAGATGATTTAATTGATACAGCTAGAGATATTGCCGAAATATCGCAAGTTTATTTGGAATCATTATTTAATAAAAATTTAGATGGTTTAAATATTGATGAAAAAACAGATATTGTAATTAATGGTAATATTGATGTCCAAGAAATGTTACAAACTTTATTACAATTAGTTGAATCGATGCAAACACCTAATTCTAAGATTAATCTTGAAAATGTTAAAGGTGAATTAAGTGATGTCGTTGATAAAGAAATGGAAAATGCTTCAAAAGTTATTCAAAATGCTTCACAACATTTATTATCATTATTGAATCAACAATTTGATCCTTCTATGTCATCAATTGATATTGAAGTTAATAAATCGATTTTAGCTTCTGCATCTGCAATTATAACAGCAATTAAATATTTAATTCAAGCTTCAATTGAATCACAAGAAGAAATTGTTAATAACGGTAGAGGTTCAAATTCTAAAACTTCATTTTATAAGAAAAATAACAAATGGACTGAAGGTTTAATTTCTGCTTCAAAATCTATAGCATATTCAACTAATACATTAATTAAAATTGCGGATGGAGTTTTAAATAATAAACATACAAATGAAGAATTAATAGTTGCATCAAAAGAAGTTGCAGCATCAACTGCACAATTAGTTTCAGCTGCAAGAGTTAAATCACAATTTATGTCAAAAACTCAAGATAAACTTGAAGATGCATCAAAGAAAGTTAATGTTGCTTGTAAATCGTTAGTTGATCAAGTTAATAAATTAATTTCTAATAAAAATGATTACGAAAATGAAATCGATTATAGTAAGCTTTCAATTCATGAAAATAAAACTGCTGAAATGGAACAACAAGTTGAAATTTTAAAACTTGAAAATGCTTTACAAAATGCCAGAAAAAGATTAGGTGAAATTAGGAAGTTTAGTTATAAAGATGATGATAGCGATGAAGATTGAAAATTGTTTTTTTCTAGGTTCAGTGTCTTTATTTGACATATTATTGTATAGTTTTAGCTTCAAACTTTTGAGATGGTTTTTATATTTAAAATAACTGTTCCCATCTTATGATTTTGAGATCAAATGTGTATCAACAAGTGTTTAAAATTTAATCCAAATTTATTTAAACATAGAATTACAATAGTATAAAAAATGAATAAAGCGAAGAGATTTACAAGATATATAGAAATCCAGACCTCTTATTTTTTGTATTGTTTAAATAAGATTAGTAATGTAGAATGCTAGTATAGTTTATGTTTATGCATCTATCTATATATTTATTTATTTGTTTATATTGATTTTTAAAAGATACCTGGTGATAACTAATGGGTATAATAAAAGCAAAGAAAGCATCAGTTTCTTCCTTTACATCTTGCTCTTTTATTCGTGAACCAAATACGGACTTGAGAGGGAGACAGGTTACATTTTTCTGCAATCAATTTTCTCTCTGCATTATTTGGGAAATTTTTCACTGAAAATATAGAGTCAAGTAGTGCTTTTTTTTCTTTGGTGATTCTTCTTCTAGAAGTTTGAAAACAATCATCATGTCTAGATTCTCGGGATTGTAAAGAAGAACATTTGAAATTTTTGGCTTTAGGCATAATTTCGTTTGTTGGGGTGGATTGATTCTCAAATTCAGTAAAAAGAGAACTATCTGAATAAAGAGAATCTGGACCATTATATAATTGCGATGAATCAAATTCAATAAAATATGGTTGGATATCTATATCATTACTAGTAGTAGAAAATGAAGCAAAATCAAAATCAAAATCTTGTGTACTAGAAAATGAATTGCTATTAGTGTTGCTCAAGTTCTCGTAAGATATGGCTTCATCAAAAATTAATGGTTGCTTTGCAGATATATTTGTAATTTCAGAATTTTCATAATAATCTGGCTTAAGTAAATAGCAATTTAGTAAATACTGTTTGTATTTTTTATATAATTCATTAACGTCGGAACTAGACAGTTGATTTTCTAGTAAAATGTTTGCTTCTTTTTCAAAAAATTCTTGACAATCATGTACTAATGAAAGCAATTGAGGTGATTTTCCTTTAGGTATATCTTTGTCTGTTAGCAGATTGTACTCGATTTTTCTTTTTTTTATTTGTGGCTCAGTGCTATATTCACTTGTAATACTGCAAATACTAAGTAATGGCAATATTGTAGATTCGGTATTAGAGCTATTTGCAGTTCCATCCATATTATATTATATATATTTGGAGTGACTGACCAAAACCACTTAATGTTGAATCTAGTAAAGTATAGAATACTTGTATACTTTTAAGCAAATCAACTGAAACAATAAAAAGTAAACTGAAAACTAAAATCTCTCACAATAGTCTGAAAAAATTTGATACACCTTCACGCTTGTTTCAGATTTTCGCTCTAAATTTTATTGTTTCAAAATTAAATCCGGAGTTACTTAGTATATTAATACAGGTATAGTATTATTTTAATCAAAAAAAAGGTGTTTGATTGTAATAAAGATTAGATTGCTTAAATTATTATTAGAAAGCAATTTTTTGAGTAAATTCTATTCAAGAATAAAAGCTTATTACATCATTACAGATTATGAAAAACTATAAAAGAAAGCAGCTCGCTTAATATAATTTTTTTGCAAATCACATATTGTGATTAAAACCTTTGTTATACTAAAATATATTTTATGTTTTAGGTTTAATAAAAAGAAATGTATATATTTAAACCAAAAAAGAATGATAAAGATATAAACTCAAGAAATTATGTCCCAAATCAAAATAACATGGCATCTCTGAAAAAGGTGGAATTTATTGATGTTGTTAAATCTACAGACGGTTTTGACAAGAAAAAATATAGAGAAATTAAACGTTCCACAGTTCAGTTATCTTTAAGAAAACCACGAAATATGTTTATGATTTTTAGAAGCTTGATTAAATGTTTTATTCTAGATAAATTTCCTTCAGTTTCTTTTACAGATGTATCAAAAATTTCTTCTTTGATGTGGGCAAACCGAAATAAAAATCTGGAGAAGTATGTAAAATACCTAGCTGAGCAGGATGATATATATAGGGACTGTGCTGAGGTGATCCAGAGTAAACCCAAGAACAAAAAAATGAAGAGAAAAAGAATATTATATGAAGATGATAAAAACGATGAGACTGAAAATGATAACAATAAAAGATGCAAAAAAAACAAATTTGTTCCATATAAAATAAAAAATAAAAAGGATAACTTAATTAGTTCTAATAACAACAAGCAAGATCGTATTGAAGATATTTATATGAAATAACTATACTAAGATTTATAATTGAATAAATTATGGTTTCTTTATTTTAGCTGATATTTCATTTTACGAAGGGTTCGGATTATATACTCAATTTATACATCAAAACACGCATTAAAAGCCTTTTATAGTTTACAATAGTAAATGATTCATTGATGAATTTTACTTTCGTAAGTATATACTCTTCAGGCTTTAGTTCTTATACTTCCCAATTTATGTTAAGAACATTTCTTTCTTAATTTTTCTAGTATGGGTTTGAAAACTTTCTCCTCTACTTCGGATGACCACAAAGTATCCATATGTTCATATCCTTCTAAACCGATGCATTCAACAGTACAGCTTAAATTGCTTAATGTTTTATCAATATCAATCAACATATCGGACTCGCCATATATTAATAAACATGGAGTTGTAATTGTTTGAGTTGGGAAAGACGTAACTCTGTTGGTTTTCTTTGAGGTACCACTAAAATATACTAAATTTGAACCGGAAGCACCTCCTTCATCGAACATCTGAAATCTTTTATTCTCTATTATTTGAAACCAATGAACAACTGATTTTACTGAAGATGGGGAAAACATATGAGGGTATCCAATTTTTTTTTGTGATTGTTTAATGTTTCCAGATTTCCAGTTAAATAAAAACATTAACGAGTAATCAACTATGGTTTCATAAAAATCAGGACCCATTATTTTTTGCCAAAAAACAACAGAAGGTAATATTGCACGCTTTCCGAATATTCTGTATAACAATCCAGGGGCAGAATTAACTAAAAATGAACAAACTGGATTGTTTAATCCTTGGGGTATCATAGCTGGTGATAATCCAATAAAGAGATTGATCTTACTGTTGAGTTCATGATTTAAAGAGAGTGCGGCTAGGCACTGAGCAGAACCCTGACTAAATCCAATATAACTTAGGCTATCATTTTGTGTAACTTTTAATATATAATCTATTGTGTTTGGTATATCAAACATAGCAAATTCATCTAATGAATAATTCCAGAATTTTTCATCTGTTGAAGATAATATTAAGTGTTTTCGTGAATATTTATTACCTCTATTATTCCCTAACCAAACATCATAACCTTCATCAACCAGTAGAAAAGGTAAGCACTTATTGGTTGTTTCGCCTAAAACAAATAGTTCACTGTTTGTCAATAATCCATGATGCAGATAAACCACTTTCTTATTTGGGAGTTTCTCTCCCGTTTTTGGTAATATTCTGTGTATTGAAAGAAGATAGCCATCTTTGGTTTGAACAACATGTTCATGGACTTTATATCCATGTGCATGAACGATATCAACAATATCGGTTGCGTTAATAATTTTATCGGACAATGGCTCTGGTTTACTTAAATTTGGTATATCGCATTTGATTTTTGATGATGATTTTTGCCTAAATCCATCACCATTAAAAGCGCTTGACATATTATCTGGTTTATTAAACATGGGACTAAAGCTTGATAAATACTCTTCGATCCCCAACTTATGAAACAGCATCATAGGAAGCTGTAATAATATGGCAGTCAAGTTAAGCAAAACATTAGATATTCCAAACGGAGTCATGTTGCATGTATGTAATATGATTGCTTTGCTACAACAATAAGAAGGGAAAAAAAGGGAAAACACATCTTCTTTGTTCAAAAAATCTGCCTAAAAAGGAAACTCAAAAAAAATCGCGTTTTACTTTTTCATGTTACACATTTTATATGTAGTTTTTCTTGAAATAGAATTGGATAAGTGATTTATCCAATGGGACTTCAAAGTTGGCATAGTATTTGTTGATAGTTACCGTGAAACTGTTGAATGTTGTGATGTATAATTGGCAAAGTGCTGACATACATTGATTATAAAGTTCCTTTTCAATATTTTGCCCCAATAAGACACTATAATCATTCTCTTTGGTTTTATCCTTTAAATAATAGCAACGTCCTTTCAATACAGTTTTCAACTTCATTCCAATATCTGCTATTTCCTGCTTAAATTTATCACCTTTGAATGGTATCATCATAGCTTTGATACTGTCGTATGAATAGCTACTAAAATTTTCTGGGCTTCCATCCACATTTTCTAATAGCTTTATAACATCGTTTATACTGAACAACTTTCCAAAAGCTTCGGTAAATGAACGTAGCTCATATTCCCTTGCATTGTCAATTGATTTGCTCAAATCTTTAGGAAAATCTCTCAAATGTTTGGACTCTTCAACTATCCATCTGTAATTTATCCATAATGTTAAATGTTTTTGAAGTAAGACGTTGCCATCTATATCATTTTCATCTCTAGCAAGTGTTTCAACTAGTGGTGCTTCAATTTTAAGGCTGTCGATACTTTTATACAGAGAATTTTTTATGGCGTCCCAGAGAGAATAATAATTACCAGGAACTTTTTGATCGACTCCAAAAGTTATTATGTTATCCATATCCATAGAATCCATTATCATGTGAACGTTGTCAAAAAATGCAGGATATGCTTTGATGTAATTTGTTATATGGCATGTAAGTTTAGATGACATTATAATTTGAATCTGTTGCTCAACTTCCTTACTCCAACGTTTATCTATCTTGTTTTTAAATTTGGTAAAGCTGGTATAAGAGAATTCATTATTTGTTGGAGCCAAAAATTCACATATCGAACTAATAAATGATAGTAATGCTGGTGTACTTAAATTACTACCTTTGGATGCCTCTGCAAATTCCCTTATTGTTGCAGAAAATGCGTCTTCAAATAATCCCTTCATTATCTCAAAGATATCATCACTAATTAAACGATCATTTTCAATTGAACCACTGAAATAATTACTAATTGACTTGAAATTTGAACATCTCTCTTCAATAGAAGTTTTTATTAAGTTTTCAAACAAATATTCAGAAGATGAAGAAAATCCGAAAAGGTTTTTGACGAGTTCTTGTTCAATAGATATTACATTCAGCAGGTTAGAAAGATGTGATTTAACTAAATTGACAAAAACGCTTCCATCGCTGATGGTATCAAGTTGTAATTTCATACCCTTTTTATTCTTAAAACTCATGTATTCTTTATTGACGAAAGAAGCAGGATAATCATCAAATGAAAAATGTATAATATTTAGACCAAAAAGTTGTTTATTGAAATAATCAAAAAGTGTAATTGATAAATTATTGAAAAAGTTCTTGAATTTTTCAATATAGTCATCAACCATCTCTCCAAAATCTTTGGGAGAAACACGCTTAACAAAGGAAATCAATCCACTCAATGTTAACAATGATGATAATTTATCCAAAAATACTGATTTTAAAAAATTTGTATCAAATTGTTTCACATCTAACTGTTCTAATTTTGATGTTAGGCTCAAAGCCACAGATTCAAAAATTCTACTACAATATTTTTTCAGATTTGAAATAAATTTATTTCTTGCATATTCAAAAGTATCTTTTTTTTCTTTTAAAGCATTCATCTCGGAAAGAACATTTGTTTTCATATCACTGCCTGTTCCACTAGTTTTCAAAAGCGCAGAATATAATTCGTTCAAAATTTGTTCTAGTTCAGAATTTCCGTAAGAAAGAGTTATTTTCATTCCTAATAATTTCTGTAGTTTTGTATCTGATATTTCAACTGAGTGGACCAATTCATTCAATTCATTCATTAATAATTTTTCATTGGTTGCTTTGACTTGTAATCCATGACCTTGACTTTCAATATAATCCACATCATCTTTAAATGCGGATATTTGGACACCAAAAACAGATAAAATAGGATCAATATGATTACAACTAGAAAATGCAGATAAAATAGAATTTTTCAAAGTTGATGTAGCACTAGTAACGTCTGTTATAGTTTGAATTTTATTGTATTGTAATCTATCCAATTCACTCAAAATTTTATTTTGTAATGAAGCGGAGTCATCTAATAGTGGGTCATATCCTATTTCTTCGAGTAATTCTAACAAATCGTCATTATTATCTGGTTCTATTACCGAGCTACGAGAAAATGCACGGGATCTTCTATGAACTTTATCTATAGTAGAGTCAGCACGCTTAATGGGAAGTGTTCCATTCCCGTTTATACCATCGTAATTATTCACATCAAGATCATTTTCATTTTCTTCTAATGTTGTAGTAATCTCAGGGACAGTGAGTTGAGGAGATTCCAATTGATGATAATTATCATTGTTTCTAGGCTGTGGTACTATAAGATTAAGTGGTGCAGTATGTCCGTTATCATCGCCCTCATTTACGTAATCTTCTAGATAAGTATCTATTCCACTGGTTTCATTGCTCAACAGAGTTTCTTTACTTTGTTGGAATCTAGACTCATCGCCATATTCGAAACTTGCATCATTATGTGAATAAGATATATTTCTTGGTTTTTGAAATTGTTGTTGCTCAAGTGATTGTTTTTGTAAACGTGCTTGCTCTAACCTTGCATTTTCTAACTCAGTCGCTTTGGCTTCAGCTTCGGCCTGTATTTTAGCTCTATTTCTAGCTTCTGCTTCTGCTTTAGCTTGTTCTCTTGCTAAAGCTTCAATTCTAGCTCTTTCTTTTGCCTCTTCTCTAGCTTTATTTTCTGCTTCTTCTCTGGCTCTCTGCTCGGCCTCGGCATCAGCTTTAGCTTGTTGAAGCTCGAGTTCCTTTTGTTTCCTTCTTCTCTCTAACTCTAACTCTCTCCTCTTTGCAATTTCCTTTTTCCTTCTCATTTCAATTTCATTGGTTTCAGCTTGTTTCCTCTCATCTTCTATAGCAGTTTGCTTTTTCTCGTTCTCTTGCGCTTCTAACTGTTTCCTAGCCTGTTCAAGTTTAACCCTGTTGTCATTTAGCTTTTTGAAACTTGCAGATTTTGCCAAACCTCCTGCTAATGCAGCTGCTGTTGCATTTCTAACTGAAGATTTAGTAGGCGATGATGGTTCAATATGCATACCATTGTTATTGAAAACTGGATTTGTAGCTTTAATTGGAGACCTTGATGATACACTTGTAACTCTGGGAGAGGCAGCAGGACCCCCATGGTAAGAATTATAAATTCTTTCTAAATGAAAATAGTCAATTGAACAATTAATCAATTTTGGTAGATTACCACCGGTATAGTGAATGTAATTTTCTAATAAAACTTTCAAAAATCTTCTACGCTCTTTGGGTGTATGAACTTCCCAATAATAATCTTTACCCATTGTACAAATAAATCCTGTTGGTACTTCATCATCAATTGTAAGTTGAGTCAATTCATCAAAATCCCATGATCTTCCGATTAATACCATCTTTTTATTCTCTTTTGCTCTATTAAGAAACATCCGACCAGAAGGTTTCCTTGTTAAGATCAAATATCTATCTTCTTTATATTCTTGTGGACTGTTTGTAGGTGGTCTGAAACTAGGATATTTTTTATCAGCAATTATAGCTGTATGTGCAACATATGGTTGTATAATATTACCATTGGAGTCACGTTCAAGAATTGAATCTTTAATCATTTGGGCATCTTTTAAATTTGCTTCAGCCAAATCTACAGAATTAGTAGGTTTATGCAGTCTAGGCACATTCCCTGAATTTGAAGGTATACCAGGTCCCCCTGGATATGGAGACGTCCTCTGCATTGGTCAATTGTGCATAAACAGAAGCAAGTTAATGTGAAGTTAAAACATGTAGGCATTTATTCACGGAAACTTGTCAAAGCGAGAGCGAATATGTTTTGTTTGTTTGTTTTTTTCGTTTTCAATATATACAGATCCAAACTGTTTCTACACAATGCAACACGATGTTCATATATTATATATTATATATTATATATTATATGTAAACATATGCAAATTTATATACATTTATATATAAAATGTCTGTAATCGCCAGTTAACTATTAATTTTTTATAAAGAAGGTTTTGAGATAATTTGTACATCGTTGGAATCAGAATCGCTAGATTCGGCTGAAGAATTTAAACGCCTTTTTTTGTTATTTGAAACTGAATTATCACTTTGAGTATTATTTTCTGAATTATTTATACTATCTTTCATTATATTATCTTCTTGATTTTTGATTTTTTCACGTTCATTAGAATCTGTAATTCTATAACGTCCGTAATTTTCATCCAATATATCTAATTCTAAACCTGAACTTAAAATTTTTTCAAAATCCTTATGATTGATTTTCCAATTTAGATTATCTTTGTTACACATCCAAGTAATTGCTTGATCACAATATCCTAATATTTCAACATCAAATTCGTGATGGTTTATTGGATCTCTATTTATCAGTATTTGAGGTACATTTTCAGGTAGTATATTAACTATATCACTAACAGGTGCAACTTTTAAAGAAGTTCCAATACAAATTAATAAATCACATTCTTGTACATCTTGTTTAATTGTATTATGATAAATATCAGGTAATCCTTCATGAAAAAAAGTTATATCAGGTTTCATTACACCAAAAGAATTCAAATGTTTAAAACGTTTAATATCAGATCCTTCATCTTCGGCTTTATTAAATTTTTGAATTAAATTTCTTCTCTCTGATTTACAAAATGCACAATAAGGTATTTTCTTATTTTTTATAAATGGATAAATTGTTTCACCTGGTACTTTAAATTTACAAGAAACACAACTTGCACTTGCAAATGATCCATGACATTGAATAACTTTATCAGGTTCTAAACCTACATTGCCTTCTAAATTATCAATATTCTGTGTATAATTTCTCAATAATTTATTTTTATCTTGTAATAGTTTAATAAATCCATGTAACGGAGTAAATGAACCTTCAGGTGGTAAAATCATATAAGCAATTGAGTAAAATATTGAAGGATCTTCTTTAAAAATGAAAAGATCGAAAACGTCTTGAGGATCATCTAAATTTAAACTTTTCATTTTAGAATAAAAACCTTGACTTGATCTAAAATCGGGTATACCTAAAGAAGTTGAAATACCTGCACCTGTTAAAACAATTATTTTATTTGAATTTTTTATTGCATTAATCATATGATTAATTGTATGAAAGTTTGATAATTTAGTCCTTGATCTATAAATTTCATTAATTGATTTTTGTAAAAATCTAATAGAGAATTGTAATGGATCAATTACCTCATGTAAGATATTTTCATTTTTTGGTACAAATCCTAATAGTTTTGATAAATGCATTATATCAAAAGGTGTAGCATCAACTGGTATAAGTTTTTCTAAAAACTGTTCATGCTCTCTACTTTTAAGAAAGTTACGTAATTGTGTACGTAGTTTTGGACTTGGTTTTAAAGTTCTAATATGTGGAATCTCAGCGTCCTCTGAATATAAATTTAATATAATATCATCCTCTAGATCGTCAGATTCACTATCAATATTGGAGTTTGATAACAATTCATTATCGTCACTATTCGCTAGTTCAGCATTGTTGTTATAGTCATTATTGTTTTCTTTCTCATCATTAAACTCATAATCTTTCATAGCAACGGAATCACTATCACTATCGGAACTTGAATCAGAATCATTTGGAACATTTTTTAGAAATTTCCCGTCAGGTATATCACTTCCGGAATCGGTTGAATCGGTTTCATTGTTTATCCGATTATTATCAAAATTATTCGACACACTATGCATCTTATCATTAGCAACGGATATACCTTCTTCGGGATCTATCGAAGGTGAAGTTGCAGTTCTGTGTTCCAGATCTGAAGAAACGGTCGATGACTTTCTCGGTCTTTTTTGTGGTAGTCCTGCATTATCTATACTTGCAGACACCATAATACAGCACGGTTGAGAGATATATATTTATATATATGGGAAACCTTTAAATTGATCCACAGAGTTGCATGGCTGCATATCAATGTCTGAAACTTTTCTGAAAAAACAGAGAAAGAAACAAAAAAAAACACAGTGATATTACGTAATGCGTAGACGCGTCGACCTCGGAAATAGGCATTCAGTTCAACTTTTGCTTTTGTTACTAACACTTTATGGTACTCAAATATATATATATTAGACATACAGTGGGTATATAGAATAATAAGTATTATCACCATTTAGCGTTTTGCCAAAAATGGATAGACTCGTTGTACGTTATCCAAAAAATGCATGTTGAGTACAGTGTTTAACACGTGTAATTTGGCCTAACTGCGCATGTCTAAATGTTGTACTTCTGTTTTTCTTTGTGTCACACAATGTTACCGCTTGTTCTTTCTTGATTTGTATCTGCTTTAAATTTGAAAAGATAGTGACTTTCCCTCTGGGGATAGTGGGAGTTACCTTGCATGAATTCCAGAACTGGGTTTCCAATCGAGTATGGGGAGACTATTTCTACATGGCTTAAAGTATCGAATAGACGATCTTTTCAATATATAGCTGTTGACACAGTTGAATTTCAAATTGACACACTACAATACAGTCAATAGGCCTTAAATGAAGTCAATTCATATAACTGGTGAATATGTGATTTAGCAAATAGAAACTCTCAGAATGTTGACGATAACTCTACTTCACTTTTTTCAGCTCTAGGTTTTTCTTTAGCATCCTCCCTGTATGTTTTTGTTCGGTTTATAAGATACATTTTAAATATTATTTTTTATGATACTTTCAATATTGCGATTTAATTTTATTCCGGTGATATTGCTGCTACTTTTAAAAAAACAAGCGGGCGTGAAAGGATTTTATTTTTGACTTTTCGATGCAATAAACAGGTACATTTTACGTTAAACATTATCAAAAACCAAATTGTTTCAACGTTCAATCAATTTTCTTGGTTACACTTTTCTAAATTGGAAGGATTTATCATATGCAAGCAAAACAATTGCAAGCACAAATTGGTAACTTCCTTTTGTTGTAGGAGATTGGTATACTTTTATTGCTTTTATGAATTTTGTTTTCTCATTTTATTACAAGTACTGCCATTTTATTGAAACCAATGTATCAACATCATTTGTATCTGCTTCCAACTAATAAATAAGAACTTCCACATACTCCAAGCTCTTTGTCGCAAATAAATATTGATAAGATAAAACAATCACTTATTAATTGGGGCGTTTAGTGGTTTGACCCACGTCATCCAGTGCACATTTTAGCTTTACAGCCTAACAAATCTAACCCTAAACTTTTGATTCCAATTGCGTTTTTTCCTAAGAGTTTTACATCAACTCAACAAAGCCGTTCTACGCCTGAAACTGAACTTTGGGAAATACTTTTACTGTTACATCATAATTATTTATTGCTTTCAAATCTAATTGTAGTGCATACCGATCATCAGGCTCTAATATACATTTCCAATAAAACTTCAATGGTAAACTTTATAATTCTCAAATGTTTGGAAATTTCAATAAGCAGATGAATTGGATAAGCCTACGAATTAGCTTGGCGTAATTTGGGCATACATGTGAGTAACCATCATTCACAATCGAATTCAAAAGTGCTACGTATCAGAGATTTCTTAAAAAATACAATAAAACAGTTGGATTTTAATTAAGATACTTGGCCTTTCCATCATTTTCAAGTGATTTCTGTATACAATAGTGCTACTACTATTTTTCATTTTTTGGCTCTTGTCCAGCTTTTTTGGTGCTTGGTTTTAAATTATTCAATATATTTTTACAACTGTTATTTCAAGTTAAATTTAAAAATTCATGCAAGATAACTTCCTCAAACTTGAAAGAAAATAATATCATCATTTTCTTTGATAAAAAGAATGTTTCAAATATTCCCAATCTATAAGGTTTCCCAGTTTTGCCAAAGATAATCCTTTCATAACGCTAATCTTGGTGCCACTTCCAAATTGGCCATAGTTATTTCACACTTAATTTTCAAACATGATAGGAATTAATTATCTTTTAGTAGGCTTCATTACGGATTTCTTACTTTCAAAAGGCGTGTCAACAGTGGCGTCCCTCTCAATTTGCATTATCCGATACCCCTTCAACCGTTAAAGGAAAGAAAGTGAAACTGTGTTAAAAACTTAAAAACAATGAATAAAAACATATTTGACGTCGGAAGCGCCACACAAAAACCGTCAATGTATTCATCAGCAACTAAGATGTATCCTATCTGATCTAAAAAAAGTTTATGGCGAGCTTACGCTTCTGGTAATGGACCAATAAAATCAATGTGCCAGATGTGTCCAAAAGGTGGTGTTTTCACTTGTTGAAGAAGACTGGTAATTCCGAAAAACGGGATGATAAATCACAGTTCCTACATTGTTTGACCACATCTGTAGCAAGCAATTGAGCTTGTGGATGAAAATAATTGTTAGCGATCATAAGGTGAAGTAAAACTAAAGGCTAACCGTGATGTTTATCATGCCATAGTCTAAAGTATGTTAGACAATCGATTAATGTAATCACTTGAAACAATTGATCTTCCAAAGTAACAAATAACTTACTATCGCAAAAAATGAAATTATTCTCAAATTGTTGGTACTCTTTTGGTGAAACCAATTTATCACCCAAAAAATGCTTAATCTGTGACATATCATCATCTGTTAAATGGGCCAGGTTAGGAAACTTAGAAAAAGTAACGATGTTCAAATCACCGCCTTGGTATTCAATAATTTCTAAATCCTTTAAATTTAAACATGGCTGTTTATCCACCGAGAACCGACTCATGAAATCAGCAAAATTCTTCTTCCCCGGAAGGTACTTGATCGTCAACGGATAGCTTGTGAGAGTCTCTAAAAATTTTAAAATTCTAGGGTTAAGCATCGAAGTCTTATTCGAGATACTTACCAACGCTTGGTGGTCGGTGTGGACCACAATCTGGTTGGAAAGCAACAAATAATTATGATGCAACGATACTAGAATTCCTAGAAGTTCACGCTCAAGAGTCGAATAACGTTGTTGAGTGGAAGTAAAACTCTTAGAAAAAAACGCTATCGGTACCAAAAGTTGATCATTGGATTTGTGTGGTTGCAAAATGATGCCACCAACACCTGTGTCGGACGCATCCGTAAGGATATGTACTGGCTGAAGGGGATCAAACAATTGAACGCCAACAGATGTGATGAGTGCCTTCTTGACCAACTCAAAATTAGTGATGAGCAATTCAGATGAGACAGGGGAAGCCTCATGCTTATTAGAAGAAACAAGATGAGCATGATGCGTATACATGGGTTTCAACAGCAGTGCAGCATTAGGAACAAAATGTGACAGGAAGTTCACGAAACCGATAAAACTGTACCAGTCCTTGGCAGTTTGTGGAAGTTGCCAATTAGTGATTGCCGCAGTCTTGTCGGGAGACGGGAATTTCTTTCCATTGGCGATGGTATAACCAAGGAAATCAATTGACTCCTTAAACAATTTAATCTTCGATAAAGTTAAACGCAAACTGTATTTGCTGAGCGTCTCAAATACCAGATCCAAGGTTCGTTTATGTCCTGACGTATCCGTCGAGGCAATGATAATATCATCTAACTAGCATTGAATTAAATTACTAGAAGTATCATAATCAATAGTACTCAAGATATACCTCATGAAGCGAACAAAGACAGAAGGGGAAGATGCTAAACCAAAAGGTAATTTCCTAAACTCATAATTGCCTTGAATTGTGGTAATACCAATTTTACATCCAGTGGGATCCGATGGGACATTATAATAAGCACTCTTTAAGTCAAGAGAACTAAAAATGTGAAACGGAAATAAATTCTGAATTAACAAATTGATCGGAGGAATCACATCGGCTTGAAAAATAAGAGCTTTATTGATTTCTCTGAAATCAGTAACGACTCTACACTTACCATGTTGAAAAATGGGAAATACTGGAGCCAAAGCCACCAAAGTAGAATCATCGTCAATAGTTCGGAGCACACCGTTGGCTAAACCGTCTGTAACAAAATCAGCAATCTGTTTCGCTTGGATTGAATTGGCGTAGAAGAGCCTGACCCTGGAGTGATCAAAATTCTGGAGCATAACTTTATACGTGAAATCATGTGTCACGCTGGTAGGGGTATCATCAGAGAAAATGTTAGGATAACGATGAGCATATTCATCAGTTATATCAATTGAATCAATGGAGTGTGTATTGACAGTGTTATGGTAGTTGTCAATTTGGAACTCAACTTCATCAATGGTAACATATTGAAAAAGATCGTCTAAACGATACTTTAAATCCTGCAAAGATGGTTTGCCTAAAATTAATGTCGAATCAACTGTTAGATCAGTGGATTCACACGGAATGATAATGAAAGCAGTGGTATAATAGTGGTCGTTATCAAAATGTATCGTAATGTTTACCGCTTGATAACATACTTTCTCGTGACCGAACGCAGAAGTAACCTTGAAAAAGGTGCTCGATGATTTTACTTCACCGATTTCTATGAAGAATGAATCACATTACTTCAGCAAGGACAACTCTTTAGGGGAAGTCTCATAAATAATGTTTTTCGAAGCGCCTGAACCAAACAAAATCAAATGGTTAATAATCTTGGAGATGCCTCGGATTATTTTCGACGAAGCTAATTAAGTTAAATTTGAAACTTTCAAAACTGTCTAAGTCCTTTTCATATTATATATTTTCTACTGTAGGATTAATCATAGGTTCTTCATTTGTATTACTTTCGGCATTTTTTAGTTCGTTGATATCATCAGCGTATAAACCAATGAACGCATCCGAACTGCCTTCCAAATTCATGCTGAAAGGACAGACTGGTAAAACGATACTTTCTTCATTCAACTCTTCTAAAGAATAAAAGATAGGGCTGAATTTAGCATTGTGAACTCGTTAACCACCTGATGATTTCAAGCGTGTAAAACGTTGTTGCTGTGTTCTACAGCTAGAACAGGAACAGGCTTTACACCAATAAACTTGAAGTTTCTTAGTTGGAAAACGTTTATGCATTTCAAAAGCTAATAATTTTGTGTTAATCTTCTCAAACTCGACAGCCACCTTAGGCTTAAGCAAAGGGAACTGTACCGATGGAAGCATTTCAGTAAGACTCACCAAAGTTGCTGCGTCTGCTAGGCACGCAAGTGAAAAGCCAACATCCCATTAGTTGCAAGTTTATTGGAATTAAGTACTCCAAGTAGGTTCTTCTTGAGATGATTCACCACTGTAAACACAAATGGATTCTCAGCGAGAAGAGTAGCTCAATCTCAGAAATAGGCCGTTAACTAATCCTGTACATATGGGCGGGAATTCAATACCTTAATTTTTATTACATCCACATAGCAGATAAAATTGAAAGATTTAAAAACGTCAATGATTTTGCCTTTGCAGTTTTAACACACGCGTAAAAATATGAAGCTTTATCACTATCAATTCAGTGAGTTGTAATAATATATTTCTAATCGGTCATATTAATACCTGATCTCAAGAGTGTATGTTGAAAATTGATCTATCCAATAAATTAACCAGTACCAATGCTAATTATGTTACAGAATTCGTCTTGGAGCGGCTCTGAAATCTACTATAATTGTTTCTCATTTAGTTTTCAAACATGATAGATTTTAAGTGCTTCTTAATAGACTTTAAAAAAAAAAAATTTCTTGTTTGTTTGTAAATATTTTTTTAAAAAAATTTAAAGATTATACTTTTACAGTATCAATCAGTATTATAAGGCTCATATAAAAAGTATTTTTTATACGAACTAGACATACGCAGATGTACGCAGATAGTCTTGATTACAGGGTTTTTAGCATTTTATTTACTATATATATTTTGGCTAATATATATCGTATATTTGTTTTAAACAAGAGGTTAGATATGAGTTAAAATAACTGCTCTATGCATATGTAGATACTATAAAGCGTTTATAACAAAGGCAAATTTTGATCTACTCTCTATTTCAGAAATCGACGCGACTAGCGCATGCTATGCACAATTACAACAAATGTGCGTGCGTCGATCGGCTATGGATGAGAACATGAATTTGAGTGAAAAACACTTCACGAGTCTTTCATTTTTTTCACGTTTTCTTGCAAGACATTAGTGTAGCTTTGGGAATCTTTTTTCATTTTTTGGACGTGACACGACACTGATTTACATTCCTTGTATTTATCAACTACTAGTTAATACAAGATGCCTGCAAAACATAGACCAGCAGTTCCACCATTACCAAAACTTCGTGTGAAAAACCAAGTTGCCAAACAACAATCAAATCCATGTTTAGTTATAATGTCACAAATGCTTAATTGCTGGGCATCAAATGGAGAAGGTAATATTGCATGTAGAAGTTTAGAACAAGATTTAAAAGGATGTATGGCCAAAGGTATAAAAATTCCACCACCTCCAAAACCTACATTAAATTACCATGCTGCTAGATTACTACCAAAAATTCATAAACAAGAAAAGAAATAAATTTTTCTAGTGTTTTATTTCGAAGGAAACAAAATAAATTTACTGTATATAAAAAAAACCAGGTGTAATACAAAATTCTTTGTATACTCTTATATAGGACCATTTAACCTAAAACGACATATTTCTATAATTATAGAGGGAAAAAAAGATCATGTGTATATTTATTGACATGAATGCGAGTAATTTTTCAAGGTGATTAAACAAGCTGGTTATCATTAACTGGATTATTAGATATCATTGTTTTTTCCAATTCATTGTCTTGATTATAACACAATGTAAAGATAAATAAAGCATTTAGTAAAGTAGCAATAAATAAAGAACAAGAATTAAAACTTTTGAAAAAATCAGCATCTAAGAAAAATGTGATAACTGTAAAACACAGCAATACGACAAGCCATTTAACAAATGTTAGCATATAAATTGAAGTCCAATTTTTTTTTCTGGTTATAAATACAACTAAATCAAACAATGCGATACCTGATAAAAATGAAAATAGCGGTAATCCTGAAAAATTTAAAGGATTTGTGTCTATTGTAGTAATCATTGAAAGTAAGCAAACACCAAGCAAGATTTCGAAGACTCCGAAAACCAGTATATAGTATCTGCTTAATTCTTCCATTTGGGATCTTGAAAATGCATACATTATCAAATTCAATATTCCGAAATTAATAACTGATAAAATTATAGCTGAACTAAAATTGCATATACCTTCATAGATGCAAAATAATAGTAAAATTGGTGTTACTATAAAGTAAAGTTTGAGAAATAAAAAGCATGGTTGTTTATCACCTTTTAAAATTAAAATTGGGTATTTATTATTTGTATGAGTGTCCATTTAAGTAGCTGATAAGTGTCCATAGAGCAGAATAAACTCCATGATAAAGGTAGAAGAAAGAAACAAAGCAGGTACGTAATTGGTAAAGTGTGCAGATACAATAGACGCTCGACGCACCCGGAGAAAAAAGCGTATATATACAGAAGTTGTGTTGCAGACCAGCGAAGTTGGAAGAAACGTCCATTCGCACTACCACTCTTCCACTGGTTTACATAGTGGGTAGTACTTGTTATTCCATACTATAGGGTTATTTAGTAACAAAGTTTATTTATACATACATCTTATTTACTGTATCAGTATCTGCTAGCAAGGAGTATATTGACAATATTGGTTACAGTTAAGCGGTGTATGTGGTTTATAAAAGACGGAAGTGTTTAACAGATTAAGGGTCAAAAACTCTACTTTTGAGTTGATAATAAAATGGTGGATGAAAAGGCCAAATTGATCCAGAAGAACTTTGAACGCTCATTTTATGAGGTGAAACATTTTAAACGAGAACGTTGAAACTCCTAAGTCCTGGGAAAGATATGACTCAACTAAGAGTATTCAAGCCTAGGAAAGAATTTTGTCAAAATCTATTAGAGGAATACAATGCTGGTCTACTCGATTTTGGTAAGATTGTGAACGGCTTGACAAAGCAGAGACTAATTGAGAGTATTTCACTCTCATGTCATATTCGTATTCATCTTCTCCTAAGTTTATTTTAACTAGACCTTGACTGTTCAATTCCTTCTCATCATGTCTCTCTTCTGTCATTTCCATAACCACCTTTCCAAAACCAAGTAGATTAGCACTATGGTCTCTCAGAGACTTTAATATAGTTCTTCTCCAACCCTGAACACTCTTGTTTTCATCAAACACCTCACCACATTGTGGTATCTCACCCTTTTTGCTCAAAATAGTTTTGAACTCATAGAATGAGTGTTCAAAATTCTTTTGAAAAAGCTTATTGATCGCTTCATCAACCATTTTATTCTTAACTCAAAAGTAAAGCTTTTGACTCTTAATCTGACAAACACTCCGCACACGTATATAACCGATATATATATTTACACTGTGTAGGATAGATTAACCAAGGACAGCACGTGACCTGGGATCTGCTGTAGATGCCGATAAAAGGTTATCAGCACAGATCAGGTTTTAAAAAAAGATGTGAGGTGTATCAGGTGACGATGGCAGCTAAGCAGCTACATTGCATCCACAGTTGATGCATATACGAGCTTATTAGCTTTCACTGTTCCGATTGGGGTTGAGTTTCCCAAACACACATAGGATATTTCAACTCCAGGAAAACAACACAAACCAAAACATAGCAGGTAAAAAGCAACACCACAACAGCCGGGTTAGCGTTGTGGAGAAACCAAAACGCAGCGAGATGGTAGCAGTTTCCGGTCCTGTTGCTTTTTTTCACATTTTCACCTTTTCACTCTTTTTGAGTCTGCTTCAGTGGCCTTTGGTTGGAATAATATAGTATTAAAATTATTAAATTTTATATAATATATATCGACTATATAAAAACGGTATCATAAAAAATATATATTAAAAATACACACACACAATCCGTTTAAAATTTTATTGATTAAGTTTTGATAAGGGGTAAGAAAAAGATAATTAAAATTATACGTAAAAAGAAACAAAAATTAAATCATATGTAAGTTGTATTGATATTAAATGGGGGGATATATTCAATCATAATCATAAAACATTAATTGTGTGAGCAAAATATTAAATATAGGGTGTTGGGGGAAAAAATGGGTGAGAATTTTTTTTTATATTATTATTATTATTATTTGTTGCAATGGAAGAATTTATTGTAGTAACTTGTAGAAAAAAAACCAATGTTAAATTTAAACAACAGCAATGTAATCTTCATCGACAGGTTCTTTGTGACCTGCTGGCATTCTTAACCAAGCTGGTTCATTAATTGGTAAGTAAGATGAAGCAGTAGTTTGTAAACCATCATAGAATGCGTAGAAAGCACAAATTGAGGTAATGAAACAGAAAATACCTGCAACAACTCTACAACCGGAATGATCACCAGAAACTGCAATGGTTAATAATAACATGAAGAACCATTTACAGAAAGTTAAAACGAATAAAGGAATAGTTGATTTCCAAGTTGACATGAAAAGTAAGAAATCAAAGACAACCCAAGCGGATAAGAATAAAGTTAAAGCAGATGTGTAATTTTCAGTTGTTGGATAAGCTGAGATAACACCGAATAGATCAGAAGCAGCAGCACCGTATGACATAACGAAACCACCATAACATAATAATAAAGTTGAACCGAATAAGTTATCATCAACAATGGCCCAAATACCCATAATGACTTGAATTAAACCATTACCGAAAAGGAACATACCAGTTAAAATAGCTGGAGAGTGAACACCTCTAGCATGACATAAAACTAAACCTAAAACGAAAAGTGAGACAGCAATAAAAGCTAAACCAATTGAACAGGAAGATGGGTAAGGTCTCCATTCGTTAGATCTTTTGTACCAAGAGTTTCTCAAAAGACCGGTTCTTGGTGGTAAAACGGTGTAGATGTATTTTTTTTCAAAGACTTGTTCAGATATTTTTGTGTAATTAAATTTACTTAAACAAAGTTTATATTTATTTTAGTTTGATAAAGGAAAGAAAGTGAAAAAAAGAAAGAGAGGGATGACGGAAAGAAAAGAAAAAAGAAGCAAAACAGAAACTAAAAAATCTTTTTGAAACCAACTGGGACTACGATTGATATTTATAAAGAAAAAAAAAATACAAAGGAGCAGTTCAGTAATATAAGATACAGTGTCTGAAAGATAAATAACGCAAACTCCACGTTATCAAGTTGTGCAGTTTGGTTATGAGGAATCTTGCTACCGGAGTGGTTTGACAAAACCTGCAAACTTGCCCAAAACGAAACAATTAAACTGCCAAATACGTCAAGAAATAAACAAAGTGCCGTTTTTTTAATTACGGATGAATACGGAAATTTACCACTATTGGTCATTATTGCATTGTCTGTTGCTCTGTTGGCGAGTAGTCTATAGTCCTCCACACATCTGCACACCGTCTGCGCTGCACGGTTTGCACACGGTTTGCACACTGTTTCCACACCGTCTCTACACCGGCTCTACACACTGCACAGACACCGCCTGCACTGTCTTTGTCCCCTTACAAACAGCTAGCTGTCCGTGTAGGCAGCAGACACCCACACTGAGTCGCCAGCTGTCTCTGCAACAACCCTCCACCACCAGCAAACACACAACTACAGGCACACACACACACACACACACGCCCATCCGAGACTTCCGATGCCAAGCTCGTTTCCACTCTCAAGGGCGAAATCTGCTGTCCAGGGTCGGCAAGCACGGATATTCAGCGCTCGGCTCAGTCGCCGGTCACGTTTCCGGCCCACTGCTGCCAAAACAAAAAGCCACTCATAGCCATTCCACTCGTAGGCTCATCCTGGTGGCCATCTGCTCCTTGCTTTTGCTCTTGTAGGAAACACTTGCTGTAGAAGCACTGCAATGCGTTCAGAACACCACTTACTTGCACACAGCTCCACAGATCCCACGCCCATCTGCTTGGCTACTCCCTCGTGTACTCTGTGTGTCCCTTTCGTCTACTAGGTCATCATCTCTCCACACTGTGTGCAAATGTGTCAACTATTATCACGCTATTATCGTAGAAACTTCTTTTGCTAGTGCTATTTCAAATTAGTGCCGATTTCCTCCCACAAAAAGGAAAAAAAAGAGATTTGACAGGTCACGTGCGCGCCGGTCGTCCCGTTTCTTTTTTCCCCTTTTTTTCTAATTTTTTTTTCTAATTTTTCACTCTTTTCACTCTTTTCACTCTAATATAATGAATTTTTTGACATTTAATCCTTCCATGTCTGTACCCTATTTACACACACGCACACACATACACACAGTCATACCATGTTGCGCCGATCTATAGTTACTAGCCGACTGTACACAACTAAAACCATCCCAGGCAAAACGTTTGGTGAATTTAAAAATGAAAATAACTATTCACTAAACGATTCAAATAATTCAAACTTAAAAGACACAAATGCAACTGTACTAAGTAAAATAAAGGAAAATAACATGTACAAAAATTTTTTTCAGGATTTCGAAAAATTGAAAAAAGATGCTGTTGATTACTCAACAAAGATAACTTCGTTTGAAGAGCAAAAATCTTTCAAACAAGTTTTCGATTACTTATCAAAAGAGTCAAATAAAATTGGTATGGTTAAATCCCTTGAGTCTTTTGTTAATATTCAATCACCAATTCAGAAAAATAATCAAAATAATTCAAATTTAGTTAAAAAATCATTTTTCAGTATCGAATCAACTCCAATTAATCTACAGAAACAATATAAACTAAAATCTGATTCAAATAAAAAATTAATGAATGCTTTACTACCAACGTTAGATTTTATAAATTCAAATTTTAAAACTAGTGATCAGTTATTTAACTTTGTTCATAATAATATATTTGATGTTTTCCTTAACAATTTAAATAAAAATTCTTTAAAAAATAAAAGGCCAATTAAAAAATTCTCTCCAAAAATTAAATATTCAATTGATGAGATCAAAACTCAAAGTCTAAATTCTCCTGAGAACCCAATAATTGATATTCAAACATTACCAATATTATTAAAATTTTGTTTAAATTCTCTAACTTATGATTTTAATTCAATTTCAGATTCTTTGTTATTAATAGACTATATTAAACACCATCAATCAATAGAGTTATATGGCTATGGTTTAAACATCGATTGTTATAACTCAATATTAATTCAAATTTGGACTAAAACTGAAAATTTATCTTTAATTTCTTCTTTAATTGAAGAATTAAAAATTAATGCAATTAAACCAGATTTGTATACTTTTAAAATTTTATCAAAAATCTATTTACATTGTATGAGAGTTAAAAATTCAATCAGAAGTGAGCCGTACATAATTTGGAACGATTCTTCAAATATTTATAAAATAAGAGATTATTTAAACGATTTTAGATTTTTATAATATCGTCTTCCTCTCTCTCTCTCTCTCTCTCTCTCTCTCTCTCTTTAATTTCTTTAATTTATAGATATTTAGTATTTGAACTGTATATATATATATAATAGTATGCATCTATTTGGGCTTATGTTTTTAATGTTTCATTTTTCATCTGTTACACGTCCTTCCTCTTTCTTCAGCTTACGTCAGACACTTGACAAACGCGTACATGAACGAAACCGTGAAAAAAAGAAAAAAAACGGGAAAAGTTTCAGATTTCACAGCTGTTTTTGTCCCTTGTCAAGCTTGCAACGCGTTACCGATAACAGCTCTTTTATTTACTACTACACGAGTGCTATACATTTGTTTCTACATAATTCACAGCAAGGAGTACATATTATGATTATTAAACAATATGAGTTTTATAAAGAATTTGAGAAAATACGTAAATCTTCATTATCTCATTCAAGTTGTAAATTAGCAATATTTGTTTCATGTTTTGATATTGATGCAATGTGTTCGTCTAAAATGATTAGTGAATACTTTAAAAAAAATTTCATCTTGTTTCAACTTATACCAGTTATAGGATATTTAGATTTAAAAGAAAAATATAATAAATTGGATTTAGATATTTATAATATAATTTTAATTGGATGTGGTGCAATAACTGATTTAGAAAGTTTCCTAGAAATTGATTTAAATAATCATTTAGTTGATATAGATATTGAAAAAGCTGAAAATTTAATTAATATTGGAAATTTAGATAAAATAAATTTAAATCGAAAAATTTATGTTATTGATGGACACAGACCTTGGAATTTAGATAATTTATTTGGGTCTCCAATAATTTGTTGTTTAGATGATAATTCAACAAATGATTTGAATAATGAGAAAGATGCTTTTTATTATCTTATAAATATTCCAGATGATGATCAAGATGAGAATGGAGAGGACGATGATGACGATGAAGATGATGAAATTGAAGAGTTGGCCGAAACCGACGACGATAATGAATCATTAGATTTGCAAGATTCACTTGATAGGAAAAGGCAGCTGGAAGAACCTAGAATATCTAAAAAAAAGAAACGTAAACTGTTGATCAATGAATATCAAGAATTAATTGAATCGTATTATCAACAAGGTTCAACTATATCGATGCCATCATCTTATCAAATGTATGACGTTTTATCATCAATTGGTGAAATTAATTTAAATAATTTATGGTTATCAATCATAGGAGTTAGATCATTAAAAGATTTTTATCCAAAGGTTTATGAAATTTCATATCCTGGATTAAAAAATGAAGTTCTAAGATTACAATCGGATGAAAATGATAATGGTAACGGAAATGGAAATGCAAGTAATGGTAATGGTAATAATAATGATAATGAAAAATTAAGCAAACTAAGTTCATTTAATGCATCTAAAAAAGCTGATAATAAAAGCTTACAAACTTGTAAAGAGTATTCATTATTTTTATTACATCATTGGACATTATATGATTCATTCTTTTATTCAAATTATATAAACTCTAAATGCCATTTATATACAAATGATGGTAGAAGATTATTGAAAACTATGTTTGCTAGAATGGGTATATCATTAAATCAAGCAAATCAAAATTGGCATTATTTAGATTTAGATTTAAAGAAAAAAATCGATTTACTAATTAATAGAGAAGTTAAAAAATTTAACTTAAATGATGTCATCATTAAGGGATTCAAAAGAAATTTTGGATTTCATGGTTCAATATCCTCCAGTGATTACTTTGAATCTATTCAAGCGCTATTAGAAACTAATATAATAAAAGATAAAGATATTAGTAATGGTAATAATGGTAATAAATTCGGTGATAAAGATTCAGACGAAAATGATAGTGGAAGTGGTAATGGAAATGGAAATGAAGCTGATAAAAGCAATGATGAAAACAGTAATAAAAATAGTAATAATAAATCTAATATAAATAATGAATTTTTGAAAAGTTTTTGGCGTGCATTTGATTCATTAAATAATTATAATTCTATACTGGATGGAATGAAAGTTGCTAAATTTCAACAACAATTTATTTTTGAGAAAGGTAGTGAAATTATTCAGAAAGGTATGGTTAAAACGCAATCTAAATTTAAAGTATTAATATTGAATGAATCATTTACTTCGAATACAAGTATTACAAGATCTAATTTTAACGATTCAACATTTAATAAATCATTATCTTCTTTAAAAGATGATAGAGTTGTCGATATTAAGAGTTTTGGTAATGGATCCAAAATGTTTCAAAATCCTTTGATATTAACTAAATTGGGTAATTGGATTTTAAACGTGCAATCGGAATTAGATGATGGACTACTGCCGTTGTTAATCGGTGCTTATAATGGAGATACGAATACATATTTAATTTGTGGATTACCATCAAGAATGACATTTGATGATGATGACGACGACGACGAAGAGGGAGAGGAGGAGGAAGAGGAAGGGGCAAATGGTAGTGATATCGATAATGAAGACTACAGTAAAGGAAACAGGAAGCAAAGAAAAGCCCGAAACGGGAAAAATACAGACACAGAAAATAAAAGGAACAAACAGAAAGTTATTTTGAATGCGTTTTCCGTTTTGTTTGAAAAAGTTACTCAAGAGATTAGTATACAGGCAAGAATGGATAGTTTCCAAAGTGCGATAATTGAACTTCGTAAGGAAGATCTAACAAGATTCTTGGATGGCCTTAACCGGTACTCGCAGTACATGATGTAGGTTGAAGTGCAACCGAAAAGAAAAAGGGAAAAATGTTGTGGCATCGGAAAAGGCAAAATGAAAACAAATCTGCGGAAACCACCAAAAGACGGTTCTGGGTATAAATAAATCCCTCTGTTTTTTTTTTCTTTTCCTTTCCTTTCCTTTTTTTTATTGTCCCCCAGTCAATTAAGCATAATGCCTTTCGTTGGCAAGACAATGCCAGCAGGCAACGCACAGCATGTGAATGTCCCGGGCTTCAGTGCTACGAAATGTATAGCCCAACCGTGTACGGCCAACTGTGTATAAACTTTACAAACCGGCAGCTAATATCAACACAGCGGCTGTGCAGCAGGTTGCTGTGCAGTGGAAAACGTCTAGAAAGAAAAACAGCGCTTCAGCAACAACTGAAAAAAAATTTTCTTTTTACCTTCACCGTCCACCATTTCCTTCCCGCAAACCGTTCCACCCAGTTTCCAGCACCGAGTTCCGGTTTCCTCCATTTCGGAGTAGCTGGAAACTGGGAACTGTGCCAACAGAGGCAGAGGCCAAGGTTTCTTGTAATCTCTTTGGATAAGCAGAAAAAACGTGTGCCTGATGGCTAGTGTTTACTTCGACATGGTCACAGTTTATGTAAAATAGGTGAAAAGTCTATAATCTCTATAAATTATTATAAATGGCTCTATATCTGCACATTTTCACCATCTCAATTGATGAATAATTATTTTAAAACGTATATATAAATCATTTTCTATTTAGTTTATTTTCCCTTTTCCTGTCCAGTATTTTCTGAATATGTTTTTTAACTATCCGTACAGGGACTACAGCATCCTCTAATGAATCATGTTCTCTACCTTGAATATTTTCACTTAAATAGTTCCAAGCGATTTTTTTAAGTGGATCTTTACGTCTTGGATCGACTTTATTTTCAGAAAATAATATAGCAGTATCGACAATATTTGGATAAATCAATCTAAGAACGTTTAAATCATTTTCTAAACCGTGACCTACAATGATTGTATTTTCGTCTGACATATAAGCTAATTTAATTAAAAGTTCATCGAAAGTAAGAGCATTTTTAGTTATTTCATAAACACCTGAAACGTGAGAATTTAAATCAATAATTAAATCACCATCAGGATGAACAATTGAGTCAATAAGTTTTTTCTCAGTTTTAAAATCAACAACACTAATTTTCATTATTTCAAAACCTTTATCAGTATAACACATTTCACAATCTAAACCAATTGCTTTAATTTTCTCATTTCTTAAAAGTTGAGATTTAGAATTGCTATCGATGTTTAAATTATTTCGTAAACTTTTAATATCAATGAAATTTTTAGAAAGGTGTAAATCTATTGCATCTTTAAATTTATAAACGTGGTGGTTAAGTGTTTGACACCCTTGGTTTGATCCAACTGGTTCATTACAACAAGAAAATGATTTATTAGTGTAATCGTTACCATAAATTTTTTTACCTTTGTTTAAATTTTCATAAGTTGTAGTCTGTATTTTACCAGGATGAAATTTGCAAATGACATTGTTTGAAATTTCATCAATATTAAATTTAATACCACAATGGCTGCAATCGGTTAAATTAGGTAACTTGTAATCAGGTGAAGGGACTGTTGGTATATTAACGACGTAGTTGTGTCTTTGTAATTTACTTAAGGGTATACAGAGATCTTTTAGTTCATTAAATTGATCAATGTATGAATCATCCGTTGATTCCGTATTAAGAACGTTGGTTCCAGTTCCACTTACATTGACGTTTCCATTTTCGATTTCAGGGGTAGTACCAAGATTTTTCTTTGAATTATCATTTTCACCTTTGATATTACCAAATTTTTTTAAATTAAACATAATTTTTTTAACATTGTGTTGGTAATCGTATTTGTTTTTAGAATTTTTAGCAATATTGAATTCATTTTTAACGGTTTGAGTAATAATTGATTTAATTAGCTCAGGATTATTTGAATTTGCGTTAACGAGTTTAAACTGTTTAAAAATCAGATGTAGATAATGTTGCCTTTCATCTTGCCGTACAGGAGCAAATGGCAATACGGGTATTGGAAGTAATTTAGAAACGTTTGATTTCTCGATTTGACCAGGCCTGTGTGACATGAAAGTGTTGCAACAAAAAAAAGGGGGCCAAAAAGTGCCAAAAAAGTGTGAAAGATGCAGGTTTGTTCTAGAAAAAGAAAAGAGTAAAGGGCAGAACCGTAAGACCGTGTCCGAAAAGGGCAAAGTAATAGAAAATGGCGTTAAAACAGGAAAAAGTGACACTAGTGACACACTAGTGCAGAAAGCAGTAAGCAGTAAGCAGGAAACGAACTAAACGGCTGGAACCGGAAACGGAATGCGCCAAGGGTCACCCCATTTGCACAACGAGCAGAGCAAGAACAAGAACAAGAAACGAAAAAAAATTTTGTAACGTGTTCGTGTTAGTGTTTCTGACGGGTTATTCCCTTTTTGGGACTCTGGAGAGGGTGTTTGTCTGACCATTCTGGGTTGGAAGTCAGTCGGTTTGCAACTGCTGCGTTTGGTATAAATAAGAACCCATCTTTCCATCTTTTCTGTAGCTGCTGGTTGTAGTTTACTTGCTCTCTATACTTTTTTTCCCTTTCCTTTTTTCTTCTCTCTTTAAACAATCAAAATATAATACAAGTTTATCTTATTATATCTTTATTAATACACATATAAATGTCTGACGATCACTCTACAAACACTGCTGTTCCAGAAAACGGTATTCCTTCAAAAGAAGAACAAACTATGATTCCAGATCAAGAAGCACAACCTGTTATCTACCAACAAAACTATGAAGGTGCTCCATACAACTACGATGGTCAAATTCACCCACCAAGAACTGGTCTTTTAAGAACTTCTTACTACAAAAGAACTGGTAAATACAGACCATTCCCAACATCAGTTGCTGCAGGTTTAGCTGTTGTTGCAACTACTTTATTCTCTTTAGGTTTAATTATTGCTGGTGCAAGACATACTCCATCAATGGCTGCTTTAACTGGTACTTTATTCTTCTCTTCAGGTTTAGTTCAAGTTATTACAGGTATCTGGGCTATTGTTGATAACAATTTATTCGGTTCTGTTTTCTTATTATGTTATGGTGCTTTCTTTATGTCTTTAGGTGGTATTTTAGCTCCATTCTTTGATATTGCAAGTGCTTACGCTGATGGTGGTTTATCTGATGCTTTAGGTATCTTCTTAGCTTCATGGTGTGTCTTCACTTTCTTCTTATGGACTGCAACTTGGAAATCAACTGTTCCTTTATTCGTCTTAATGTTCTGTTTATGGATGTTCTTCTTATTATACACTATTGCTGTCTTTGGTAACCATAAAGGTTGTCAAACCGCTTCTGGTGTTTTCTGTTTCATTACATCTGCTTGTGCTTTCTACGCTCTCTGGGATGCATTATCTGAACCATACAACTCTTATGGTAAGATTCCAGAAGCTAAGATCTTAAGAATGCCAGCTTCATGGAACTGTCCTGATGACGAAAAGAAAATTGAATTCGTTTAATTCTTTTAAAAAAAAATAATAATTGTTATCAAAAATTATAACAACAAATCATGAAAAATTATTCAATATAATATATTTAACGATTCCCTTCGATATTCTTTTTCCCCCCAACTACTTCTTTAATTTCTCAATTTAATTCACTTTATTTTGATCTAATTTTAATTTAATTTTAATTTAATTTCTTACTAATATTTAATTTCTTACTAATATAATTTTAATATATATATATAATCTAATACAATTTTATACATTGATTTTAATCTGAATAGCAATTCTTAGCTGCTGCTCCCGTTTCAGTGAGAAAAACTCGTTTTTTTTCACTTTTTTTCGCTTCTTTGTTTGCAAAATTTGTCGCGGCTGGGTTTCCTGTTTGGGACATTGACAACATCACTTGAAACATCTCTGAATTATTGTATGCAGCAAGCATATATGGATATTTACAAATTTCCGTTTTCTATTTCCTGTTGCAGAAATAACCGGAAATTAAATGAATGAACAACCACCAAATATAATACCCAACACTCAAACAAACATACCAGACCAACAACCATCTAATGAATTACCAACACGGTGGGAAATTGAACTAGAATTTGTTCAGTCATTAGCAAATATTCAATATTTAAACTATCTTGGACAATCAGGTTTTTTCAAAGATGAAAAATTTTTAAATTATCTAAATTATTTAAATTATTGGAAAGATCCAAACTATTCTAAATTCTTAGTTTATCCAAATTGTTTACATATTTTAACATTATTACAAAATAGTCAATTTAGGGATAGTATAAATGATCAAAATTTTATTAATTTATTATTCAACGATATGGTTGAATTGTGGAAAGAACCTTTATTGATAGAAGATAAAGAAAGGGAGAAAGATGGTAATAAAAAAACTGTTACTAATGATAAGATTGATAATAGTGTAAATCATGATTTAAAAAATGATACCGTTATAAACTCAAACATTGATAATCAAAGTACGCAAAATACTGAAATAGATAAAACTAGTATAGACCCTGTGCAAGATAACAAAAACGTGAATGAAGTGAGTGGGAATATAGATACTGAAACTACAAACGAAAATGCAAATGCAAATGCAAATGAAAATGAAAATGGAATTGAAAATGGAAATGACACTACCATTAAAGAAAATAACAATCAGGATGTAGTCATGGAAGATAGGCCACCACCACCACCGCCACCACCAGCAGATACCGTTGAAAATAACCAAGCTGTATAGACAGAAGGATTAGAACAGAAACTGTATATAAAGAGAGAGATATATAATTATACGTAAATAACGTGAAACGCTTTGATACGTCTAAGGTAAACTGCCTTTTTTTTCATGATATATGGCTAGTTCCCAATACGCTTTCAATCAATTTAATAAAGATTTCATACATTGAGAAGTTCACATGATAATACACTCGTTTCTATTACACAATATCAAACATACAGATATAACCCCCGCTGTTTGATATGAAAACTATTTAAGTTTAGTTATTTCATTATACATAAAAAATATTTCAACCCCATTAAATTTATTAATAAGTCATTTTAAACAACTTTGTTCTCCTTTTCTACTTTCTCATTAAGTAATCCATTAGAACTTGTTCTAACACCGTTTATACTATTTTCAACTTTAACTTTCACGTTGGATGTATTGGCACTAGCTGATGAAGATAAAGCAGATGGTGATAATGGTGTAGATTGATGTATATTCTTATTTTTATTACTTAAGTTCAAACTGGAATTTGAATTGCTCGATTTTGTTTTATTATTGATATTACTGTTATTACTAACACCATTGGAATTTTTATTATTTAAATCTTTCTTATTCTTTTTCTCTTTAGCATGATTCTTCTTTTTCTCATCTTTATCCTTATCTTTTTGATTAGCTAATTCTTGCATTTGTTGCCTTTTAAGTTCATCAGCTTTCTGTTCACGTTGTTGTTGAATTTTTTGTTGTTGTAATTTCTGTTGATGATGAATAATTTGTTTTTGCCTTATTTGTTGCATAGTATCATAAGCTTTGGTTAATAGCATACCTCCAAATCTAATCTCTTGAGTTTGTTTACCAATTTGATTTAATTTAGATGGATCTAATGGATTCATTTTTGGTAAATCGGAATCAAACATAAATCTAGATTTTAAACGTTTTTTATAATCATTACTACAATCATATGCGTTCCTCCTCTTCTTAGATTTAGTTTTATTTTCATTATCATTCCTGTTATCAATTTCGATTTCAATATCTTCCATTTCAATATCTTTATTAATATCTAATTTATCATCAAATAAATCTTCTTCAATTTGATATTCGTCTTCTTCTTCTTCATTAAAATTAATAAATTCTTCAAAAAATTTATCATCAGAAACTCTTTTCCTATCAACCCAAATTCTACCTGCTCTACCAGGTCTTTTACGGACTTTAAATAAAACTTCTGATACGTTCAATCTATTTTTATCATTGAATTTTTTTGTTGCTTCTTCAGTTGTTTCACCAAATTCATTACTTATAGCTTCATCACCAACTAAATCATAAAATTCAGGTATATGACTATGTCTATCATTCTTAATAACTTGTCCAGTAAATAAATTTATTTTAACAATTTCAGGATCATTATTATTATAATGCCTACCATTATTGAAAATATGACTAAAATTTATTTCCCTTGAATTTTCAACTTCAAATGTTGATGATATTATTGAACTATAAGGTAAATGATTTCTTTTTTCAATTTCAGTTTCTTTAACATTTGATATATCAAAATATGGATTATATGGATCATCTGTAAAATTTATCCAGCCTTCATCTGCAATCTTCCTTTTTATTAATTTATCAGATACAGCTTTTTTAATACCTTCTAATTTATCTTTTAAAACACTATTTACAGTTTGTAATTCAATATCAGGAATTTTAGATGGTGGCAGTTTAACATAAGGTTGAACCATGACAGGTGCATTCTGTTGTTGCTGTAATTTCGGTTGTTGCTGTTGTATTTGATGTTGTAATTGCTGTCGATTATGTTGTTGTAATTTTTGTTGTTGTTGATTTTGTTGATTTGGATCTTTCTTCTTTTTGCTAAGATCATTTTTCTTATTTTTAGATATTTTATCCTTCTCTTTTTTAGGTTTTTCAGGTGGTGGTGGAGGTGGTGGTACATAACCTAAAGGTTTATATTTTGTTTTAGGTTTATCAACAAATAAATCATCTATGATTTGTTTATTATTATTATTATTTATAGTAATTTTTTCAGTACGACAAACTTGCTTGAAATTATTTCTTAAATTAAATATATTTATGTTTGATTCTAATAATTCCAGTTTCTTATATTCACGTTCAGAAATTGAAGTTAAAATACTTTCAGCTCTTTTAATATCTTTATATAATAGTTTCAATTTCTCAATACTTTGATAATCTGTTCTTCTAGTTTTCCTTGTTTGCCTAAATTCTCTTCTTCTAAAACAAGTATATGGATTATTATCATCTTTTTGAGATGAAGGATCTTCAAATCTTAAAGTTGGGAAGACCGGCTTACCACCTCTTTCAATTCTTCTATCTTTCCAGTGATTATAAATTAATTCACCAAATAGTTCGAATAATGTTTTAAGATCTCTTGGCTCTTTAATATAATCAACATCATATAAAGTTTTAAATTTTGAAACATTAAGTTTTGCACCTAAATTTTTAGTTAATATTAAATTTGGATTTGCTGTTGGGTTAAAAATATTAGGAGTAGAATTAAAAGTATAATCTTTAATTTCATTATAAGATAAAATTCTTTTAGGATCCATAGATAAGAAAGGTTGTTTCTCATCAACAATTAAATCAAATTGATTTGCAATCAATTCGAATTCATCTTCAGTACATTTTTTATCAGTATCAAAATCTTTATTTAATTCATTCAAAAATTCTTCATCAATTTCATCCATATTATAAGGACATCCTGAAGTATCTTCAACTGTTGCAGAAAATTTAATATAAGGCTCAGGTTCTATGAATTTTTTAGTATAATATTTTGATGCTTCATTCCAAATTTTAGAAGCATCAGGAGTTGGGATATAAACTTGTTCAACATTTGCACCTTTAAATTTAGCAGCAGAAGCATTTATAACTTGTTGTAAATGATGTTCTTCTTCTTCACCTTTTTCAACACCTGTTTCAATATGTTGCAATTCACGTTGTTGATCATCTGCATCAAAATCGGGTATATCACTTTGCTTTAAAATTTGTAAAGTCTGTTTAACAGAAATTTTCCTCTGTCTGAAACGAGCACCCACATTTATTGCAGGACCCATGTTAAGGGTATTCAGATATTTGTGTGGAAACTCTTTAAATCACCTAAGGGTAAATGACAAAAAAAAATTAAAAAATAAGAAATTAATGTTTTCTATTCTTTTATGATTTCTATTTTTTTTCTTATTCCAAATTCGATACTGATGTAATAATCAAAATGGAAAAATCAAAAACGTAGAAATGCCAAAAAAAATAGGAACGAAAAATATCAGATTTCTTGGATTAGTCTTTGAACAGAAATGAAAAAAAAAACAAAACAAAGTTAAAAAATCAAAAACAATAATATCAATTGGATGTTCTTATGTTATTAATTAATCAAATATATTAATGTAAACGTACCTTGAATGTTTATGTGTATATGTATATCGATATTAATATTTATATTTATATATACACTTGAATCCACAGGAAATTGCTATCAAAATTGAAATAACACAGTTACGTAATCTCCGGATAAATTAACTGAGGAATTGAATGAAAAAATTTAAAAATTCGGAAAAACTTGATGCTCGAAATTTTAAGAATTCTCGTGAACGAATAAATTGGTTAAGGAATAAATTGGAACTGTGAGAATATATAGTACAAGTGGATGGGGTAATCGAATGTATTTCCTCTTTTGATATATCAATTTTGAATATTGGCTTCTATTAATAAACTAGCAAATATCCAAAGGTAAAAATAATGATAAAAGTTGAATGCTAGCTAGAGTGGAAAATTCAAAAAAATTCTCACTATATAAACTGTAGTAATATATAGTTAGCGAGCAGACAAAAAAAACACTTGTTCTTAAAATTGTGGCAAATTTTAAGACGACTCAGGAAATCCAAAATTTAGCAAAAAGCAGCCTTTTGTTTTAGTGAAAAGACAAAAATAGTCTTATTAGATTCCCTGGAAAATTTGAAATATAGCTGGATAGTTTAGTATCCAAAATTTCAGATGTTGTGCTAGACAAGGGGCCCCCAAACGTGGACTTCTAACAGCAAATACATGCGCCTTCGGTGGCGGTAACGTGCGGACATTCGCGAACACACTTGGTTCAGCTCCAAACAGAGGAAAAATGCCTTTTTTCGCCACTTTTCCCACCACGACAACTTTGCGGCACACGGGAGCGGGCTGCGTAACCTGAGCGCATGAGCAGCGTCCCAAAGAGGAAACTAAAAAAAACTATGTACAAGGTGTTACACACACAGCTATAATGTATAGTATGTAGTAGATATGTGCAGTGTGCACGAGACGGGTATCACAGATGCACGGTTCTATTTGTCGTTTTTGTTCACTGAAATGTTGTACAGATCAAGTGTGGTGTCAGGGACTTCACTAGGCGACTCCACAACAGGGTCTGATCCTGCTTGTGTTTTAGGGAATGCAACAACGTCTCTGATATTTGATGAGCCTAGCAACATTGAACACATTCTGTCAAATCCGATTGCTAAGCCTGCATGTGGTGGACACCCACTATCTAATGCGTGGATTAAATGACCAAACAGCTTCATGTGATTTTTGATTTGCAAAATTTCAGAGAAAATGTATTTCTGTAATGCGGCATCGTGGACTCTTCTTGATCCTCCTCCAACTTCAACACCATTAATCACTAGATCATAATGATCACCTTTGACTTTCAACGGTTCAGTGGCTAAGTAATCGTAATCACATAATTTGGCCATGGTAAATGGGTGATGTGTAGACTCAAATTTTCCAAAATCGTACGCTGGGTATCCATTTTTATAATCAGTTTCAATGGGACTGAATAATGGGAAGTCTACTAACCACGAAGCTACAAATATGTTTTCTAATTCTTGTGGGGTGCTACCATTTTCTATTTCCCTCCTCCATTTTTTAGGGAAATATTGTATAGCGAGTTGTCTAAATCTACCAAGTGGTGTAGGATTTTCGTATGTTAATGTTGCTCTATCTGAAATTGCAAATACATCACCAATTTGTAGTCCTAAAAGCTGATTTATATCTTTCACAGTTACACCTTTGTTTAGTGCAACAGGGAATTTCTCAATCCAGCTCTCTAAGTCGGCATCGTTCCTAATTTTGAAAATAAATGGTTTCCTACCTTTATATTCTAAATCACTGAATATTTCATTTGGTAATTTTTTACTGCTATTAATCGCATTTTTTAAAACACAACCTTCAATTATTGGGAATTCTGGGTTGTTTAAAAAAGTATTGAATTTATCACTTAAATTAACAAACGTCAAAGTAGATCTCAAATCTGGTTTATCAATACCAAATTTACTTAAGGCAGTTTCGTAATCAAGTTTTGGAAAATGTTCATCTGGTTTTAATTCTATCAACTTTCCTGTTTTCCAATCGACTTTATACAATGGTACACTTTTTACCTTCTTCCAGATATTTGAAACTAATTTTTCAACGACATTTTGAATATCTTCACTTCTACCAAATGACATTTCCATATCAATTTGAGTAAATTCGGGTTGTCTGTCAGCTCTCAAATCTTCATCCCTAAAACATTTGGCAATTTGATAGTATCCTTTAAATCCAGACGCCATTAACAATTGTTTATATTGTTGTGGTGATTGTGGTAACGCATAAAAAAATCCATTTTTACGGGTTGGAACCAAAAACTCTTTGGCACCTTCAGGTGTTGACTTGAAAAGTAATGGAGTCTCGATTTCTGTGAAATTCAACTCATCTAAAACACTTCTAGCAACTTTTGCAGCATACGCTCTCATTTTGATGGCATTATGATAGTATGGTAACCTAAGTTGTAAATATCTATATTCTGGCGGATATTGATTAGGGGTTTCTTTCAATGAGTCTAATTGGGTAGCTTTATCATTTGAGTCATTTAAAATCTGAAAATTATCAACAACCAATTCCCAAGTTTCTTTATCATTAGTGTTTTTCTGTTTCTTGATATTGACTGCACCGGTCACAGATAATGAATCTTCGGGTTTCAGCAATCTGAGTTTTTTACTCAACTCTTCGGATTTTGTAACAATTTGGGTGAATTCACCGTTGAAATCTCTAAATTTTGCAAAAACAAGATTCTTGGAAATCTTACGTGGTGAACCATCAATCCATCCGTTAAGTGTGACAGATTTATCTAATAACTTATCATAGCTTGAATTGACATTATCGATAGTATGTGTGAAATGTTTAAAATGAAATTTTTCTAAAGTTTTAATTTTATCAGGTAGCTCAATACCACATTTCCAAGATTTGTGGAAAAATCGTTTCTGTATACTTTTTATTGATGTTGGACAATTAAATTGTTTCAACATTGCTTGTGCAAAAGAAAAAGTGTTATATGTTCTTCCTAATCATGAAACAAGAAAACATGAGATTTCATGATACCGAGATCATTTTTCTCGAAATAAAGAAAAATGTTAAACATTTTTGCTATCATGGAGTGTTTTCCTGTTTTACACATTTGTACAATATAAACAGTTTGTATTCTATTTACATATGATGTATATATAAATATATAACTGATTGTAGGTTTCTATAAAAATTTTAAAAAAAATATCCAGTATAAAAAATTATAGTCTTTTTTTATCATTATTTTCAGTTTTTTTCTTTAAGGAGAGATCTCAATAATAGTTCTGAGAACAATCTTCTTCATTTCTTCTCTAAACATGCCATCATCTTTACATTCTTCAATCTTATCACCATACTCTTTAAATAAATTAGTCAATCTTATTTCAAAAAAATCGTTGATTAATTTGTTTTCCAAACTTTTCTGCTTGATCAAATTGGCTAATCCAATCTCTTTACCTAATAGACAAACAATAGCTAAAGATTCGACTAAAACGCCTCTATTAGCTTCATTACCTTCATGAGGTTCTAAAAACAAAGTCAAGGCTTGATTGTAAATATCAAAAGATTTGTCAGTATTTGCAAACCATCCATGGAACATTATCAACGCAGCCAAGTTATTGGCAGCTGGTAATGGAGATTGAGGTACCAAGGTTTCAGCTACATTAACTAATTTCTTATCATTCTTATCAATACATTCATAGACAAAGGCTAAAGACATTGTTGATTTTAGATCGTTCTGTTTGACCGTACCTTCAGGTATTTTAGTTTGGTAGGTTTGGAAATATGACATTGCGGTTTTAATGTCTTTTGAATGAAATTCGGCTGATTTAATTAAATTGATCATAACTTCAGGAGTGTCATCTAATTGTGATTCTTGAATTTCGTATCTAATTTCTTCAACAATTTCTGTAACTGAAGCTAACTCATCAATTTGAATGTCTAAAAGCTCTTTAATCTTTTTCATGTTTTCACTTTCAATCATTGGTAATGATAATTGTAATTTGGATATTGGCATAAAAGATTTCAATAAAGCATTACCTGATAATGAAACACCATTGTTGATTGAAGCCTCATAAAAATATAAATAATCTATATTTCTCAATTCAAAATCTTTATCTTCATTGTTAGATAAGATGAGTGATTCAATTATGTTTGAAGGAATTGACATTTTGGTGATTAAAGGAGTGCATTCCAATTTAATGATATCTTTGATCAATTGAGTTAATGTTTCTGCGCCAATCAAATCTTTATTAACAATCTCTTTATATACCTGGAAAATTTTAGATAACTTATCCACATCAATTTTTTGTAAACCTTCCTTTATTTCTACTTGATCACCGTATAATAGTTTTTTCAAAACTGAAATCAAGATAGTATCATCAGAACAATCATTTTTCAAAGAATGATAAAGATCCCAACTAGAATTAACTCTACCTGGATTGTGTACGATCAATTGGTTTATTGAGTCTGAGGAGAGATTCGATTTTTCGTTGAGTAATTTTTTAAAAGCTAATGTTGAAACTGCGTAGTTATGTTTGGTGAATCTTTCGATTAATGTATTTAGAATTTGTTTCTTGAAGTCTTCGGTAACTTCAGGAGTCGATTCTAATAGCTTTGATAATTGTAAAGAAAGGGTATAGATATCAGAATACTCCTTGTCGATTTGTTCAGGAGATAAATCATCTAGTTTATTTGCATGATGGTTAATAAGGTTTAGATACGTTTGATGATTTTTCAAATCGGGATCGGTTTGAGTTGTGTTTTGATTCAAGTGGTTAATTGTGTCATTAATTGATTTCAAAGACTCTAAGTTAACCAGACAAGTATGAGACAACGAAAATGAACGAATGTGTCTACAGGAAAGCAGTTTTCTAGGTGCAAAGTGTCTAGCCAGCATTAAGAAGTGTGATGTCAGAAGAAAAGAGATAGGAACAAGAAAACACACAATAACTGACGGTTGGATCAGAAAATAAGAATGAATGTGGCTACATATTTTTTAAACCTTGACATCTGAAATTCTCGGACATTCTACGGAGAGATTTCCCTACATCTTCAACACGAAAAAAAAACTCCAAAAAAACAAAAGCAATCGCTGGCACTCCAGCTTAAGATAGCATTGACATTGCTGATATACACTAGCTCCCTTCTCTTCCCATTTCACCAGCCAGCAGCCAGCACCTTTTACCGTCATTCAGCCAGCACAAAAAGACCTCAACGTGCACAGCTGCCACGCAAACACGCTGTCGCACCCAAAAAAAATTTTCCACATTTTTCAGCTTTCTCGACGTTTTTTGTTTAAATTTGCTGTTTGCCACCTTCTTCCTCTTCTTTCATTCACTTTTTCTTTTCGTTTCTTTCTGTGCAACACACACAATGTCTCAAGGTACCCTTTACGGTGACGTTCAAACCAGAAGCATTCTTCCTGTTGGTTTAGTTAAAGCTTTCAAGTTAGACATTACCCTTTCTTCAAGGGATAATGACGCTTTCAAAGCTGCCTTCCCAAGCGGTAAAGTTCCAGCTTTTGTTGGTCCAAAAGGTTATAAATTACAAGAAGCTATTGCAGTCTTATACTACTGTATGTATTTAATATCTTTCTTTTTCTATCCGAGCATTTATTTTTATTACAATGATGAAAAAAATTATTCATTCAAAACAGTTATCCCTGTCTTAAGAGATCATGTCGAGAATTCTAATCTGAAATGTTTTAACAATAATTTGCGTTTGATTGTATACTATGTCTTATGTTTTTCTTAGTACTATCTTTTTTTTTACTTATTTCCCGTCCATTTCAACATACTAACAAATTATTCAATACCTCCTTTGCTAATCAATTTATTTTTCCTACAGTAATCAGTTTACACGATGAAGAATCACCTTTATTAGGTACTGATGTAGCTTCCAAAGCACAAGTTCTCAAATACCTTTCATGGACTACCTCTGAATTAATGGAACCAGTTACCACTGTTATCTGTATTTTATTAGGTAGAGTTCCATTCAACAAGAAAGCTCTTGATACTGCAACTGAACAAACTAACGCATTTGTTGCAGAATTAGAAGCAAGACTTGTTGATTACACTTTCTTAGTTGGTGAAAGATTAACCGTTGCAGATTTATTTGCTGCATCATGTTTCTACAGATGTTTCACCTTAATTTTTGGTAAAAAATGGAGATCTGAACATCCAGTTTTCATGAGATGGTTTAATACCGTTGTTAAAACTGAATACTTAGCATATTTCTTTGATACCCTTAAATATGTTGATGAACCAGTTAAACCACCAATGCCAGCAAAGAAAGAAAAGAAACAAACAGAACAACCAAAAAAAGCTGAAGCAAAGAAAGAAGAAAAACCAGCTGATGCACCAGCTCCAAAACCTAAACATCCATTAGAAGCTTTAGGTAAACCAGCTCTTGCATTAGATGAATGGAAAAGAGTTTACTCTAACAAAGAAACTAGAGAAGAAGCTTTACCATACTTCTGGAATACTTTCTACAATGATAACGATTGGTCATTATGGAAAGTTGATTACAAATATAACGATGAATTAACTTTAACTTTTATGTCTAACAATTTAGTTGGTGGTTTCTTCAACAGATTAACTGGTTCAACCAAATATATGTTTGGTTGTGCTGTTGTCTATGGTGAAAATAACAGTAACGGTATTGTTGGTGCTTTCTTAGTCAGAGGTCAAGATGCTATTCCAGCTTTCAACGTTGCTCCAGATTGGGAATCATACTCTTACACCAAATTAGATTCATCTAAACCAGAAGATAGAGCTTTTGTTGATAACATGTGGGCATGGGATCAACCAGTTGAAGTTAACGGTGAAAAGAAAGAAATCGCAGATGGTAAAGTTTTAAAATAAGCTAATTAATTTGTTCTATTTTTTGTATAATGTCCTTTTGTTTTCCTTTCTATAAATTTTTAATATAAATTATTCTATATGTACTTTACATTTTTAATCAATTTACTTTTGATTTTATCAGTGAACAATCAATCCAACCTTTATCTATTGGTTTATTATTTAAGTAACCCCCAATTTTAAGAGCTTCCATACCTACATCACTAATACATTTGAATCTAGCTGGTCCTAATGGCGTACCACCATACCATCGAGTAACTACAACCAATATATTAACTAGATGGATTCTATCTAACATTCCTAAAAGTCTTAGTCCTGAACCACCTTCGTTATTATCATGGAATCCTTGATTTAAATTATCCAATTTATTTAAGATTGCAGTATTGAAATCATTCGTTTTGTTTGTTTTTTTATTTATTTTTTTGATATTTGATTCCACAACTAATGAATTTGCTGTCTTCCAAGCATACATTGTAGGATGTGACGCTTTTAAAACATTTTTATCAAGATCTGGAATTTCTTTTAACAATTGAGGAATTTCAGCATTCGATCGGATAGGTATACACCAACCTTTAAATTTTGATTTTTTCAATGTCAATATCGGTGATGTAGACCATCGTGTCATGATATTTGGTGAACAAAACAACCAAAAAAATTGCAGAAGGAAGCATAAGTGTTGGAAACTTAGGTGATAGCATGAATTTATGAGATTTAAAATTTCGAGATTTTTCAAAATAGGTTAGACTGTATAAAGCTCTTCTTGTTTTTTTTTGTTTTCTCTTTGGGATTTGGAATCCACTGAACAGCTGGTACAATGACGGCAGTAAAGCCTGGTAATACTCCTACTAAATCTGCGAAACGAATCAATACAGCAAACAAAAGGAAACCAACGAAAAATAATTCATCGAGGACGACTAGTACAGCTGATTTAAACGCTAATAATGGTACTACATCAAATAATTTACCTTCAAGCACATTAAATATAAACAGTAACAATGGATCAAATTTTTATAATTCTAATAACAATAATTTGATTGATGATATGAATGATGGCGGAGATGAAGTTGGTATAATTTATGATAATAAAAGTAGTAATTATTTAGATCCTCCAAGAGATAAAAATAGGTATAAATATAGAATTGAAATTCAACAGATGATGTTTGTTAGTGGGGAGGTAAATGAACCACCTGAAAGAACTACCGATTTGATTGAAGACATAGTACGTGATCAAGTTGTTGCATTATTATTACAAGCTCAAAGGACTACACAAAGTAGAGGTCAAAAATCTATATTACCAGAAGATTTAATTTTTTTAATTAGACATGATAAAGCAAAAGTTAATAGATTAAGAACTTATTTATCATGGAAAGATGTTAGAAAAAATGCCAAAGATCAAGAAAGTGGAGAAATTGGAGCTGCAACGGGTGGAGGTGCAACTGATTTATTAGAAGAAGTTGCGACAGTTAATAATGTTGATAATAAATCGTTAACTAAACAAAAGAAAGCACTGAAATTACCATGGGAATTAGAATTCATGTTTAGTGAACAACCATTAACAATGGGTAATGGAGATGATGATCAAATTGATGAAGAGGAAAGGGATGCAGTATTAGCACAAATTAAAAGATTAAAACAAAATGATGAAAGAACCAAGCATATGACACAACAAGAATATGTTCATTGGTCAGATTGTAGACAGGCAAGTTTTACATTTAGGAAAAGTAAAAGGTTTAGAGAATGGTGTGGTATATCACATGTAACAGAAAGTAGACCTAACGATGATGTTATAGATATTTTAGGATTTTTAACTTTTGAAACTGTGTGTTCAATTACCGAAGAGGCATTAATTGTTAAACAATGTATGGATAAAAACTGTGATGAAAGGGATGGTTCATTTAAGAAAAATAGGTATTTATTTATGGAACCTAGTAATAATAACAAACCTATAAATGTAGAACATGTTCAAGAAGCGTGGAGAAGGTTACAAACTATACCCAATAACAAAAAGGCATTATTTAATTTCCGTGGTGGACGAATGAAGCGTAGTGTTCGTTTAATATAGTAAGTAGATCTGTGTAAAGTAAATAAAGTGTGAACAACAACGTTTTGGGATTTCTGTTTATGGATTTGTAAAGAAGGAATGATCTTTTAACATGTATATATATATATATATTGGTGTATTTTCTTTTTCCATTTTCTGCATTTTATGCACATGTAATATTATTGATTTTTGTTTTGCATTTGGTGATTCTTTTTTTTTGGGAGGATAATTTGCAGTTCAAAAGTATTGACCAAGTCTATGAATATTTCAGAGTAGAGAAAATGCAAATAGAGGATGTCCGTGATTCATATAAGGGGGTATTACAGAATCGAGGACCTTTTATGGATGAAGAATATGAATATGATGCAGCAGTAAATGAGTTAGAAAATGCCAAAATACTAATAATTGGAGCTGGTGGATTAGGTTGTGAAATATTAAAAGATTTAGCATTTAGTGGGATACGTAATCTAAGTATAATTGATATGGATACGATTGAATTAACAAATTTAAATAGGCAATTTTTATTTAAAGAGGAACATATTGGGAAATCTAAGGCAATAATTGCAAGTGAAACAGTTAAGAGTAAATTTTGTAATATTAATATTCAACCATATTTTTGTAAAATACAAGATTTTGATGATAATTTTTATAAAGATTTTACAATAATAGTTTGTGGATTAGATTCAATTGAAGCTAGAAGGTGGATTAATATGAAAATAATTCAAATTGCCAAAATATATAATAAGGTTATACCTATTATTGATGGTGGTACCGAAGGTTTACAAGGATCTGTTAAAATTATAATACCTACATTTACAGCATGTTTTGAATGTTATATGCCATTAATACCTGAAAAAATTACTTATCCGTTATGTACGTTAGCTTCAACTCCTAGATTACCGGAACATTGTATTGAATGGGCACATCAACTAGAATGGGAGAAAGTTATGAAAAATATAAAATTTGATCCAGATAATGATGATCATGTTAATAAAATGTATGAAATATCTAATAAACGTGCAAAGGAGTTTGGAATTGGAAGGATTACCAAAAATAAAGTATTAGGAGTTATTAAAAACATTATACCAGCAATTGCGTCAACTAATGCAATTATAAGTGGAATTTGTTGTAACGAATGTATTAAATTTTTAACGGGATGTAATCCAAATATGAAAGACAGTTTATTTTACAATGGAGAAGAAGGGATTTTGTGTGAAACTGATGAATATCATCAGTTAGAAAAATGTAAAATTTGTGGTGAAAAATCGAGAATTGAGGAAATTGTTACTAATGAAGGAAATAGCGGTCGGATATTTTCACTAATTAAGGGAAATTTTCCATTTTTACAGAACCCGATTTTCCTAATTGGTGAAAGGGAAATTGATTTTAGCAGTCAAAGCAATTTAAATTTCTGGAGTGAATATACACCAAATGGAGAAAATGCTGTAATTGTACATGTAATTGATAAAAGTGTTGAACAACTAAGTATTAAAATAGTTAAAATGGGATAGAGAGAGCAATCTGAAATGCTAGATTTGCGATAAATGTAAATGTAAATGTAAATTTAAATTTTAATATTTCTCGTGTTATACACAATTTTTGTTTATATAACAAATAAATAGATAATGTATATATAGTATAAAGTGATTAAATTTAACCGTGTTTAGAGAAGTATTTCTTTGAGTTTTCTGGTTCTGGGACAATGGTATCAGCACCAGGAGTCCAGTTAGCAGGACAAACTTCACCGTATTTATCAGTGAATTGGAAAGCTTCTAATAATCTTAAAGATTCGTCAACGGATCTACCAACTGGTAAATCGTTAATGGTAACTTGTCTTAAAGTACCTTTTGGATCAATTAAGAAAATACCTCTTAAAGTGATACCTTCATCTTCAAGTAAAACACCGTAATCTTTTGATAAAGAATGGTTTCTATCAGCAATTAATGGGATATTTAAAGGACCTAAACCACCATCAGCTCTTGCAACGTTAGTCCAAGCAAGAAGAGAGTATTCAGAATCGGTTGAAGCGAATAAAACTTCACAGCCTTTTTCTTGGAATTCTTTAGCTTTTTCAGAGTAAGCAATGATTTCAGTTGGACAGACAAAAGTGAAAGCCATTGGGAAGAAAGCTAAAAGGACCCATTTACCTTTGTATTGTTCAAGGGAAACGTCTTCAAAGACACCGTCGATGACAGCGGTCTTAGAGAATGCAGGAGCAGGTTTTTGGATAGAAGGGACAACCATTGTGATCAATTGAGCAGAGCAGCAGTATCTGGGTAAAGCAGAGCAGCAGAAGCAAGAGGAAGAGGAAGAAGAAGAAGAAGCAGGGGAAGAAGAGGAAAGCAGCAAACCTGCAACAGCACCCCCGGGTGGCAAAACTCGTTTCCCACGCCGACACCCGCGCCATCAGCCACACACATCGTCGGAAAGATAACAACTACGCCACATGGACGCCACATGGACGCCACATCAATATTCCGTCGTCGTCCACGGGAACAGTGTGCCAACAAAGGACACTCCAACCTCTCCAAGAGTCTCTACTGCCCGTACAGCTAGCCCAACGTCTCTGGGTGCAGCTCTGGGTGCAGCTCTGTCACGGCGTCTCACCATCTCCTGTATCGGCGTGTCCACAAAGTTCCTCTGCACACCCCTGCAAACCTCCTTAGCACACCGCATAGCAACGACAACCTTCTGTAGTTTCCAGTTCTCAGGAATCGTCTTGCCAAGGAACTCAATTACATCATCCGAGAGTACCACTATCACAAAGGCCATATAAAATCCGTAGCGGTTCTCCCATCCCATTAATTTGTGGAAATTCATTATCAAGTTATCGGCAAACGCCATTCTTATCAACGTAATCATTACAATTTTAGCTATCGAAAATAGCATTCCTTCAATAATGAGTGTTTTAAACGCTTGTCTGTTCAAATTTACTATTTTGCGGAAACTTCGTCTGGCTCCTTGGTATACTCCTGGCTTCTCTTTGATTATTTCAACTTTAGGCAGCGTTCCAACTGTCCTGAATAGCTCTGTACCTCTGTTATTCAATAACATGTAAGGCTGGTATCCGCCTCCTTGGTTTATTATTTGGCAGTCGTCAAACCCTATGTTGACTGCACTCAGTTGGTTATTTTTTTTGTCCTTGATTGAATAATAATTGATGTTTTCAATACGATTCCAATTGGATTGCAGCATAAATTTGGGTAATTCTTTCATAACTTCGTAAAACGCATCGTTTATTTTGCCGTATTGAATCCTCGTATCCAATATTTTCATCGAGTCTTTCGGTAAATTATCATAATTGCCTCTCATCACCAACATTAAATCATAATCTTTGCATTTCGTTTTTTGTTCATTGACCGGGTCGGCATGTGCTTCAAATCTGCCATTCCCAAACCTTGTTTTCCTTTTCCCATATTCTTCTTTGGTGCCATTGTTTGGTATCTCTGTTTCGAAAAAATCGTTATAACTGTCATATACATCATCCTCTGTAGTTTCAATTGTGTCATCCTCGTCACCTTCTTCATCGCATTCGTGGTCCTGTGGTGGCACATAATCGGAATTGTTATACATAATAACGTCTAGCTTATCCTTGGCGTTCAAAAGCTCCCAATCGGCAGTGAAAACGTCATCGGGGATAAACCAATCAACCTTTTGTCTCACATACAGTTTAACCGACTCGATATCCATCATTTTGTGTAACCGAGCATTCAATTCGAAAACTGGGAGTTCGTTGATTCCTTCCAGACTTGACCCCGTGTAGCTGTTGACACAGAGAATTCCAACATTGTACGAGCCGGCATCAGCTCCTTGTCCAGTCATTGCAGCTTTTCTTTTTTGTCCGCCTCCCTATACCTAGGCCAAACCGTGTAAGCAGCTGATCCGGTGCAGACAAACACCGCTTTTCCCTCGTGTCCAATACATGGGAGCCAGAGAGGGAAATTCCAGCAAAAACGAGACGAAAAAGAGGAAACGAAAAAAAATTTTCCCCTTCTCGTTTTCAGGAAGGCAAGATTTGAAACCTGCTTGATTATCGTTGTTTGTCTGCTTGATTATCGTTGTTTGTCTGTTTGTCTCTCTGTCTGTCTGCTAGCCATACTTTGAAACACTCTGTCTGCCAGGGAAGTTAAAGTCCACATTTCAATACCATGCTTTCTACATCGACAGGTCGTGCCACAGCCTTTGGTGTTCAGCCATCACAAACTCGTCATATTGCAAGTTTCATTCGTTCAGTTCTATGTTTAGATCCTCCAGATTCTCCTGATATTCCAACTGTTGAAAACAGATTTCATCCATGGGATTCATCTCCAAATCCAGATTTAAGAATGAGAGCTGCTACAATAAGAGCTAAAGCTAAATGTCCTGTAACTCATTTAGATATTAATTATACATGTCCTTTATCAGGTATTCCAACTCATCATTCAAAAGAAGCTTGGGAAAATGATGAAAATTATCATAAAACTAAAAAATATGAAATTTTGAAAAAAGTTAATATTTATGAACATGATTTAAGATCTGGTCGTCCTTTCCCAGAGTTTGAATTTCCAACTAATCAAAAACGTGATAATTTAGTTAATTTAGCAAATTGGGATACATTTTTTTATACAAGAGGTTTCGTTTCAATGGATTCTGAATTTCAATTAGCTGTTGTAACTAAAATGTTAAGTTTCCCAATGACAATTGCTTCAATTGTTCATCAATTTTCTCCTTATTTTCTTAAACCTAAAGGACCTTTACATTTAGAAGGTTTAAAATCTATTGCAGCTTTACGTTATTCTTTATATCCACAACATAGACTTTCAAATTATAGAGATCGTCCAATGAGAATTTTTATATTAAATTCACGTTCTGAATCAATGTTACCTTATCACGTTTGGAAAGAATTAACTTATTTATTCCCTGGTGTTACATTTGAATTACATTTTGTTGGACCTCAATCTTATTTTGATAAAGAAAAGAAACAATATTTAATAAGTGATAGACCAATTGTTAAAAGATTAGATGATACTTTATGTTTTATTCATCATACAAAAGATTTTAGCGTTTTACATGAAGCTGGTGATTTATTCCCTTATGATCCTTATTTAGATATGTTTGTAGCTTATCAACCTCAATTTAATGCACCTGATGTAAATGAAATGTGGTTAAAAACTATTAATGGTTTATTAGAATCTAAATGTCCAGTTATTGTTACAAGTTACCATAAAGAAAATTTAAATAGTAATTATAATTTATTAATAGATAATTTTGCTAAAGAAACTGATATTTTAATTGACCCTTCAAAAAATGTTTACGGTTCAACAAAATGGGAATTAAATGATTTAGATCCACAAGAAGTTTTCCAATATAATCAACAATTTTTCGTTTTTAGAGGTAAAAGATATCACGCTGTTCGTAAATAATTACTTTCATATCCAAAATAAAACAATCAGTTGATTCTCCCTTATATATATCTTATTTTTTTTTGACGTTTATAATTATGTATATAAACACATGTATATATATATATTCTTGTATATAAAACTCTACTCAACTATATCGAAAAAAGAGAAGCAAAGATCATTTTCAAACTCTATAGAGCTTAAGACCAGCAATTATCTGTTTGTCAATAGTAAAATATTGGCAGTTTTTTTTTACTAAACCAAGATTTATTAGGTTATCTATGTGATATTTGAATGCTGGTAAAGAAAAGTTGTGGCTTTTTTTAAAAAAAAAAATTTTACTCAGAAGCTGTTTGTCAATTGTCAAAAAATGAATAAATTTACAGATCTTGAATATATTTTCTTCGAATATGTATTTTTGCAAAGGCAGTGCATGTATTTTTTTTCTCCCTAATTCTTGTCCCCAATTCCTCAGTACTGATAATCATTACGTATATTGATTAGAAGCCTTTCCTTTAGAATAAGCCTACTAACCAAAGGACATAAACCATGTTACAAACAAAGAAGAAGCTATCTGCAATGAGGGTATAAGCTAGTCTAGCAAAAATTTAGGTGCTATTTGGTCTTGTAGTGTAGTGGTTATCACTTTGGATTCTGATTCCAACAACCCCAGTTCGAATCCGGGCTCGACCTAAAATATGCACCTCATTTTTTTAATTTTCATTTTTACTTTCTTGTTTTGCTCTGTTCTGGGGTTTGCGGTTTGTGCTTCTACTCACATTCACACTACTAGCAGCTCCCAACCTCACAGAGCCCAGGGTGCTGCTCCAGACACGCCAAAAACTCCGGTTCCGGCGACAACAACGTTTCTTTTTAGTATTTTTACAGTTTTCCTCTCTTTGTGCCAATCTCGTTGTTATTTTTTCACTTTTCACGTTGCGCTTCGGAATTTTTTCAACATGAAGGAAATTACCAACTAATGACTATTACACACCCTACGAAAATTTTTGTACAGGCTTTCCGTATTTCTGTTTCTGTTTCTGCTTTCCTTCCTCCTCTTCTTTTCCTTTGATTCTGTTTTTTTCAGTTTAGTTTGTTAGCATTTCGGCTTATTCAACAGATACCATGTCCCAAGTTTATAGATCTACACGTTCAGCTTCTAAACAAGAAGTCACTTTTGAAGATGCAATCATTACAGGATTAGCTAAAGACGGTGGTCTTTTCATTCCATCACAAATTCCAAAATTAGCTGATAATTTTCTTAATGAATGGTCAGATTTATCATTTCAAGAATTAGCTTTTAAAATTATGCGTTTATATATTAAAGAAAGTGAAATTCCTAATGAAGATTTACTTAAATTAGTTGAAAAATCTTATTCAACTTTTAGAGCTGATGATGTTACACCATTAGTTAAAATTGATTCTGAAAAAAATTTATATTTATTAGAATTATTCCATGGTCCAACTTATGCATTTAAAGATGTTGCATTACAATTTGTTGGTAATTTATTTGAATATTTCTTACAAAGAAAAAATGCAAATAAAAAGGAAGGTGAAGAAAGAGATATTATTACAGTTGTTGGTGCAACTTCAGGTGATACTGGATCTGCTGCAATTTATGGTTTAAGAAACAAGAAAGATGTTTCAGTTTTCATCATGTACCCAACTGGTAGAGTTTCTCCATTACAAGAAGAACAAATGACTACAGTTACTGATGATAATATTCATACATTTTCAGTTAAAGGTACTTTCGATGATTGTCAATCATTAGTTAAACAAGTTTTTGCAGATTCTGAATTTAATGATAAATATCATATTGGTGCAGTTAATTCAATTAATTGGGCTAGAATTTTAGCACAAATGACTTATTACTTTTATTCTTATTTTCAATTAAAGAAACAAATTGGTACTAAAGAAGATAACGTTAATGTTAGATATGTTGTTCCTTCAGGTAATTTCGGTGATATACTTGCCGGTTTCTATGCAGAAGAAATGGGTTTACCAATTTCTAAATTAGTTGTTGCAACTAATGAAAATGATATTTTAAATAGATTTATCAATTCAGGTAAATATGATAAAGCACCAGTTAAAGTTACACATTCACCTGCAATGGATATTTGTGTCTCATCAAATTTTGAAAGATTCCTTTGGTATATGATTAGAAAATCTGATGGTGCTAATGACGATTTAAAAACTGGTGAAATCATGGCAAATTTTATGAACAAACTTTCATCAAAAGATGGTGAATTTAATGTCTCAAAAGAAACTATCGATGAAGTTAGATCATATTTAGAATCTAATGCTGTATCTAATGATGAAACCATTAAAACTATTAAATCAGTTTATGAAAATACTTCAAATCATTATATCTTAGATCCTCATTCAGCTGTCGGTATTACTACATGTTTAAAAGATATGCAAAAGAAATCCGATTCTGCTTATTACATTTCACTTTCTACAGCTCATCCAGCTAAATTTTCAGAAGTTGTCAATTTAGCATTAGACAGTAACGAAGGTTATTCATTTGAAAAAGATGTTTTACCAGAAGAACTTAAGAAACTGTCTTCTATGCCAAAGAAAATTAGATTAATCGAACAAGCGGATCTTAAAACTATAGAATCTGCTATTGTTGAAGAACTTTTAAAAGAAAACAAAGCATAATCCATTTTTTGTGTAAATTTTCTGTGTTTAGTAAAATTATATTATCAAATCATTCGCCTTTTACTATTTGTAAATAGGTCGCTTTTAATTTTTTTAACCAGTTGGACTAAAATCGTCTATATGATGAAGTTTTTTAATACGTGTCTTTTCTTGAACACATTAATTTTGTTTGAAAAACATGAATCGTATACATTAAAGTTGCTTCTTTTATTCAATTCACACCAAAAAAATTATTATGTAATGCTTTATTTTACCTCCAGCTGTTTAGCTCCAGAAAGATTACCAAAATGCCCTATAAAAGCCCATGCACTCGTACGTCTAGTGCCCTGAACTAAAGCGAGCTTCACAGCTATCTCAAATTTACGTAACACCTTATTTTCTGCATTCATGCTGCTGCGCTCGCGTTTCGCACATTTCTGCTTTTCACGTTTTCCCCTTTGTGAAACCGAAAAGTTTGCCTTGTAGAAGTTTGTTTTGGCCACTATCACCTTGCTGAATTGGCAAACAAACAGCGGTAATGCAACGTGTAAAGAAAAACAGTGGCAATAATGGCAAACCTGCCGCAGGTAATAATGCTGTGGCAGAGTCTGGTAAAGGCCAATCTAACAAGAACACATCCACAGCTAATGCAACAAACTCTTCTAATCCTCCAATTCAATTAAAACCTACCGATCAAACAATCCCAATATCACTTAAAAACCATTTCCCTGACAAAGTCGAACTTTATGAACAGTTACAAAGTAGAGAAAGAATTTTAGATATGATGATTAATAGAAAATTATTAGATTTACAAGACCATCAACAAAGAATTAATACAAAAGAACTCTCTGACGATTCAAATAACGAAACACTGAGAATATTCATTTATAATACAAGTGAAAATCAACCTTGGCAATTACAATCTGATAACATGAATAGTACCAACAATAACAATATTGCTAATGGTAATGAAATGTGGACTTTAAGAATAGAAGGACGATTATTAGATGATAAGACTCCTTTATCTGATTCTTCAAGACATAAAATGTCATGGTTTCTTTCAGGATTAAGTATAGAGTTCAAACCCACTGATGGTAATTTTTCTGAGCCACTTAACATTAGAGGTGTTAATGCACCTGGTTCAAGTGGTAGTTCTGATTTACTAATTGAATGGCATGATGATATGAAATTACCAGAATCTGAAAGGTTAGCTAAACAATTTGATGGTATGGATATCAAACGTGGAGGTTCAAGTATACCTAATGGTTTGAACAACGAAAGAGAAATTACTGCCCATATAGTAATCCAGCCAAAATTATATCCAATTAAATTAATGGTTGTAGACAATTCTTTGATGGAATTAGTTGGAGTAAAAGAAATCACCCAAACAGAATGTATCAAGAAAATTTTCTGGTATGCAAAAGTTAACGAATTATTTGAAATTCAAAATTTCGATGCCAATGATAAAGATTCATCAAATAGTAACAGCAATAACAACAATAATAACAATAATAATATAGATAATGAAAATGTTAAAAACACTGGTAAAAAATTAATTACAATTAAATCAGATGAATTATTAATGAAAATTTTTGATTTACCTATAATGACAATGCCTCAAATTATGGAAATCGTAGGGAATAAATTATTAAAGCCTGTTGAACCAATAAAAGTTGATTATAAAATTAACACATCCAAAAACACCACATTAGGAGAAGTTGTTATTGATATTAAAGTTAATAGAGCTATTTTAGAAGAGAAAAAATCATCATCAGAATTAGATGACATCAATAGATTAATTACTGAAGATATTTTGAACAAGGATAGTATTTCCGATTTAGCTAAATTAGATGAAAACTTGAAATCTAATATGCAAATACTCAATTATTCTAAAATGAAATACGATTTCTATAAAAAATTCAGTGAAAATCCTTCTGAATTCTTAAAGACAATTTTACAGAAGAATGACGAATACTTGAAAATTTTAAGTAGTGATTCAATGTCTTTTGGAAAAGATGGTTTAGTAAGTGAAGAACTAGTTAGAAAATCCGATTTCTATACCGATGAATTTTTAAGACAGCATATCAATTTGTTACTAAATTCTGGAAGAATATAGAAAAGATATTATTTGTATTATGTATAAATTTTGTAATTATATAAAGAAAAATATTGAGTAAAAGCAACAATGTCAATATTCCAAATTATTTTTGACTATTTAGTATTTGATCATCATTTTCTTCTAATTCCTTGATTTCTTCAAATAGTCTTTGTGCCCATTGAAAATTAAACATTTTACTTCGATTCATAGCAAGAGATTCGAAAGTCGGAAAGAACTGGTCTATGTTTCCATCTGGTTTTACAATATACCAGCCTTTGAAATTCACATATACTGTATCTGTTATATTTTCCAACCACGTTATAATCAATCCATTCATCTCGTTATCTGGTCCGTGGTAACTTTTATCTATTTTTTGCACTAATGGTTTCATTTTTTCATAACTGGTGTAAGTTTCAAATATAGAATTGTACTCTAGCTCCCTAGCCTCCTTTAACATTGCTATATATAGTGTGATATTATTTAGTTATTTTTTGCTAAAATCAATGCTTTCTAGTGTTCGTGTTGTAAAAGTCCGATCAGCCTGTGAAATTGTGAGTACAGTACGGATAAGATGAAAAAAAAGATACCACGATAAAGATGATTTGAGAATTTTTTTTTTCAAAAATTTTTCAGGAAAAAATATTTAAATTTTTTTTCTTTCTTTCTTTCAGTTTTTTTATTGACATCTTCTCTTGTTTAATCGAATACCAAGTATAGAAGGTAAATATCTATACAGTGGAATAAAATGGCTAAAAAGGGTTCAATTTCCAAGAACTCACGTGCGGCACGTCGTGGTCAAGTTGATGTATTCACAAGCTCTGAAACCAAAGAACTTGAAAATTTACCAAGATTAGAAAATACTGATACTATAAGTTCATTGATTCGTTCATCAGTTAATAAAAATCAACAGTTACTTAATAACAAAATATTAAAATCCTCTAGACATTTGAATAAACTTAAACCAGGTGATAATGTGATTACCAATCATTTAAATAAGAAGAAACAACATATGGTTTCTAAAACTGTTCGTTCAAAACAATTAAAATTTAAAAATATAGATGGTAGATTAGGTAAAAAAATTGAAGATGCTTTGAGAAAAAAGAAAATAATTTCTAATTTAAGGAAAACTGGTTGGGATAAAATTAATGAAATTGCTAAAACTTCATTAGATAATGATCTTGTAAGTAAAATGAACAGTGAAAAGAAAACAGTCGAAGACATCGATAATGAAATTATTGATGAAATGAGAGATGAAGCTGATATACATGAAATAATACAGCAGCAACCAAAGAATCCTTTCGGTCTTTTAACAGAGGAAGAGTAGGCCATATTTTACTATTTTTTTCAGGGGTATTATAATTCTATTTCATTATTATGCAACATCTATAAATATGTATATATATTAGTTATATAAATTTTCTTTTTTTTTCAGTTAACGATTTTGAATTTCGACTCAAACACGCTATCAAGATCATTCAAAGTTTCGGTAGCTAGCTGACAAACCAATAGATCTTGATCTTTATCAGAAATATACTCAAGCAAAACTTGAAGCTTTTCGCCATATTCTTTTAAAATTTCCAACCCATTTTCATTACGTACAATATCGTGAATGATAACCACAGCTGCCCTCCTTAATTCAGGATTTTTTTCAAAAGTAATGATACCATGAACTAAATCTGCAAGCTCTCTTATGTAAGGATTAATAGCATAACCAGTTTCAAAACATATTAATCCAAGTAATGATAAAGATGACATTTTGATTTTATCATCTAATTCCGAATCGCATCTCGACATATTAATACAAGTTTGTATAATTTCCTTTATTTGTGTAGTATCAAGAATCTTACCATTATGACTTATAAATCTAGTTAGAATTTCTCCAATTCTAAGTTTTTCATCCATTGATTTTTTAGATGCATAATATAATTCAATAACGTAACTTAAAAAAGTTTTATCAAATGATATCACCAGAAAGATGTTTTTAATTGCATTCAGATAAACAAATGGCTCTTCATCCTTCAATTGAGAAAGCAAAAGATTTAATGTATACTTAGTTGATACAGATTTGTGTAATTCATCTCCAACAGTATATTGTGTCAATTTATCTAATGCATAAACACGAACAGATGGTGTAGGATCATTTATTTGTTTTACAATTGTCTCTAAATCAAATTTGTTACTTTTCTCTCTGAATGTAATATTTATATCAATTTGAATGATTTTATCAGTTAAGTAATTAATAGAAGAAGGTATATATTTACTATTTGATTTGAATAATGATTGTAAATTTGATAACTGTATTTTCTCATCTTCGTTTGCAATCGTTATATTTGATATAACATCAAGGATAGGTACTAATGAAGTAACAATCTCATCATTGGCATCAACAGAATTATTATTGTCAATATCTTCCATCTCATCATCGGAATCAATTTCAGTTTTAACTATATCCAAACTTGATTTTGACTTAGCAGACTCAAAATATTGAACAAAATATGTATTTAAAAAAATCAATAAAGAAATAGGAGAATTTTCAATATTGTCTTTGAATTTATCTAATACAATTTGAATAGATTTTAATGAAATTATTTTTTTAACAGGTATTTCAGTATTTGAAATTTCATCTTTATTAATCATTTTATTCAAAATTTCAATTATAAATTGATTCAAATATTTAGAATCTAAATCGTTCAATTTTTGAATTAACTCAACTAATGTGTCAACGTTAAAATCTATTTTATCAAACAATTGTAAAATTTGGTTTTCTTTGTTTACAATTGTTTCATTTGTATTATATTTAATATATGTGAGGTTATGCTCTTCATTACTTTCGGTATCAATAGCATAACACCATGATGAACCATTATTATCAATCAAATTATCCAATATTGAACTTATAAACAAGTCAGAATCTCCAATAATGAATATGTTTTTGATAAGGTTTAAAACAATATCATAATCCTTTTTATTTTTTCTTTGAAAATTTGCATAAAACCAAACTGAAATTATTATAGGTTCAAAAAACTCATTTATTAAGTCACTATTGGCATCATTTATATTTCTGGAAATCGAAAGACAAACATTGAATGCATTGTTTAAATTGATTCCAGTAGTCAACACTATATCATCAGAATTTTTTTTTAATTCAGGGACAAAATTATTCCAAACTGGTTTGAATAGAAAATCAGTCACGACTTTTTTATTCATATGATAAATGCTGGTGACAATATTAACAACTATTGTATTCATCATTGGTCTATTAATCATAACCAATAATTTATATAATTGGTTGAAAATATTTTCAAAATAAGTTCCGACTTGAGTTTTAGGCCTTGAATTTATTAATAATTGAACTATATAAGTAATTTTTGATATATCTACATCGTCATCTTCCCTTAAACCCATGACTAAATCAATTAAAGCTTCAACTCCATTTGATTGCAATAGCTGCCTTTGCAAAGAGTTTAAAAGAGACTGAGACAATTTGATATTTTTTTTAGAGTTTTGATATAATAAAGAGTAGTACGATAATAATTGATAAGTTGAACTTTGTTTTTCTAATCTTTCTAGATAATAATTTGACTCACTTGATTCACTTGATTCAACGGAAAAGAATATAGCAATCGATAAAGTATCAGTGAAACCTGTACCAATTAAAATCAAATCTTTTAAATCTGAATTAGATTCAAAAATATTAGTTAAAGTTCTTAAGATATTTTTCAAAATTTCAGTACCAGCATCAAGAGAAACTCTTTCAAATTTTATATTAGAAACTTTGAAATTTTTTATTTTTCTTTTTTCTAAAGGTATAAGAAACTCGTGAGGTAAAATAGCATAAATTCCTTGAACAATTAAAATATTTGTTAATTCACCCACAACTTTCATATCATATAAAGGAATTGATATTATATCTGAATTTTCCTGTTTAGCTGATAATTCATTAATTTTTTCAAAATAGTTTAATATCATATCGATTACATACTTTCTTTTTTCTACTTTATCATTTAAAATATCAGTACTTTCATTGTTAGAGTTTCTAAATGAATTAAACAAATAATCAATTGGATCAGACTGAGATTCATAGTTTTCAATTTGTTTTGAAATTTGTCCAAACAGTTTTGCTAAAGGCGTTGTTCTTGACCTTGTCTTGACTTTATCACCTTTTTTAAAACATTCGAGATTTCTTTTAAGCTCTTTTAGTTTCTCTTCATCAACCGAAGACATGATGAAAATCTATTATACAAAGTTCAGAACAGGAAGAGCAATGTGTTATGTGAAACTTAAAAGAATGATCAGCGTCATAGGTGAAATTTGTAAGCATAATATTAAGCTCGTGTAAGACGAGTTACGTAAGTACAAGAAGAAAATAAAAAAATAAAATATTTTCATTTTCCTTGAAAATTTTGTTTCTCAAAATTTTTTTCTCCATCAAGTTTATTTTTTTTCGTAATATCATCAAAAATAGAGCCATATTTCTGATAAGGTTTATAAGACAACGACAGCAGTAATTAAGACCGAGACTGAAGAAGAAGAAAAAAAAAAAGAATTCTAGACAACAACAAGAAATAAAAAAGGAAATCATTATGGCAAAACTAACAAAACTCAGTCAAGAAGAACAAGATAATGTTATTTATGACGCTAGATTTGGCGATTTAGAATCGCTCAAAGACATTTTCGATAAAGAAGTCGAGCCTGAGACATTATTAACAATTCAAGATGAATACTCATTCTCTACCCCTTTTCATATGGCTTCAGCTAATGGACACAATGAAGTTTTGAAATATTTGTTGAGTATAATTCCAAATGAAGAAGATAAAAAGAAAGTCTTAAATAAAGAAAATGACAATGGTAATACAGCACTACACTGGGCAGCATATAATGGAAATCTAGAGATTGTCAAAACCCTTTGTGAAAACGGAGCTGATCCGTTCATAAGGAACAAGTATTCTCATGATTCCTTCCATGAAGCCAGTAATAATGATCAAGAAGAAGTTGAAGATTATTTACTTGAGAAGTACGGTAACATAGTTGAAGAAGAGATCGACGACAACGACAGTGAAGACGGTGCCGATGCCAAAGAAGATGCAGCCAAAACAGGAGAAGCAGCAGAAGAAGAAAAGGAACAAGAAGGCAAAGTTCAGTTCAGCAAGGGAACTGAGATAATCTCTGTAACTGAAACTGACAAAACTGCAATCAATGCTCTTTCTTCCCAAACAGGAAATCTTTCTCTCTGAGCCCCGAGCCCCGTCGATCGGCGCGCACACGCTGAAAATTTTTTTTTTCTTTTTTCTTTCGTTCATGAAATGAGGAACGGAAATTTTCCAGATTTTTTGTACATGTATATTGTCGTCTTTGTATAGAACTGTAACCAACCATGTCTGCTGAAGAACTAGGTTTTGATAAAAAGAAGAAGAAGAAGAGTAAGTCTAAGAAGGATGACGTTTTAGCAGAAGGTGATAACATCGAAAATACAGATAATAATGAACAACCATCTTCAGTAACAGATGATTTAACTGATAGTTTTGATGGAATGAAATTAAAGAAAAAGAAGAAGAAGAAATCTGCAAACAAATCTGAAATTGATGATTTTGAGAAACAATTACAAGATGCAGGTATTGATGAAATTATTGCTGAAAAATCTTCTGAATCAGATTTAATACCTTATTCACAATTATTAGATAGATTTTACACAATTTTAAATGAAAGAAATCCTGAATTAGCTGGTGGTCAACAACAGAAATTAAAGATTCCTCCACCTGAAGTTTTAAGAGATGGTAATAAGAAAACTGCTTTTGCAAATATTCAACAAATTGCTCAAGTTTTACAAAGAAATCCTTCTCATTTAATTCAATATCTTTTTGCCGAATTAGGTACTTCTGGTTCTATAGATGGTGATCAACGTTTAATTATTAAAGGTAGATTTCAAGCTAAAAATATTGAAGGTGTTTTGAGAAGATATATTCAAGAATATGTTATTTGTAGGACTTGTAAATCTATGAATACTGAATTAAAGAGAGAAACTGCAACAAGATTACATTTCATTGTTTGTAAAGCTTGTGGTTCAACTAAATCCGTTTCTTCAATTAGAACCGGTTTCACTGCTAATGTTGGTGCAATGAAAAAGAAGAAATAATGATCTTAATGCTTATATATATTTATACCTGCCATATACACGCGTACACATGTGTGTGCACATCTATATCTATACATTTTATTAACATTATTTAGTACTTATAAATCTTTATAGCAATAAAATAAAAACAAATCTAGTTTAAAAATATGCATATATATATTTACATACATTCATGCAATTTAAATCTTTCCTTATCATCAAAGCTTCCTTCGCATTTCAAACAAATATATACTATCTTAACAAGTTCTGTATTTTTCATAACTTTACTATTTATAAAGTGTGTTTCCCTCCTATGCTTGAAAAATTCTTCATTCGATTCATAACTTTTGTTGCATATATAGCATGCAAAATGTTCCTTTTTATGATACAAAAATTCATACATACTTTGGAAATTTGCATCACAAAAATTACATTTCAATTTGACTTCTATTGAGCTAATTTGTCTCATTGAACATTTAATGTTAGGAAAAATAAATAAATATGAATTATCTGATACAAGGTAAAATATAGATTTGAAATCAATCTTCAAATTTTTAATAAATTTAGTCTTATTTAAAACCGCTTTTAAAATTCCAAAAACAAAATAAAATATATCAATTAATCTTTTATTTTTAAGCATCAGCTCAATATCATTCAATTTTTCTTTAATAAAAATTAAATTATTTCTGAAAATAATATCCTCTTTGGTAATTGATCTAAATGAAACACAATTGGCTTTCAAGTCATTCATTAAAGCTATATAAATAACATACAGCTTGCTAATATCAAATAAATAAGCCATGAAATCCATTTGTTTAATACTTGGCAAGAAATCAATAATATCCGCTAGCAAAAAAATGTTTGATCCATATTGGGTTTCATCCAATGTTCGAATTATATTAAATTTTATAGGATTCTTAGAATCTCCATCGATATATCTTTTAACCTGAATAAATGATTCTTCAATAGCAATTGGAATAATTTCTGCTAGCAATAACAACTTCTCATTATTTAAACCATCGTTTTCGCCAAGTGTACATTCTGGAACTAGCTGATACTCATGAAATTGTATAATACTTTTAGTGTATAGCTCATCTGATGACGAATGTTTGCTAATTAAATGATTAATTAGCTTATCGCTATATTTATAATTAACATTAGTATCACAAACCATGCATTTCAACGGTTGTCTTCTAACATGAACTAGCAGATGATTTCTCAATCCTGATAAATTAGCAACATACTCTTCACAAAACATACAAACAAAAGAATCATTCCTATGCATTATACTTTTATGCTTATACATTTGTTGCTTAGATGTGAAGTCTTCTTTACAAAGTGTACAAACATTTTTGGGACCACCTTTATGAATACGTTTATGATGATCTCTCAAGTTTTGGTATCGTTTAAAACTCGATTTACAGAACTCACATTTAAACTCTCTTTTCTGTAAATGTGATTGTTCATGCTGCTTAATATTTTCTTTTCTTTTGAAGCTAGTATTACATAGGGAGCAAGTGAATGGTTTATCATTTGAATGAGATAATGCGTGGAATTTCAAATGATGTTTCAGCAAGAAGGACTTTAAACAAACCAAACAAGTAAATGGCCTAGAACGTTCAACCGTCTCCATTGAATCCAACAGTGCCACCCCAACAAATAAATCACAACATAGCTGGAAAGCTACCGACTTTCTTTCGTCTTTTGAAAAAAAAAGCAAAAATTTGCCACTTCCAGCGCAAACATGTCAAATTTTAAACGTGATTATCTTCTTCAACAATAGTGGACCCCTTTTCCATATTATTGAACTTCCTAATCAACTCAATAGAGTTATATGTCTGTATCCCTCTTGTAATCAGTTGTGGTAAAATGAGCCCAAATGTAGACATATATGCGTGGTTTTGTTTCACTGAATAATACGGATGACTATAAGTGAGTAAACCCGTCAACGTTCCACATACCAACGGTAAACTAGAATCCAGTAGCAAACATAACTTATCAAATGATGTGTTAATAAACATAATACCAAAATCATACTTCAAACATGTCCAAGTATCCAATATCCATCCTTGGATCCTTTTGAATATTCCTTTATTTTTGTACTCTTGATATGCATCCATACCAGTATTATTCCTGTATTTCTGTATTTTAATCATATCATCAATCTGCATGTTATCTTTAAAAATTGCAATTGGTATTTTTTTAAGGCTTTCATAAAAATATCGATTAATTGTCAATTTATAAACAAGGTTGGACAATAATTTTGTAGCCATTAATTTTTTCAAATAACTTGTGATTCCAAATGTTGGAATTCCAAAACCATAATATGAATAAGCTGTGGCCAGAAGTATATGCGATGTATATACAGTTGACGAGCTTAACGTATATATGAAATGAGGGATCAATATGACTTGCACAACGGTATTAAATGAACCATCAAATATGAAATCATCAAAACTCCAGTTGATCAAACTTCCCATAGTAAAGGCCCCAAAAATGTTAAAATTCATAAACACATTCAATAAGATGAATCCAACATCAATATACTCTGAATACATACTGAAACGATCTAAAAACATTCTAAATTTATTAAATATTGTTTGATTAGTAAATATATAATCAACATGATGACAATAGATACACGTTCTCATATAATATGTTTTGTAATAACCAATCTGAAAACGTAAATGATCAAGGATTTTGAACTTAAGCTTCGGAACACATTCTGTTGACTTGAAAATTTCTGTATCATCAGGAAACAATCCCATAAATTTATTTATAATATTTGAGTATCGTTTAACACCTCTTTCGATTGCAACTATTGCTGATGGTTTACAACAGAAGTAATGTTGAGGAGCTCCACAAACACACCTCCCACAACCATCAGTCTCAGGATTAAATGTTTTATCACACAGACCACATATCATACTAAAACTAACAATACGGGTAAGATGATTTATTAACTATATGTGCACTTTACCTATCAAGACTTTAAGAGAAATCTGACATGCTGATAAAGTCAAACTGTGCATGTAGAAGTTTCGCAAAAAAACGAACCCAAGGAGACCAAGCCATTAGAAGATAAAACCAGGATCTTTCAGACTTGATCATTGTAGCAAGATGTCATATTGTGCAATATGTTATGAAGAAGATCTACCCGGAAATCCTGTTGTCAATACCTGTTACAAATGCTCAATTGAAACACACAAGCCATGTTATTTAAACAATTTTTCATTTAATATTGTAAAGATACTTGCATTCAAAACAATATTAATTCCACCAATCAATAACTTATTCACATGGGCGATTAATCCAATATGGCCAAAAGAGTCTACTATTTATAATACCGGTATAAGTAATGCATTAGTGTCACATACAAATGCAGATGCTTTAGACGACACCTTTGTTATAACGCAACAAGAAGAGGAAAACGATCAATATAAAATAATTAAGAATTCAAACTTGGTATATATAAGCGGTAAATGTATTCAATGTGGAGAAACTGTTACTTATCAGAGTAAACTAAAAACTATATCGCCAATTAAAATATCAGACAATATACCAGTATTACTTGATCCCCAGTATAAATTTTTGCAAATATTCAATAGATTGATATATCTTGCATTTGTTGAATCTATTAGACAATCTTTTAAAGTAGTACCGAAAATAAGATCGATACTACCTTATTTATATATATTCAGGAATATAATTGATAGTTCGATGTCGAATACATCAATTGCTGATATTTTTGAATACAAAATGATTTATGATTCGGCAAGTCAGCCAATATCGATTTTTTTACTTTATTTTACTTTAAAAGCAATATATTTACCTGAAACATTCACGTTTTCTACAATAATAAAAATATCTGCCATTTTAATGGAAAGAATTGGACCTTTAATATATGAATATTTACTCAATCCTATTTATCGGAAATGGGCAATTGAGATTTATGGTGATATTTCAACTAACAATCTGACATATGGAAATCAATATGATAATACATTTTTTAATTTAGATAGAAAACCAATAGATTACAGGAATTATATCTTATCATATATTATACCAATACGACCAAATAAAGGTGAAGAATATAATGATGATAGACCAATGAAAATAAAGTATAAAATTATTGATAGATCACGATCATTTGATTATTTCGTATTGGTATGGACAGGTACGACATTTGGATCAAAATTTTTATCTAAATGTAAGCCATTGATAAAAATGATTTACAAAACTTGCAATAAATTTAATGATTATATTGCTACGCCCATACCAATTGAAGTTGATACATTTTTAGAATTATGTGGCTACAAATTGGTAGTTGGATGTAAGACATTACTTGATTTCTTTGTTGCTTATTTTGAATATAAGAGTTTAAAGCAATCGCATATTGTAGATATACACACAGTCGATTAATCTATATCTGTAAATAACGAAATTTTATAAATAGAGATTATTTTTTTCTAGGAAGTAATACAGTACCATTTGGTAGCACTACATTACCTTTTTTATCTTTCTTAACTATTTGTTCTGGCTCTGTTTCAGGCTCAATTTCTGTCTCTTTCTCTGCATCTGGTTCTGTTTCATTACCTTGTTCAATGGTTTCTAAATTTGGGTTATAGAAAACATGGATAATTCCAAACAAGATTTTAACTACGTACCAATCAGAAAATTTCAGATTTGAATCGTCAGTTTTAAATTCAACTAATTTATCGATAATATCAGATGAAGAAGAAGTAGATTTTTCCTTTTTATTTGCTCTTCTTTCTTTTCTGTTCAACTCAGTTTTATTTTTCTGGAATCCATACAAATTGAAATGACCAGATTCAACAAAAGTTTTAACCAATTCATTCATTTGTACTTGGTTTTCAGGATCAACGGATTCATCATTATATAATAAGATGGTTGAATCAGGTTTAACAATAAAGATCTTACCACAATAAGTAACCAATTTATCATCGACTGAATAATTACCGAAATCTGTATTAATCTCAGAATTGAAATCATCAGATAGCTCAATAATTTTGTTTTTGGACTCATCGTTTTTAGACATATTATTAGCTTTCCATTTAACATCTCTAATAATTTGGTTAATTCTTTTATTTTTTTGGGATTTATTTAATTTTAAAATAATCAATTGCCCAATTGAAGTAAATAATACAATAACTGATAAAATGAATTTTGTATTAGGTTTGAATCTATTTGAGAAAACATATCTTTTCTTATTATTATCATAAACTGGGAAACCATTTTTCAAGAAGTAATTATAGTTTTTACGTTTTTGAACATCACGTAAAATATTTATAACTAAGGATAAAGTTTGAAATTTTCTTTCAGCTTTTTTACGTTCCTTTTCAGATTTCCTAATGAATTTATCAGGGTGATATTTACGACTTAATTTTTTATATATTTTTTCGAGTTTCTCAGAATTGCCTGCATCCTTTTCAGTGATTTCAAGAATATCATAAAATGATCTTATTTGCTTATTTGAATTTTTTGGCTGAATACTATAATGTAAATCAAGTATTTCTAATTGTGATTGAGTCAAATATGCCAAAGCTATTGAAGCAAAGAGCAGGATATTAAACCATCTCATGACCCGGCTGCTTGAAGTTGCTGATTTGGCGTGTAAGAATTATATACAGACAAATTGTGTATACACACTTGTTGAAAAAAACCAAATGGAAAACATGACACGCATTGCGTAACGTGTCTAGCACACGAGAGATTCAACCAAGGGTACATTTTTGAGAGTAAAGTTTATGATTAAATTATATATATTGTAAACTACATAGTACATGTTAATTAATTAAAGTGATTGGACAAAGAATCCACTAAATATATTTAGTTATAGACTTGCTATAAGATAAAAGAGACTTGAAAGTTGAAAAAAGTAATTTTTTTTATACATTATTACTCGAGGGAAAGTTTACATTGAGCCTCTAACTTTTTGTCTGTTAAGCTGTTTTCTTTGCTTTCTTTCCTGTTGTCTTTTAGCCAATTTTTGTTGCTCTTCAGGAGTCATTTTAGATTTAAGTTTTTTCTGTTCTTCGATTTTTTGGTTATTTAATTTTTCTCTCTTTAAATCGTCCAATTGTTTCTTTAATTTATTATATTCGTTCTCTCTAGTTTTCTTAACTTTTCTAGTTAACTCAGGTCTGAAATTACCACGACTAACAATTAAATCTAAATAATCGTTGAGTAAATAAGAGATGAAATTTTTAATTTGAACTATATTTGAATTACTGATATTGAATTGAACGATCAATTTTTTTTGAGGTTTCAATTCTGAAATTTTTTGAGGTTTCTCAATTGGTTGGTCAGTAATAGCTAAGAATTTCAAATTGTTGACATTATCAATTAAACGATCGTTTAATTTTTTAGTAAATAATACATCATTCATTTCAGGAACTTCATTCATGAAAACAAATTGGTTTGGTAATTTATTAGATTCCGAAGTTTTAGTCAATGATAAGAAATAGCTGTCTGATCTATAATCATTCATGTTATCTTTTGTAACGATTGCCCAGATGAAATTATCAAAGTTTTCATTTGTTTCTTCATCGAATTCGAATTCAAAAGTGGCTAAATCTTGAGATTTAGGAATGGAGTCTAAAAAGAATGAAACAATCGATTCCATTAACCACATGAATAGATTATGTCTTGGTTTAAGTGAGATTTCAGCTAGCATAGATTTAATTCTTAATCTACCGGATGCATAAGTTGAGAAGTTTTGAGAGTCGTCTTGTGCGTACAATTGATTTGAAGTAACACCGACTTGGTAAAAATTGTCTTTTAAAACTGGTGACAAAGATTCGAATAGATTAGTTGCGATACTTTTATTATAAGTAGCACCCAATTTGAAAAGGAAGTAGTAAATGATGATTAGAGATAATGAAAACATTTCCATTTTCCAGTCATAGAGGGAAAGTCTCTGCCAGATGGACATTTCGACGATTTCTTCGATAGGGTAGTCAGCAAGGGTGGCCATGGTGTATGCAGCGGTGCTTTCTAATCTGTATTGGATCGAAGCAAGCTCAGAGTGTGCCAGGGAAAAGGAGAAGAACAGGCATAGTTGGTGTAGATACGAAACGGGAGAAAAAAAAAATGTTGAAAATGTCGACGTCGAGAACCCCAAAAGGGAAAGATTACGACAAACGGTAGGGACGACAAACGGCCAGCAACAGCAGCAGCAGGAGGAGGGAGTGACAGCAGGCGGTGTAGTAGCATGTATTTACAGGATATACAATATATATAAAACTATAAAACTATGTATATATAGCTATAGGTGCGTATGATGGAGGGGGGCTGTAGGGCCAGTTAGACAAAATGATTCCATACCGATTAGTTTTTAGAACTTGCATTGATTTCACCAACGTCCAATCTAGAGTTTCTGATGTAGTAGTGTCTATTTCTTGGTTTGTAAGCGATTGGTCTTCTGATAATATCCAATCTGATAATGTTTGGATGGTAGACAGGTATGTTCATTTCGACACCCATACCGGTGATTTTGTTTCTGAGTAAGATGGTAGAGTTGATACCGGCTCTTTTGACCATGATGACTTGACCTGTGACAGGTTTTTGATTCTTGTAGACGACGGTGACAATATCGTCAGCTCTAATTCTCTCAGAGTTCTGTAACGAGAGAGCTTTCCTTTTAGAGCCTGTTTTGTCGAACTTGTCGTACTGTGCCTGTTTGAGATACTCCATCAACAGCTGTCCGTTTCTGAGAGAGGGGAGTGGCTCGTAGACCATCATCTTCTTGCCTGCAGCAGCAGGGGCGGTGGTAGAGAACGCTCTGACGGTGCTTCTCCAAATAGACTGCATGTCCTGTGTGTCCAGTCCTGTCTTGCTGTTCTTCTTCTTCTTCTTCGTCCTGCTTCTACCCAGTGTCTACACCAGCTACACCGCAAATTTTTCACGCTACACACTGCAAACTGTGCAAACTGTGCAAATCTCACAGCAGCGCTTCGTCCAGCTCGTACACCACGGAGTCGGGATCCACCACCTCGTCACTGCCCTGCCACACATGGACGATGTTGTCGTCGGAGCAGCTGGCCACTAACCACTCGGTGTCCCTGCTGAAGGTGAAGTCGTTCACTCCGCCGGTGTGTCCCCCGTGCATCATTAGTAGCTCTGGCACGCCGTCCTCTGACTCGTCAACCGTCTGTTCCTGGCCGATCCTGTTGATGTCCCACAGAATCACTCTTCTATCGAGAGAGCTGCTGCCAACAACGTTCTCGTGGAACGGATCCCATTCAACATTGGTGACAGACTTCTTGTGTCCAATAAACGTGTGTAAGACTCTGTCAATTTGACGTAGATCGTAGAGGTAACAGTTACCATTATCACCGCCAAAGAAAACCAAGTTTTCACTGAAAGGACTAAACGTAAACGAGTTCATCACAGTTTTACTACTCTCTTTCAAGTTTGCCTTGATGACTATTTCATCTTTCTCTAGATCACCTAAATAGAAAAACCCGTCTTCGTCAACACTACCCCAAACGTTCTTCTTTTTGTACGAAAACCTGACATCGTTTATGATATTCGAATGTAATTTTTCATACGATTTAACAAGCCTGATATCTTTAATGGTTTTGCTTCTATCTTCACCTTCACCTTCACCTTCACCTTCATTTTCACCCTCAACCTCTGTATATTCCCAGATTTTGACAATTTTGTCCTCGGAACCGCTGATCAGTCTGTTAGCCTTGTTAGGATCCCAGCACAGGCCAAATCCATTAGACCCATCTCCAACACTCTTGCACCTACTCACTAAATTCATCTTAGAATCAATCTGAAATACTTCGATATCGCCGTTGGAATTAATACTTGAAAAAATCTTGTTATCAGAAAAATTTAATCTTACTTTGTTTGCTTCGAAATCACCAATTTCGTATTTTTTACTAATTTTTAACCTTGAATCAATTGACTCAATTTCTTCATTACTCAGTTTGATTTCCTTATTGATAATGTTAACAGGTATTTGCAATGTGCAAATTTTAATAAACTCACCCTCAGGACTTTCATCGCTTGAGTATGTACCGATTAGCAAATTCCTGTAATTGCTTAACTTGGTGTCTTTATTCTTATTGACTAGACTACCCTGGTTGAACATTTGAATACTCAACGACGGCCACATCAACGCCGTCTCGGTTATAAACGAGTACATCAATTTGCAGTTCTTACGCCATAATTTGTATTCTTCTAGTATAGCTTCAGGCGAGTCTTCTTCAAACTCCTCTTTACCGTCTTCACCGTCTTCACCGTGTTCACCTAGCTGTTCTTTGCTTCCCTTGCTGTCTTTACCGAGTATATCCTCTAGATTGCCGCCGTTGCTTGCCAATTCTAGCAGCATTTTCATTTTATCTTCGTCCATCTTTATCAACACTATCTGTACCGGTCCTGCTCTCTGTCTCTGTCCCTACCTGCAAGCTGGCCTCCTCCTGTGTCGTCTCTGTTGGCTTCTCCGTGTTGCAAAAACTGTTCGTTTCCTCAAACACAACTGCTCCGGGCGATCGACGCACACACGTACATTGCCACAAACAGACAACTTCATGCACATGTACAAGCACATGTACAAGCACAAGCACAAGGTCAAGGTCTGGGATACTTGAATATGTTGTATTAACGAATAAATAGATAAATAGGTAAATAGGTAAATAAATAAATAGGTAAATAACTGATAACGTGTGTATATACGAGTATACACTTATATATACATACATGAGTGAAAGCAAAAAGTAGCTAGACAAAAACATTCACGGCATAGCATATATACATAGATAGAGAGGGGACTTCTCTTGCTTAGAATTTGAAAACGTTTTCCTTTTCATAGCCCAAGTCTTTCAAAATACCTGAAATTTCACCTTGGTCAGTTGGTGATTTTTTAGTACCTGAAATGGCCTTATACATTGGTGGAGGACCACAGATAAAGATATGGGATTCTGCGCTAGGTTTTGGCATATTTTGTTCAATGACTTCTTTGGTAATGTAACCTTTAGTAACTTTATCATCACCAGTAGTTTCATCGTTATTATCATCGATAAAATACTTGACAGTTAATTGATTTGGATATTTAGCAGCTAATTCATCCAATTCTGGTTTTAACAAGATATCTTTAGTAGTTTTAGAACCGTATAATAAAGTAATCTTGGTTTTATCATTATCAGTATTTTTTAAAACTTGATGGACTAATTGATATAATGGTGTAATACCTGTACCACCACCAATTAAACCGATTTCATTGAATTGATTTGCTTCATATTTCCATTTAAGAATTGGACCTTTAAAAGCTAAAGTATCGTTAATATTTAATTGTTTAATATGTTTAGACATTTTACCTTCATTATAAGTTTTAACCAGTAAATCTAAGTAACCTTTCTCTTCGGTATCGTTAATTGGTGTATAAGGTCTAATAACGTTACTACCTTTTGGTGTAACAAATTTAGTTAAAATAGCAGATGCAGTAATTAAACCAGATTTTGCACCAGATTCAGGGAATGAAAATGTGTAAATGGAAGTATCTTCAGACAGTGGTTTGACATGAGTCAGTTTCAAGTCAATCCACTCACCGTCACCTTTGAAAACGGGTTGGGGTGCTGGAATGTTCAAGTACCAGATACCGGTGGCAACAGCAATAGTTGGGATAATGAATTTGAACGCTTTGGACATATTGTTTCAGTTAGCTAGCGTGTGCAAAAGAAAAGATGGGAAGGGAAGAGAAAAGAAGAGAAAAGGAAGAAACTGGTAAAATCAGACATGTGCTGCACACCGAGACGAAAGTGAACACCGCTGTCCAGCCACAACGAACGCTCTGTGAACCGGAGCTGTGTCTGCTTTCCCGGTGTGTGTTACAGGAAGCTGCACACACACAATGAACAAGGCCTTGAATGTCATAAAGGAAAATCTGGTACCCCCATTGCTGCCACAGTTCTACAAGGGCCAGCTGGGCAAGCTAGCAGTCATTGGCGGATGCAGGGACTACACCGGAGCACCCTTTTTCAGTGCACACTCGTCACTCATGTGTGGTGTAGACCTAGTACACGTTATCTGCGACCAGCAGGCTGCCGGTGTCATCAAAGGGTACTCTCCGGACTTGATGGTTCATCCGTACCTCTACTCGGACTCTTTAAAATTTGATTCGGCAATAGATTTCAATGAACGATGGACTTTAGTACGTGAGCTAATTGACAAGATGGACGTTTTGGTCATTGGGCCAGGCTACGGAAGAGAGACCGGGGCAATGAAACAGTTCCTGGTCAACATTTTGAAATACATATGTCAAGAGAAAACCAGTGTCGGCGTTGTGTTAGACGCCGACGCTTTGTACCATCTAGCTACAGACGATACGTTGCTTGAGTGTATCAAATCGAGCAAAAACGATAACATTGTGCTTACACCAAACATAATGGAGTTCAAAAGACTTGTAAACAATTTCGGACAACAGCAGGACACCGATATAGCCAAATTGGCCAAGGATTTAAAATGCACTATTGTGGAGAAGGGTTCCAAAGATAAGATCTGCTCGTACAACGGTTCACTGATTGAGGTTGACACTCCAGGTTCTTTGAGACGGGTTGGTGGACAAGGCGACACGTTGAGTGGAGCAATTGGTGCTTTCCTGTGCTGGAGCTTAGGTGCCTACAGGAAGGGCATCTACAAGGTGAAAGACCTGAACATTGGACAGCCAGAGTTGGTTCAGTTGTCCTGTGTTGGTGGCTGCTACGTTACACGGAAATCGGCCAACAAGGCATTCAGCAAGAAGGGAAGAAGCATGGTTGCCAGTGACGTTCATCTGTATCTGGGAGAGTCTGTCGACAGCATCTAGTGCTCGTATATCTGCTGTATATACCTATATATCTATATATCTATATCTACATGTATTCACGTATGTGTCCAGCTCTCTCGTTGGCTGGTTGCAGAGACAAACTGCATCTAAATGTGTTAGCTATACGGTATACGACATACACTATACACTATACACTATACACTATACGCTATGGACTGTACTATAAACCTCTTTTGACGTGGGAAACGCCAAGGAATGAAGCCAAGTCTTCGAACAGCATGTCGACAGTCTCTGGCGGATACTCCTGGGCTGCTGGAGGGACCTGGTCGTCCTGCTCCTTTTCTGACTCTCTGGCCCTTTCCTCCAACTCAGCTGGCAACAACTGGTAGAATGTGCACAGTGTGATAACCACGTCGTCGGACAAGTCTTTCAGTTCTGCAATTGTGTGTGGGAAATCGTCACCAGGTGGGAACTCACCGTCTAGGTTTGGCAAAGCAAGCACCAAGTCTGTGTCCTTCTTCTGGTTTACGTTTGCAGAACGTAGAACGCTTTTCTGTTCTAAGAGATTGAGCTGTCCTTGCAACTCGCCAACCAATTGGACCAAGTCTTCGTTGGTTGCAAAGTTAGTAGTATCAATAGAAGTCTGTTTACCGTCTGCCAATGCGTCAGCTGGAGAAGGCACTGCGTTAAGCTGGGATTTGGTGGCAGCAACCTGCATTGAAAGCACTTGCTGCGCAGTCTGTGCAACTATCTTGGACTGCTTAGCTAGCTGTGTTTTGATATCGTCGAGCTGTTCTTGTACCGAAGCCATTGTGTGCCGGAACCTGTGCAAAAAAACGTGCAAGAATGGCCAAGTCAGTTCTCTGTGCAAACACAGTGTAGAAACAGAGGGAAAAAACTGAATTTCCCTCGTCGATCTTTCCATGTTGCACAGCAGAATAAGCTTTCTCCGGGTGGATAATACGACCAACTTCTGGGGGGAAAACATACCTGCTGGCCACAATGGATGCCTTCAATTTGCCACTACAGTTGGGATACTACCAACACTACCATCGTCATCCTACAAATGTGCTGCTTCACATCGTTTGCATTCCACAGATCCTGTCCAGCGCTCTGGTGATGATATATCCTATACCTTATTTACAAGCCTTCATAATTCTAAGCTACTCTCTCTATTACATAAGATTGAACGTGGTTGCTGGTTTGATTTCAACAGTTTATCTGTTTTGCGTTGGTGCTATTTGCAAATACTATTTGTTTATCAATTTTGATCAAAGTTCGGTTATCCTATATGCGTTGCTGATCCACTTGGTTTGTTGGACAATCCAGTTCTATGGCCATTTCAAATACGAGAATAACAAACCTGCAGTTTTCGATAACTTAATCCAGCCTTTAGTTTTAGCTCCATATTTTGTGGTTTTTGAAATTTTGTGGTACTTTGGCTACTGTCTAGAGCTTAAGAAATCTGTTTTAAAGAGTTCTAAGAAGAATGCATCAACTGCTTCAAAGTCTGAGTTCGACGTTTTCGGTAAAACGGTTATCATTTCTGGTGCATCTCAAGGACTTGGTTTAGAGCTGGCAACGAAAATACATAAATTGGGCGGTAATATAATTTTATTAGCTAGATCTGAAGATAAGCTGAAGAAAATCATTGATTCATTCAATAAAGAAGAGGGGAAATTGCATGATCAGTTCAATTACTATTACAATGTCGACTTATCTAAGTCTGAGCAAGTTGAGAAATTCCAACAATGGTTAACAAACAAAAAGTTAATCCCTGATATAATTATATGCTGTGCCGGATCTGCGACTCCTAAAATGTTTACAGATTTAACTATCGATGAATTAGATAAAGGTATTGACCTAAACTACAAAACCTGTTTATACCTTTTACATTATATGATACCTTTGATGGTTAAAGAAAGAAAAGACTATAAGAGAAATATAGTCATTGTTTCAAGCAGTGTTGCATTTTATTCATTTGCAGGGTATTCACAATATGCACCATTAAAGTCCTCACTTAAGTCACTCGGAGACTCAATCAGACAAGAATTGAAATATTACGATATCAAAGTCAATACGATATTCCCAGGAAATTTCGCAAGTGAAGGCTACCACGAAGAGAATTTAACTAAGCCGGAAGTAACTGCAAACATTGAGGGTTCCAGTAAACCAATCAGTGTTGACGAGTGCAGTAATATTATAATCAAGTCTTTGAAAAATGGTGACATTTACATTCACACCGACTGGACTGGTTGGATGTTGAATAGCTTCTCTTTAGGTTTTGGTCCTCGTAGCAACTGGTACTTGATACCAGTTGAGATAGTCGTTGGTATAATTGGTTTGGTTTTTGCAAGATTGGTGGATCTACACCACGAACGTTTGGTAGTGCATGCAGTTAAAAACAGCAAGGCCGGTTGAGAACGGACAGCACCACAGACGATATAAATAAAGGTTTGATTTCATACACATAAAATAATTTATAAGTTCTTTTCTTTTCATTTGTTTCATTTCTTTCTTTTTCTTTTTCTTTTTCTCTGAAAATACATACATTATATACATATATATATATATATATTTATCTATTATTGACTAGCACCTATGAAAGAGATCATTTGAAAAGGGAAGCAATGGCACCGGTTGCCCTCTGTCCCAGCTGCAGATTGTATACCCAGTTGACTGCGTTGACGACCTCGCTGTTCCATATATCCTTGACACCTTCGACTGTGTCCCTTTTGACGAATACGTTGACGTTTGACTGGCTCACAACCTGTTGGTTCCTTCTACTCCACACGTCTGCAGCTTTCTCGAGCTCTAAACACGTTTTCGCCGATGTCTGCTTGATAGACGCAGTGGTGGCATACACCACCGCCGAGGCAACAAGGGTGCCTGCTAATAAACCGTGTACAATTCCTGCCATTGTCGTTGTGGGCTTCCCCCCGCCAGAGCACAAGACACAGCTGGCTGCTCCAAACCGTCTTCGCAAACAAACATGCTCTGCTCACCGAAACTGTTTCGCTCGCTGTGTTTTTTCACTTTTTTTTCTTTTTCTTTTTCTTTTTCACTGCTTTGGGCTTTCTTCCAAATTTCACTTGCAAGCTTTGTCGACGCTTGCACCATCTGCTACTGCTACTGCTCCTGATACTGCTCCTGATACTGCACAACCAGCACGATGACACTCGGTAGAAATGCAAAACAGGTCAAACACACAATCAGGAACCTTGTTTCCTCCCTTATTATACACGAGCACGTTTCCACAACACCTGCCAAAGCCAAACTAGCTGCATCATACTTGGAAAATCTTATAACTAAATGTAAAGACCACACCGACTCAAAAACTGGATTGGTAGACGATAAATTTAAACACTTATTATACGGACAGTTATATAACCAAAATTTAACAGTTGGAAAATTATGCGATACATTAAATAACAGATACTCGAACAGAAGTTCAGGATTTACTAGAATGATTAAACTAGAGTCAAGATTTGGTGATAATGCGCCACAAGTTGCATTAGAACTAGTCGATAATCACGAAAGGGAACTGATGTTTTGGTACGTTGCTAAAATCGTTGCTAGATTAGAATTACAAAACCTACCTTTGGATCCTTTAACCAAGAAAAACAGGGATAAAGTTATCTCTTATAAAGAAGACGGTTTAGCTAAATTTAATAATATAGTTCAAGTCTGCAAAGACAATTTTTTCAACGAAGAGCAGGAAGATGCCGCTGAAGTAGAAGGAGACGAAGAAGTAAAATCCAATTTAGAGAATAAACCAAGAATGAAGTCTTTTAAAAATGGCTACAACAGACAAACAACAAATTTTGAGTTTGTTAAAAGAGAGTGAAGGTAAAAAACAAAAAAAAAAGATGTTGCTCCTTTTTTTGCACTTTCCACCCTTCTTTACCTTTTTTTTTCTTAAAAATTTATAATATATAAATAAACTTGTAAATAATTATATATCTTTATGAACAGCATTGTTTAAAAATTGATTCGATTTAAATGATAAAGCTTTTGTTTTCTCATAGGTTTGGAAATACAAATCACTATTCTTTTCATCAATAACTAAACTAATCAAATTATCTGAATCCATTTTGAAAATATTACTATTATTAACAATTTCATTAATTAAATCATTGTTAGAATCATCAATAAATGCTTTGTTAATTTGTTTAATTGATAAGTTCTTGAAAACTTTGAGTAAATTTTTCAAAATGATTTCAACTATATTTTTAAATAAAATATCTTGATTAACATTTTTAATAAAAAAATCAAATTTACAAATTGTTTTAATTTCAGTTAAAGTTTCTTTAATGTTATTGAATTTGAAATCAATAAATAATGATTTGATTAATAAAGTAAATGGATCGTTATATTCATAAGACTCAATTTCAATTGCACGTATTAAATCTTTTAATTTTTTATAGTCTTTTAAATAAATAATTGAAACAACCAAATATCTTAAAATCCATGGACATGACGCTTCAATTGTTGAAAGATATGACGACGATAAAAATATTTCATTCATAAGTGATAGATTGTTATTTTTACTGCTATTGTTGCTATTGCTGTTGCTATTGCTATTGTTATTACTGTTACTATTGTCTTCATTTTCTTCTGGTATAGTGTTATCGCCATTGCTACTATTAGCACTGGTGTTAGTATTATTAATATCAAAGAAAATAAATAATGAGTTATGAATCAACCAGTTTCTCAATTTTAATTGCTCAATCGAAGAACCTTTGAAATATCTATTATCGATAATTTCTCTAATTTGGATCATTTCATTCTTAGCATCGTTAAAATCTTGATTCATTAAATCACAAATGAATTTACCTAATGTTGCTTTAAAAATTAAATTCTCGTCAATTGATAAAATTTTGAAATTATTTAATAAATCTGATGCCATTTCATATTCACCTCTGTTGAATAATAATTTACCAAACTCAAATAACTCTAAAATTTTATCATTATTAATACCGAAATTTTCTAATAACTTGATATTCAAATTTTTATCAGATTTTAAATTATTGTGAATTTCGTCACTTCTTAAAATTTCTAAAGTTTTATCAGTTGACTCATTTAGTTTATGTAATTTGTTAACAATATTTACCTCCTTTTCGTTCAAGTTTTTCAAAAAATTTTCATCAACGTTAAAATTTTCAATCTTGTTATTTGAAATAATTTCTTTTAAAAATTTCGTCATGTAAGTGTCTTTCAACAGATTGAATTCTAATTCGTCAATTTCTGAATCTTTGTAAACTGTGCCTGCTAATGATTCTAGGATAGGGTATAGTAGATGTCTATCGAGGAAATCAACCATTCTAGGACATAGGTCGTACTGTCTGGCCAGAGCGGCCTCTTCTGGGTTGATTGCAGCTGTCATTCTCGTACACTGGCTCTCTGTTCCCTGAAACAAACGGAAACACTGTCTATCTGTGCTTTCTTCCACGTAAATTGCCTTTTGGGAAAAAAAAATTGTGAAAAGTGAAAAAAATTGTGAAAAGTGAAAAAAAATGTGGAAAACGTGAAAAAGTGTGGAAAAGCGTCGACCGCCGCGCCGATCGGCGCACACATATAGAAGAGACCGCATTTGTGTCTGCACAGAGATAATTATCAAGTTGTTGCACAGCTGCACACACGGAGAGACACGCTGGAACAACACACAGCTCCAATCCCGTGCACCCAGCTGCCAGCACTAGCATTAGCATTAGCACTAGCACTAGAACTAGCACTAGCACAAACACTGACCGGTAAACTCAATTCGTACAATGCAGGACCAGCACCAGCTCTTGCACAATTACAACACTGCCAGTTCACAGCAATTGCTGAACCCTAATTTGCAGCATCAGATTCAACAGCAGCACCAATTACAATCTCAACTGGACAGTAATACTAACAGTAATGTTCCGTTTGATAACAATGTTAACGAATCATCTAGCAATATTAACAATAACACAAATATTCAAGCGAATTTTAACGTGCAACCAGTTATAACATTGAGTAACGAAGAAGAAGCTGAATTAAATTATATTAAAAAATTACCTTCTTATCAAGCAATTATCCAACCAAATTATAATTATTTAACTAAAAAATTACAATCAATTAATAACAATTCACATTTATCGCTTTTACCAACAAGGGATACCATATCAAAAGGTAAATACTCTTTAAAAGATTTTCAAATTATGAGAACTTTGGGTACCGGATCTTTTGGTAGAGTTCATTTAGTAAGATCAATTCATAATCATAGATATTACGCAATTAAAGTTTTGAAAAAAGCTCAAGTTATTAAAATGAAACAAGTCGAACATACCAATGACGAGCGTAGAATGCTAAAATTGGTTGAACACCCTTTCCTTATTAGAATGTGGGGTACATTTCAAGATTCGAAAAATTTATTTATGGTTATGGATTACATTGAAGGTGGTGAGCTATTTTCACTTTTAAGAAAATCTCAAAGATTTCCAAATCCGGTTGCGAAATTTTATGCAGCTGAAGTTATACTTGCTTTAGAGTATTTGCATTCTCATAATATAATCTATAGAGATTTAAAACCTGAAAATATTTTATTAGATAGGAATGGTCATATTAAATTAACAGATTTCGGTTTTGCCAAAGAAGTTCAAACAGTTACTTGGACTTTATGCGGTACGCCAGATTATATTGCACCTGAAGTTATTACAACAAAACCTTATAACAAATCAGTTGATTGGTGGTCTTTAGGTATTTTGATTTTTGAAATGTTAGCCGGATTTACTCCTTTTTATGATCAAACTCCAATGAAAACTTATGAAAAAATTTTAATTTGTAAGATTCATTACCCTTCACATTTTCATCCTGATGTTGTAGATTTATTATCAAAATTAATTACTTCTGATTTAACTAGAAGATTGGGTAATTTACAAAATGGTCCAATGGATATACGTAATCATCCTTGGTTTAGTGAAGTTGTTTGGGAAAAATTATTATTAAAAGATATCGAAACTCCTTATGAACCTCCAATTACCGCAGGTGTTGGTGATACTTCATTATTCGATCATTATCCCGAAGAACAATTGGATTATGGTATTATAACCGATGATCCATATGCTAAATATTTCACAGAGTTTTGAATGAAATGCAATTCCCAAGCAAGAAAGCAAAAAAAGAAGTGAAAAAGCATGATGCAAGGAGAGGAAGAAGAAAGTAAGAAACTTAATGAATAATACAACACATAGAAAAAAAAATTACACTTATAACTACAACTTACTATAACTATTTCAATAATAACTTATACCAATGGGAGGTACCAACTTAAACAATTACTGCTACTATATATTTCACATTTTAAACACCTTAAGTATAATCTGTCTAATTATAATATGTAATTTCTTTTTGTTAATAAAGCGTCGAAAAAAAAGCAAACACAGAAAACATGCTGAAATAGCAAAAATAGCAGAAAACAAAAAAACGGAAAAAAAAACGAAAACATGAACCTGGAAACACCCAGCTTGATCCCTATTTCCTTTGATTTGTCTGCCGTATTCCACCCATCTGCCAGATTGTAGAAGCCATTGCTTGTTTGAATGTCGTCTGTCAAGTCATCACGCACGTTACGTACATCACGTAGATTTCGCCTTTTCAAGAAAGCCAACGATGATCACAACAAGGATCAAATTGGTAACGATAAGCAGTCCCCAATTTCACTAGAGTCTGTTAATTCAAGTAATAATTTTAACAAGATAAAAAACAAATACAAAAGTAGTGGCATTAGTAGTAGTAGCTATGAAGATAACGGAAGTTCGTTTTACTGGTTGATTAAAAGTTTGAGTAGGTCAAATAGTAATAGTAATAATAAAAATTTAAGTAATATTAACGATTACGATATTGAGAAATTCAATTATATACTAGATAAGTTGAATAAACTAAACAACGATAAGCATACACAAGATAACGATATAGTAATTGGATGTTTGATTATTTTAATCAAAAGTTTGAAAAACTGGATCGAAAGGAAAGACGAACAAAATCTCAAAGTTATCTTTAACTGTTTTGATCTAATCATTGAGGAAATGGCTAGGCAAGAAGAGAAAAGGAAAGAGGAAAAAACGGAACATGACAAAAATAAAGAAATCAATGATAATCTAATTATTGTAGCTCCGGATACTCAAATAAACGGGAATAAATTATATAGCTATGAACATACTAGTGTGCAAGAAACGGTTGACGATCAACTAGATTTAATAATTAAAGGATTGAACGATAGGTTAATAAATATTGATAATTTTTTATAACAATGATAATAATAGTGTTAGATAGAAGGGAGGAAAAAAGCTTGCAAAAAGAGGAAAAAAAAACGGGGAAAAGAGAAAGGAACAGAAAGTGTACCTCTTTTACAGTTATTTTTAACTTTGATTTTAATTTTTTTTGATTTGTTTTTTTCATCTTCTTCTCTATATAATGAGTGTTAGGTATATATATACAAGGTTTTCTTCTTTGAAAAACAACAGACTAGAAACAAGATTATTCTAAACTGACTTTAGCACCTAAATCTTCTAAAGTCTTTTTAATTTTTTCAGCATCTTCTTTAGCAACATTTTCCTTTAAAACTTTTGGTGCACCTTCAACGAATTTTTTTGAATCAACAAGTGATAAACCGAGTAAACCTTTAACTTCTTTAATAACTTTAGCTTTGGTTTTAGCATCGAAAGATTCTAATTTAACATTAAAAATGGTTTTCTCAGCAGCTGCAGGTTGTGCATCATTACCTGCATCTTCACCAGCTGAAGCAGCAGCAGGAGCAGCAGCTGCAACACCACCAACTGGGAATGCCATATCTGGAATATCGAGTTGAGATTTAAGTGCTTTAACAAGTGATGAAGTTTCTAAAAGTGTAAGTTGAGAAATTGAATCAACAATTGATTGAATTTTTGGTTCAACTTCAACTTCAACTGCTGCAGCAGTTGAGTTAAATCTAACTAATCTTGTAGATCTAGATGCAATTCTAGATGCTGTTCTAGATGCAATCATTGAGGTTCTAATGGATCTGTACATTTTTGTTATATTATCTGTGTTTGACTGTGCAATTACTTGTCTTGAAAGTAGGTAAAGGAATAACCAAACTGTTGCAAACTCAGCAAAACTGTGTCTTCAACAACGATGAAAACGAGGAAAACTCGACGAAAAAAAAAATGTGAAAAAAAAAATTTGAAAAAAATGAAAAAAATGAAAAAGTCGCGCTTTCTTTTTTTTTTCTTTTTCTTTTTCTTTTTCATTTTCGCCCTTTGCCCTTTGCCCTCCAGTTTCGCGCCTTTTCGGTCGTATTTCAGTTTTCAACACTTGTTTTCCAACAACCACAAGGCCAGACATACAGCTGTGTTAAGCAGACACCTGATACAAAACAGCAACCCGACATGTCATTCAAGTTCTGTGCTGAATGCAACAACATGCTTTATCCTAAAGAGGACAAATCACACCATCGTTTATTATACCAATGCAGGAACTGCTCATATTCGGAACTTGCAGATTCTCCAAGAGTTTATAGACATGAATTAATTACAAATATTGGTGAAACTGCAGGTGTAGTTGACGATATTGGATCAGATCCGAAGTTACCTAGATCTGATAAAATCTGTCCAAAATGTCATAATAATGAATGCGTTTTCTTTCAATCTCAACAAAGGCGTAAAGATACAAGTATGGTTTTGTTCTATGTTTGTCTTGAATGCAAATACGTTTTCAGAAGTGACCAAAGTTAAAACTGTTATATTAAAATTTATATATCGCTTATGTATTATTAGATTTGTTTCGTGTCCATATGTATTTAATTTGTGTGTGTATCATTTGCCGCTACAAGCTTATGCATATATATATATATAAATATATATATATACGCATTGTGTGTGTACCTTTATAAACAACAAGCAACTGTATTAGTAGAATAACAAGAATTTTCTTTTTCTTTTTCTTTTTTCGTAAATATAAGGGTTAGAAAGTGGGTATGTGTATATAAAAAAAAGAGGTAACAAAAATATATAGTTTATAAATAATAGGAACACTAGAGGGAGTAAAGAAAGAAAATAGACAGTAGGAAGTGGGAAGTAAGAAACCTTTTCATTAGAACTTACGTGCAGCTTCAATTGAAGTGTTTAGCACACTCAGTACATTATCAAAGATTTTCTCTTTTGACGAATCCGGAACGCTTTCCAGTTTGTCGAGTTCATTTAAGCTATCCTCAATTCTTCGAACTCGGAATTGGTGATTTATGTCAAACTGTTGAGATTTGTTGTTATCTCCGCAAAAAATTATTTTCCTGTCAAAATGGGTATCCGTATTACTTTTTTTTTTGAGATTATTATTGCTATTATTACAGTTTTGTTCTATATTATTATTTAGTTGGTACAATGGTGGCAATAATACAGGCAATGTAGATATCGATATCCCTGTAGACATTGGAGGCAATGTTATCTTATTATTGGAATCAGTAAAGTAGTTATTGGTAATAGTATTATTATTATTATTATTGTTATTGTTATTATTATTATTATTATTATTATTATTGTTATATTTATGATTAGAAAAGTTACAACTCATACTTTCACACGTTTGTATGGATCGTGGTATAGCAGGTAGTGTAGTACCGGTGATGTTATTATTAGTAGTATTAGTAGTATTGGTAGTTTTAGTATTATCTATATTGGATAATATACTTGGAATTGAAATAGGAGATAACACAGGCATGGGCAACGTAGTATTTGGACTAGTATTTGAAGGAGATGAAGAAGATGAAGATGCTATTGAAGAATAAGAAGAAGATTTAGACGATATTGATGAAACAGAAGAAGAAGAGGATAATGTATTTGATGTTAATAAAGGACTTGAACCAATATTATTATTAGTATATGAACTTGATTTTATCATTAAACTTGATAAACTATTATTGTTGGTTTCTGGTTGATTTGATATATTTTTGGATATTGGTAAATTAGTAATAAAAGTTGAATGAGTTGTATTAGAGTTTAAATTTGAAGCTGAAGTAGACGTTGATGTGATATTTTTCTTTTTAGTTTTTTTAGCATTTTTCGAAATTATTATATTATTATCGTTAATTAAATTGTTATTACCAATACCTATACTGTTATCGTGTAATAATATAGGATATTGTAAAACAGGGAATAAAGGATGATTATGAGTATTGTTAACAATAACCAAACTCCAATGTTTTAATCTAATACTGTAATTTGCACGTATTCTAAAAGGACAAGGTTTTTGACATGTTTTAACAGCAACGGTATTGGTAGATTTAATTATTTTCTGGTGTATTTCGTTATCGTCTACGAATATTTTTTTCCTCTTCCTTGAAATTCTTTTCTTTGATTCTTTGCATTTGAAAACAATTTTAGTATCGTCTGAACGTTCGATAACTATATTGACGCCGAAAGGTGCCAATTTTGCGTGTAGCCAAGGTTTTATGAGAGATTTTTCAGAGAATTTTACAGTTGATATAAGCTGATACTCGTTATCTAGCTTTCGTTGGAGGTTATCAGGTAGCGTGTTGTTTTCATTACTGTCGTTGTCGTTGTCATTTTCAATATCAATGTCGTTATCATTATCGGTGTTGATAATGGCATTGATATTGCTATTGCTATTGCTATTGCTATTGCTATTCCAAGATCCACCACTACAACGAGCAGACAAAGTTGTAGCAGTAAGCATAATTCAATTCAATATAATATAATATAATTTAATTCAGTTTCCGAGTTTCCAGTTGAGGCTCCAGTTTGCTAACCAGTCAGGTAGTTGTAGAGAGCTGCTTTGCTTGCAACCAGGAAGAGCGAAGTGTCTGAATATATACCGATACCCAGTTCCGGCTCCATAACCAGCAGGGGCCCCCAGTTATATAAGCTTTTCCCTTGTGAGCGGAGTAAACAGAACGCTCGGACACCGCAACGGTTCCTTCTCGCTCGCAATGCCTGCAATTGTTTCGCTGCTGCGTCATTGGCTGCAGCGGACGCCGCCGGAGTCCGCGCGCGTGCGGAGACCGAGGCCGAGCACGGGTGCGTGCGCGTGTGCGTGTGCGGGTGCGGGGGCCCCGGAGGGCTCACAGGGGGTGCTGGTGCACGGGGGGTGCAAGTGTAGGAATCAGGGTGCAGGGTGCAGCATTTCCGGATGCGTGTTGTGCGGCTCGGTGTGTGGTATTTGACTCAATGTGCGGCTCATACCTGGTGAAGCTTTTTTTTTTGCTTTTGCCCTCTTTTGCTTCTACACTGCTACACTGCTACACTGCTACACACTCATCTCCTCTTGGACGGACGCCCGTTCTTCGCCTGCCTCTTCTCCTTCTCTGCACGGCGCTTCTGGATCATTCCACTCGAACGAATCTCGTTCTTGCCTTGTCCACGAACGTTCCACCCTTTGACTTTAACACCCCTTTCAACAGCTGCTTCAACTTTCTTCTTCTTAGTATCGTAATCATCACGTCCTTTCATTGGCATCTTTGGTGCCCTATTTTGTTTATGTTTCATACGTCCTCCAATCCTACCTCCATTCAATTCATTACCATTATCAAATATTTTATTAATATTCTCTTTACTACCAACTCTAATATTACCAACTTTATTCTTAGCTTTCCATTCTTCATATTTTCCACTTCTAAATGTTGCTGGAATACGATGTCCACTCTCTCCAATTATATATTTCTTATCATCTTGTTTACGAACATATTTATTCTTTTCCCAAACTAATTTACCTTTATTCTTTTTACCTTCTTCTCCATCAATATCAAATGACGCTTTATTAACTTCATTAATAAATCCACTTCCATTTCCATTTCCAGCTCCTGTATTACTAATATTCATTTGCTCATCTTGAATAACATCTCTAGGTGCATAATATGATAAGAAAAAATCTTTATCTTTAAAACTTTTCTTTTTATCATTTTTAACACCATTATCACTTTCAATTTCAAATTCTTTAAAACTTTCCTTATTTAATTCGTCTTCATTATTAAACATCTCATCTTGTAAATTATGTGAAAGTCCTAATAATCTTTCCTTTTCAATTAATTCCCTACGTTCTTTCTGCTTTCTTTGAATTGGTGCAATTTGTTTCCTTCTTTTATTCATTAATTCAATTAATCCTTCATCTTTACGTCCAATTTCGAAAACTGTTTCCTTATTTATCCTATTTTGTAATTTTGCTAAAAATTTCTCCTTTTCAACTTCTTCATTTTTACCAAAAATTAAATTTTGATCATCCCATCCATCATTAATTAATTCTTTACCCCTACGAACACTCTCTTGTGATGCCGCTTGCCTAGATTTCATATATAATTTCTCAGCTTTTTCACAAACTTGTTTCATATTACCAATCTCAAAATTATGTCTTAATATAGTTTCATATAAATCTTCCATAGTCTCAATTTGAATTCTTGGTATACTACCTAAAACAATTCTTTTAGAATATGATACTTTATTTATAGGTAATCCTTTATCTTTTAATAATATTTCAGTCTTTTCTTGCATTTTACTTAATAAAATTTTACGTCCAAGAAATATTTCTAAATCTAATAAATATGGAATTTCAGCTTCTCCAACTAATGAATATGCCCATCCTTTATTACCAGCTCTAGCTGTTCTACCAACTCTATGAATAAATATCTTAGATGATGATGGTAATGTATAATTAATAACATTGGCTAAAATAGGTATATCAATACCTCTAGCTGCAACATCTGTAACAACCATTATAGAACAAATACCTGATCTAAAATTTTGTAATTGACGTCTACGTGCATGCTGATCTAATGATCCATAAATATAACAAACTGGATAATTTGCTTCAATTAATATATTTGTAATATATTCAACATGATGTCTTGTTGGTACAAATACAATTGTTGAATGTTTACTAGGTAATTCATTAAATTTTGCTAATTTCGGTCTCTTATTCCTTTTACTCTTATCTTTATTATGATTCTCATTTTCACTATCACTATCACTTTCATTATATTCATTATTAACATTATTCAAATTTTTTAATTGTTCAGGTGTCGCTTGCGGCATTTTAATTACATCTTGTAAAACTGATAATAAATTTGCTTCCCTTTCATTTTTTTTTGTACTAAAAAAACATAATTCTAAATCATCACTCATTTTACTTTCAGCATCTAATCTAACTAAAACTGGATTAATTAATCCAGCTTTTGCAAAATCAACTAAATTCCTTGGTAATGTTGCACTAAATAACATACTTTGTCTACGTTCTGGTAAACTTGCTAATAATTCATTTAATTGTTCAGCAAATCCCATTTCAAATAATCTATCTGCTTCATCATAAATTATATATTCAATATTCGATAAATCTAATCTCATTTCAACTTTTAAATGTAAAAATCTACCAGGTGTTGCAATTATAACATCAGGATTCGAAACCATTGCACTAAATTGATCCTCTAATGAATCACCTCCAATAAGTAATAAACTTCTTAATCCAGTATTTTTACTAAATTCTTTAAATTGTTTGGCAGTTTGCATAGCTAATTCTCTACTAGGTGATAAAATAATAGCTCTAACTCCAATCTTCGCAGAATGTGTCTTCAATTTTTCAATTAATGGAATTAAAAATGCTGCAGTTTTACCAGATCCTGTACGTGCCATACCAACAACATCTCTATTGGATAAAACCAATGGTATAGTTTTACGTTGAATTGGTGTTGGTTGACGATAACCCTTTTTCGAAATATTGGATAATACCAATTTACTTAATCCAAATGATTGAAATGATCCTTTATTCTTACCACTACTCGTAGTCGCTTTCTCCTTATTTAGAAAATAATTAAAATCTTTATCTTCTTCTTCGTCTTCTTGTTCATCCCCTGTTTTACCAGTACTTGATGTTGCTTCTAAAATTGGAATCTTCATCTTATCATCCACTGATTTCTTTTGTTTCTTCTTAGGGGGTTTACTCTCAGTTTCTTCATCATCTGAAGAAACAATTTCATCTTGAATTTCAGCACCTTCATTATCATTCTCACTATCACTATCACTACTGTTTTCATCAGCATCTGGAACAAGTGATGCCCAGATATCTACATCCTCTTCATCACTAGATGACATTCTGATATATTCTATTTCAAATACTTATCAGTATAGAGAAAGAAAGAAAGAAAGAAAGAAGAAAAAAAAAAGAATTAAACGTCAAAAATAATAAAAAAAATTTTTTTTTCATGTCTAAACTTTTCTTGCTTGAAAATTTTTCTTAAACTCTGCGCATAATGAAAACACTGCAACAGGTTTTCTGCACAACCATTTCGGCAATTCCCATTCGTTTGCCAACCGTTTCGAGCCGTTGGTTATATTACAGGTAACAATTATGTATATTTATACAATATATACAAAATTATAAATTTTTGATAAAACATAAAAAAATAAATCTTTTCATTTCCTTTCTCTTTGTTTTCTTTTCCAGTTAACTTCTTCTTATTTTGCTCCCACTATCTACGGTATGGATGATATGATCCACCACCTCCACCACCTCTTCTTCCACGAGGTCTACGTCTTCCACCACCGCTTCTTCTATCATTGAATCTGCTCTTGTTGATACCTCCACCAGTACGACTACCTCCGCCTATTGCCCCTCTATCCCTCAGTTTTTTAGGTCCAAGTGGCAGGTTTGGTCTATCATTACCACCTCTACCACCATATCTATCATCGTCATCTTCATCATTGTAATCATAGTCTCCATGTTCTTGAGGATTTGGAACTTCATCATCACCATTATTATTGTTATCTTGTTGATACATATTTAATTGTGCATCTTGTGACGCTGGTGACATTGTTTGTGTATTGCCAAATTGATTACTTGCATGAGCTTGTGGTCCTTGTTGTTGCATTTGCATCCAATATTGTTGCATCTGTTGCATCTGTTGCATTTGCTGCATCTGTTGCATTTGTTGCCAGTATCCATTATTCATCATCATATTACCATCACCATGAGCATTATTACTGTTATTATTATTATTATTATTTCTATTTGCAGTTTGTGGACTTGAACCAAAATTACTACCATAATCTCCCGGTCTACCTTGTTTCTGTAAATGTTGAGTTCTTGGCTCTGCTTTTTTAATTTCCATTTTTTTACCATGGAACATAACATATTTAACTCTAGTAGCCCTTTCAATTGCTTCTGCTGAATCATAAGTAACAAATCCGTAACCTCTTGATTTGCCTGTATCTTTATTAATCATCAATTGAGAATCAATAATTGAACCAAACTTCTCAAAATATGCTCTAAATTCTTCTGGTGTGACTTCAGCTGCAATACCACCAACGAAAACTTTACCGACTTTCTCTTGTTCATCTTTTGGAATTGCTCTTTTCGGATCAATCAATTTACCATCAAGAACGTGTTTCTCTCTCATAACAGCATCAACACTATCACCAGATGCAAATGTTAAAAAAGCAAAACCTCTGGATTTACCACTTGCACCATCTCTCATAACATTCAATTCTAAAACAGTACCGTATTTACTGAAATAACTTTTTAATCTATCTTCATCAGTTTCCCAATTTAAACCTCCAATAAATAATTTACCTAAATCTTTATTTGACATATCTGCTTTAACTGTATCATTGATATCAGTTGGTGCTTGAATTTCTGTACTATCAGGAATATGCTCTGGGATCTCATCATTTGGTGTAGCATTATCTGATGTACCATTATTATCAGTATTATTTGAAGTCATTTGGTTATTCATACCTTGTTGCATCATAGGATATGGATACGCCATACCATTCATGCCATTCATACCATTTATACCGTTCATTCCTTGCATATTTGCAGCCATCATAGCTTGCATAGCAGCCATATTTGGCATACCATTCATAGCATTAGGTGATTGGACTTGCTGTCCAGGTGCTTGTTGTTGCATCATTTGATATTGTTGAAATGCATTAGCATAGTCTGTTGGGTTGGTTACAGCAGGATTACTTTGTTGTTGAACTTCTTGGATATCTTGAACTTGTTGTTGTTGTTGATCAGGATTAGATACAATTTCTTGAGCTTGTTCTTGTTGAAGATTTGTAGAATCTGGAATATTTTGGTTAAGGTTAGAAACTACTTGCTGTGATTCAGCTTCAACTGCAATAGGCGCAGAAGTATTATCTTCAACGACATTTTGAGGTTTACTTTCATTTGATTCAGCTGGATTTGCAACAGCTGTTGTTGATGAAGGTGCAGTTTTTGCATCACCAGCGTAAATGTCGTCAAACAATGCTTCGTCGTCGTCAAAGTTGGACATTTTCTCTTTGTATTTTCTTTTGTGTTTTTTTCTTTTCTATATTGAGGAGACGGGAAAAAAACAGAATGTCTAGTATAACTATCTATATCTAACTAAGTAACTATGTAATTAACACAATATATCTATCTAGCTATTTAACTAAATATGGTGGTTGTATATATAATTTGTATGGAAAACTAAACTATATTTAGATCTTTGTGTAGACTTATAACAACTAAAAAGTATAAGCTAAATAAAATTTATAACTATATGATACTTAACTAATTTTATATGTAAAAACTATATGAGTATAATTAAAGCTGTATATAAAATGTATTTATATTATTGGTACTTCAGAGTTATATCAAAAAAAAAAGAAGTAAATATATTGTACGGTTTGCAAAAAAAAGAAAAATGCTTGTTTTAATCTGCAGCCAGGAAGAGAGAGTAGTGACGCCAGAAATTTTTGCCACCTAAGTTATTGGGGGAAAGCTCGACTTTTTATACTTTTCGCTTTTTTTCGTCTCTGTTCTGCAATTTCTGCGAAACTAGGAAATGCAAGAACCGAGGAAAAAAAAGAGAAAAAAGAGAAAAAAAATATAATTATCAAAAAAGTTTCATTACGTAAAACTGTTCTTTCATCTGGACAGCTCTTGATCCTGATCCTAATCCAGGAGCCAATAACCATGAAGGAGTATCTTATATTCTTAGCTCAGAGTCATGTTGGGTTTAGAAAGGCAGAGTTAGAATCTCTTGCTGAGATGCATGGAATTTCTGCTGATTTTGGCGATCATAATGAAGGACATCCATTTATGACAGTTAAATTGGAAAACGACGAAGAAGCTTTTAATCTAGTAGACAGGGCTATTTTAGCTAAAGGAGTATATGAAATTTGGGGTACCGGTGTAAACTTTGACGAAATGCATGAAAATGTCAAAGCAAACATGGGAAATTTGAATGAAAACTTCATCAACTCTTCTTTCAAATTTGAAAGTCTGACTTTCCAAGGTGGTAAAAAATCGAAAAGTGAACAAATTGAAATGTTCAATAAGTTTGCATATCTTGGTTTCAAAGGTAAGATTAAGATGAAAGGAAGTGATGAGATTTTCACCATTTTAGAGAAATACTCACTAGGTGATGATTTACTACCCTTGATGGAACCTGATCATATTTGGTTTGGTAGACAAATCAATCTAAGTGCAAGAAGTAGAGGTGTTATTGAAAAATTTGAAATCAAGAAGAGACCATACTTTGGTACAACTACGTTTGATGCTGAGTTATCATTATTTACATGTAATATGGCACAAGTCAAAAGATTTGATTTCGTTTATGATCCGTTTGTGGGAACTGGATCTTTTATAGTTGCAGCAAGTGAGTTTGATGGAGTTACAATTGGTACCGAAATTGAGTTTCTAACGTTGAAAGGTAAAGGCCCAAATAGAAGAATTAAGGATAACTTCAAGTATTATAATAAGTCCTTGAATTATATTGATACGCTGTGTATGGATTTTACCAATAATGCGTTTAGGGATTTCAAGTTCGATTGTATTATCAGTGATCCACCATATGGAGTTAGAGAGGGTGTTAAAGTTTGTGGTACAACCAATGAAAAAGTTGGTAGGGAAAACATTGTTATAGATGGAGAGTTGGCATTTTTGAGAAAAGATTACATTCAACCCAAGAAACCGTATTCATTGGACTTATTATTGGATGACTTATTAGATTTCTCAAGCAAGAGATTAAACGAAGGATCAAGGTTATGTTTCTGGATGCCTGTTGCAAATGACGAAGATATACCTACATTGATTCCACATCATAATAAATTCAAACTGATTTACGAGCTTGTTCAAGACTTCAACAAATGGTCAAGAAGGTTATTAGTCTATGTCAAGATGGGTGACGACTACAATGGTGAAACTATAACTAGTGGAGAGAGAAGCGGAACAAATAACTTTAGAGACAGATACTTCCATAAATTTTCAAAGTCCAGTAAAGTCGTGTAATCTTTTATAGACAGTTGCAATGTGTTTACAATTTAAACTACGAGAAATTTTACACCGAATGAAAGAACAATTGCGAACAAACATTGAAATGAAATATTGTATTCTAATAGAAAAGTAACATGCAGTATTTATTGTATGATATATACTGACAAAATGTGAATATAATTTTTTTTCCACTTCTTTCATCTTGAGGTTTTTCTATCAGTACTATGCAGACATATAAAGTATAAATGTACTTCTATTTGTGCCAATATCTCATTTCATAAAATTTGTTTCCTAACTGTTTCTTTCATTCCATTGATTTTTTTTTTGATTTTTTTTTCTTTATTAGTTGTGAGTTATATAGCTAGGTTATACAAGACAAAAGTGAAATATGAGAAATAAATTAACTAAGTAAATTGAATGTAAAATATATTTTTATTATTGTTAATTCCTTTTAATGTATTAATTAACTTAATTATCTTCACCTTCTAAAGTACGTGCAGCAATACGATCTAAATCTCTTTGACCGTTTTCAGAGATTTTTCTACCACCGTTTGGAGCTAATTCTAAGACACCAATTTTTTCTAAAGCTTGAACAACTCTTCTGTTAACTGAACCTGATGCATCAACGTGTTTACCTGGTCTTGGACCTCTGTTTTTGGAACCACCGTAGGTTTTGTTTAATTTACCAACACCAACGGTTTTTCTTAAGTAGATGTGTCTTGCAACTGAAGCAGCTCTCTTGTAGAACCAACCTTCAGCATCTTGTGGTGGTAATTCATTACCTGATGAAGTTTTAACTAATTCAACATATGATGGAACTTCTAATTTACCTTGTTTTTGTAAGAATCCTGCATAAGCATTGATGAATTCTTGTGCGGAAACATCTCTAACGGTGACACCTGCCATGTTTAAATATAGACTTGTTTGCTAAGGTTACCAAAAAAAAGTAAACAGAATTGAATCCTCCAAAAATTTCAAAATATTCAAAGCTCAAGATGTTGAAAATATTTTTTCCCTCCACTAATTGAAAAATTACTTTTCCCACCGCACAATTTCGTTTTTTTTTTCGAGCAAACGAGGGCGAGAAATTACAGATGGCTGCGGTGCGAGGAGGAGAGGCGGTGCTTTGTGCGTCACCCCAGACACCGCACACATCACACTGCTAAAGATTTGAAGAACGCAGTCACACGGAAACAAATTATGGTATACAGTTTTGATACTCAGCTTCTACAGTAGTACATGAATATGAATACGTATATTCACTTTGCAGCAACTGAATCAAGTTAAAACAGAGATAAGAAATTACAGATCTACAGACAATAGCGTATTTGAAAAAAAAGCAATGCAAATATTTATTAGTAAAAAAGTGTAAAGGTAAAATTAAATGATACTAAACTATAAAGATATTTATATATTACATAATCATTAGACTTTGAAACCTCTTGATCTTCTCTTACCTCTAGCTCTTTCGAATTTTCTACCTTTAGATTGAACTTTTGGAGCTTTGTGTTTGTGTGGACCCATACCGAAATGTCTAACAGCTTCTCTTGAGTTCTTTGGACCTCTTAAGATGATGGTGTTTTTACCAGTTGGAGCTCTTAAAGCTAATTCATCTAAAGTGATAGCTTCACCACCATTCTTTAAAATAGTAGCTTTAGCACCTTTAGTGAATTTAAGTGCAGCAACAGTAGCTTTTGGGAAAGCGTGTAATCTGACATCATCGGTAACGGTACCAACAACAACAACGGTTTTACCTTCAGCGTTCTTTAAACCTCTTGCAATTCTGGAAACAGAAACTGGAGGTCTGTTAATCTTTGATAAGAATAAAGATTTTAAGACAACCTTGTTGAATGAAGCTTCAGTTCTACCTGTAATAAAATAAAATTATTAAAGAAAAAAAACAGAAAATAAATGTTAGTAACTTGCTTTGAAAAAAGTGATATACACAAAGACGAATTTCAAAAATTCATCCTTCTGTATATCCTTTTTTTCTCATATTCTGCTCTATAATCGCACAATGTAGCCAGAGTACACGCACTTGCAGAATTTAACGTTAATGTTAACATTTTTTTATTCGTCTGGAGATAAATCAATCAAAGGAATCACCCAATTAAGTGTAATCAAATCCAGACAAAAAATCTGTTAGAACAAATGTCCATTGCCCAAACAGCACTGAACATTTGGACGCCTTAAGTAAGGATTATAGACAGCAAGATATGAAAAAAAAAACTTGATGTGAAATATATTCAATACGTACGTGCTAAGAATGAGTATAATTTAACAAGGGAAGCTAAGTAAACATTAGCAGATTTTGGAGCGGTTCTGTGCGCTTTTTTTTGATGTGGTTTAGTAAAATGATCTCTACCCATTTTGAAGCTGTCTGTCTGAAGAAACAAATAAGAGTAAAAAGAAGTGTAAGGAAGAGAAAAGATGAAACTTGAAATGAAAAAGTTGTACATGGAGAGAATTGTGTGAGCGAGCGGAAAAAAATTTTTTTGTGAGTGCAGCTCGACAAAAATTTTTCAACCACAATTTTTCACGTCACGTGCCTGCGTTGCGGGTTTGGAGGGTTTGTTCATCATGAAAATTCAAATTACCGTATAACAGCATATTCTGAACTAGGAAATAGAAATGAATGGTACATTAGAGCTGAGTTCATTCACACATCCGTCGTTTACTAGTTGCAATGGCTACCGACAGATTGAGAACAGAGAATTCTAATCCTAGAGGGATACCCGAAGCTGCGTTTATTGAGAACATATCTGACTTCCTTAATCCTAAAACCAGTACAGATGCTGATGTCAACAACTTTCTAAATGAATTGCAAATGCGTCTGGAGCAATACAAGTTTATGAATGAATCCAAAAACTCTACATTGAGTAACTTAGAGAAGAAAATACCTGATATACAGAATACTCTTACAATGTGCAAATTTCTTAAGATTTCAAGCCAAGCCGATAACGAAGACAATGATGATGATGACGACGATGATGCTAATAAAGTTATCAATGTAGATTATCAATTAAATGATACTATATACACATCTGCAGTTATATCAAAGGAAAATTGCCAAAATGTGTCATTGTGGTTAGGTGCTAATGTGATGTTGGAGTATCCAATTGACGAGGCCATTACTATGCTTGAAGAAAGGTTAGATAAAACGATAGAATCCAAAAATACAACTTTAGAGGACTTGGATTTTTTGAGATCTAATATAACAACGATGGAAGTCAACACAGCAAGGGTTTACAATTGGGATGTTCAACGTAGAAAAGAACAGGCAGCTAAGGCCGAGTCCTCAAAGACATCAGTCTAGTATTTGACAGCATATATGTAAGTAAATATATATATATATAAATCATGTATAATAAATACAAATTATTATAAAGAAGTTAGGAAAACTGTTCATCCACGGAAAGTGTCTAGCAATTGTCTGCCAAATGGGCGGACTGGTGTATCATCTGGTGAATTGTCACGGGTTATATTATCCGTTTCTATTTCAAGAGCATCGTTATCATTGTCGTTATCATTGCCATTATTGTTCCCATTATTTACCGAGCTCGAAGGGTTGCTGCTGATATTCTGTTCTTTGATTAAACTGTATATGTAGTTATCCATAAAATCCAATGAAACATCGGTAAATGGTACTAAATTATTGAAATACAAATATCCAATAAAGTATCCAATTATCGAAGGGAATACTGATGAAATACCTTCGTTCAGCAGCAAACATAAAAGTAGTATGTTGAATCCAAAATTATCCGTCAACTGAATAAATATTGGCTCTGATAATGGCTTGAATGACGATAAGCCACTGAAATCAAATTGTGAAATATACGTGGTTGGAACATACTTCCAATATGGATAAACGAGCCCAAAAATTATTCCAAATGGCCCACTGGGTATAAATAAGTTTATTCCCAGTGTGTGTAAAATGAAACCTAATATCGTAATACAAATGAAATTGTATGTCGATAACATCACCAATATTTTAAAATACTTGACAGACCCATAATACCTTTCTAATGCCTTCAATTTGAACGCAACAAACACTACCCCTAGTGAGACTTCTGACTGATTCTGGAATTGTGCCTGCAAACCAACCAATCGCCAGTACTGACTCCACTCAGAAATAAACGGTGACCATGCAAATACAAACAATCCTTTGAGATCACATATGCTGATCAAAAGCGGAACAACCACTATGAAAACGGCAAAATATGCAGATACCTGCATATGCCTAAACCCTTTTGGTACCGTTGTGACCATCCCAAAACTGTATCGTATCGTTATGCAAGAGTCCTTCTTGTCAAACAACCATACATGGTGAAGAGAAGATAAATTGAATTTGAAGCGTTGCGCACCGGACTTGTTGCAATCACAGTGGCAAGAAAGCAAGATCTGCTTCTTCTTCCTTTTCTTCTGCTGAAGCTACCTTTGGTGTGTACAATCTGTGCCTGGGCAATTTTGGCAGCAGTTGTAGACGGTGATAGTAGACTGTAGACACCATGGTACTTGTTAGAACGTTTGAGAGTGTTTCAAACACAGCTCAGATGGGGAATTGTAACGAAGCACCTGGAGGCTCGTTACTCTCTGGTGTGTTCGATCCAACATCTAGCACAATAAATGAAAGAACTGTAATGGAGGTAGCTGACGGTTTGACACACGTGAATGATTATACTTTGATGAAGCATATATCAAATAAAATTTCGGATTCAAATTATTTTTTTAAGGTTCTACTGAAGCTACATACGAAAGACATGAATGTGTATCTATACAATGTCGATTTACAAGGTTTCAATAATTACATTTCAGATTTTGCGAATCAATTTATTGAAAATGAAAGTATTTTGGATTTCAAAAGCTATGTAATTTATGCATTGGATAAATTCATTATCTCGCATAATTTGAGATACCTTATCCTTCTTGAAAAAGAAGCAGAAAAGTCGGGAAGCAATGCGTACAACTTCGCCTATTATGACTTAAACGAGTTTGAGGTCCCTGACTTTATATTTAGCTTATTCAAAGAAATTGCACGTCCTATGTTTGATGATTTTAATCTATATTTACCACAAATAACCCAATCGGTTGTGGCACAGTATATGCCTATGTTTAATATGCCAAAAACGTTTAATACTATACAATTGGAGCACGTACATTTGAAACCGGCGCCTTTTTCAGTATGGATAAAAGATAAATTGTACAGTACAGACATAATATCTTCGTACAGAAAATGTGTTCTGTTTTCACTTCATTCCCCAATGTTTAATCAAAATTTAAGGCAAGATCCTGTTATCGACTCCTCAGAAAATAAGCTATCATTTGTTCCTGGAGACCTAGTACTGGTGTCAAACCAGGTTTTCGGATTTCAGACTTTGGAAACTTTTTTAGGACCATATACAATAATAAGAAAAGTTTCAAATGGCAAATATCAAATTGATCTTCCTTTCAGTTGGGTAACCAATGAAATTACTGATATTTACTTGCAAATTCCAAGTTATGAGCAAAACACATTGCCTAAAATCATTGCTCCAGTTGTTCATGATACACATAATCACATATTGCATAGAACAAAACCAGTTAGCAGAATAACCAAAAAAATAATTGTGCCTAATAATAACCACATACGAATGCCATTACAACAAATAAAAATATCACAGCTTGAAAATTTTGAAAATTCTAGACAAAATTATATATGTAAAAACAGGAATATGAAAACTGGGGAAATGTGTATGAAAGAGTTTTCCAGAACTTATGATTTGATAAGACATCAAAACACTATTCACGCACCCAAACGTGTTTTCTATAGATGCATTTTCTGTCAAGATGATTACAGAAGAATAAATAACTTGGTTACGTGCAATCCTCTTATTGATGATTGCCGATATAGGGATAGCAGGAACTCACTTGAGAATTATAAAAACTTTGTCAATCTGCATTCCACAAAACAAGCACAGAAGCTTAATAATAAAACTTTTGGAAGATCAGATGCATTGATGCGGCATCTATGTTTCAGACATGGCTTATCGTCTGCACAACTGAACAGAGTTATGCAATATGCAAAGGAAAATGTTGAATATTACGATAACGTGTAGATATATTTTGCTATGAAATAGGTGGTCTGGTGAAATATTTTCAACTTTTTGCCGCCACCTTTATATAATTCCGTACTGGCTATATTAGAAATACACACACCCAGCTGTGCACAGACATAATCCAACAAAAACTGGTGCAAAACTGCGACAAAACTGGTGCAAATCGTGTAATCGGTTTCTCAAAAAAGGAAACTCGCTGCTTATCAACAGATAGAAAAACGGATCGGTTTCAACTTAGAAGCTGACGCTTTTGATGTCTTTTTTTTGTTCTGCAACAGAGATGTACAGGGCTGGGCCGGTAGTACCTCTGATTCAGGTTCCTACTGAGTTGGACTATCTTTTAAATGATTTAAAGAACCCTAAAAACTCTACTCCTGACAAGCAACTTTCATATCTTGCACATTATTATCCGAAATTGAAAAGTATTACAAATATCAAACTCTTAACATCGCATTTCCTTGATTCACCACTGTTGTTTGCAAATCCCAATGATTTTACTTTAGAAAATTCATGCAAAATATCTGATTGCTTCCAATACATAATTCTTACAAAATATAAAATCAGTAATCCATCCATTAAATTTGAAGAATTCTACACCGCAATTTATGAAACATTATGTGCTAAAATACTTTCTGATTCAACCGGATATTGGAAGATATTGTCAATAACTGCAGGTTGCATTTCCTCAATTACTCCAAGGCTAAATTACAATCCATACTCACAATATTTTAACGTTGTATCCAAGTTGAACTCCAGATATATTCAATTATTCACCGATTCATTCCTTTATATGATGAAGCTAAATCTACCACAAAGTATCAAAGAAGCTACAATTGTCAATCTAATATACACCAATAATCATTTATCTAGTAAATTCTATATTGAATTGTTTAGCATAAATAATAATATATTGCCAGAGTTAACACAGATCTTGTATTTTTCAAGACAAGGGTTGGACAAAGGCGCATTGTTGCACATACCTGATTCTTACAATGTTATTATGAAAAATAAACCAGTTTTGAGGAGCTTGAATAAATGGGCATCTTTATTTGCAAAATTAACAGAAAACTCTAAACCCTCAATACAGTTGATTCATTCAATAAGTTTGTCACTAGATTATATTGTCTCATTTTGTTCCAATATTTCGAATCAGAAATTAATATCATTACACCAACCAGATAAATGGAATTTAGTTAAATATGTTTTTTTCACAACTATAATGATTTTTGAAGCTGTTTGTAAAGTGATAATTTCCGGAAATTTTAAATGTGATGAGATGATTCTAATGATTTGTAACCAAATATTACGTTCCATTTTCCATTTATCTTTTATACTTGATAAAATAGGTACAGGTGGTTTTGACACTTATAATTTTGTTTACCAATCTACAACTAATATTGTACTTATAGATAATAATACAGCAATTGTTGAAGGACTTATATATTCATTATTAAATGAAATTCCTGTTCATTGTCCAAAAAATGCCATTGAAGTCTCCAAATTGAATTATTTTTTAAGGCTTTGTGAAACATTACTTCCTTCCTTAACGGAACCTTTTAGAATGGCAACTTTATTCCCATTATTAACTTCAATTATCACCCGTGAAGAATCGGAAAATTCTTCCTTAGAATTTGCTCATTCGGTTATGATTAAAAATATAAATTCTTCAGAATATAATGATGACATAATATTTCCTTACGCAGATAAAGTATTATCTCAATTTCCCTCCAAGCTTTCATTATCTCAAACTTCTTTAATCATTGAAACATGTATACAGAAATCCCCAAATTTTAAATCATTAATAGATTTATTAAAATTCCATTTCTCAATTGCTTCATATACGGTTTTACCGCCAATTATTCATCATCAAAATGATAAAGAAGTACAAAATTTTGAAATAGTTAATACTCGTAAAGCTGGTTTACTAAGTATCTATATCAAATCTCTGATATATATAGATGATATTAACATATTACCAATTTTAAATGATATTAAAAAGCAAATCGATTCAATAATTGGTGATCATGATATTTATACATTGTATGATATTTTTTGGGAGTCTATTTTAAAATTAAATAAATTCAATACAAATCTTGGTCAAACTTCACTTGATTGGTGGGACGAAGTAATAAATTCTAAAAATTCAGGTCCAAAGCTTTAAACTTCTTTATTATATAAATATACATAAAATTTTAATAAAATACAAAATTGTTTCTATATAGTGAATGAAGAAAATAATCAATAATTTAAATTTTCTCAATTTTCAGCATCGATAATTTCATTAGGATCAAGTTCACCATATAAATCTTCAAGAGAACAATTTGGATGAACTATATATACTAATTTCTTATTAAGTGCTTTATCTCTCTTTTTCATCCATTCTTCTTGTTTACGCTCGGTTTCTCTAACTTGTTCTTCATCCATATCAGCTGTTATTGCTAACTCTGCTGGTGGCTCAATTTCAGATAGATCAGTAGGATCAGGATTCACACGCATCAAAACATTATCTTTGACAAGTTTACGTAAAACTTTTTTGGCAATATGCATGGAATTATAATATTGCGCCTCAGTTTCAAGTTGACTCTCAATTTGTGTCATGTACCAGTCAATTAAAGCTTTTTGTGTTACACCACGAACAATTTGATCAGATTCAATTTCATTATCTTCTTCTTCTGCTCTTTTGGCAGCTTCTTCTTCAACATTTTTAATATGGTTAAGGAACATAGTACGTAAAGTAACAAAATCATCATATGAAATATTTCTAGTTTTAGATTTATGTTTCTTCGTATCATCAATTTGACGATCGTCTTGGTTGTCTTCATTCATATGGTAATCATTTTCATCCTGTTGAATTTGATCATTGTCTTCTGGAGTATCATGACGATTTCCGTCATCATTTTCATCATTATCGTCATCATTGTCTTCATCTTCATCATCTTCAACTTCAAGGTCATCTTTTTCAACACGGATAATACTTTGCCTTAATAAATCATAAGCCTCTGCAACAAATGTTGGTGTGACTGTATCTTTACAATTAGCTCTAGCGATAGCTTCAGATAATCTAATCAATGATTCCAACTGTCTAACTGTAATTCTATAACTTGATTTACCTGTTTCACTATCATCAGCTCTTAACTCTTTATATCTTTGAATCAAATATTTTCTTGCTTCTCCTGTCATTTTGGGCTTAACATTTCTTGCATAATTAATATACCTTAAGACTTGTTCTTTATTATATGGAGGATTTAAAGCAGAATCTCTAAATAAATGCAAATTAACAATATGAGTTGCTAATTGAGTATCAATTCTTTCATTACATTCATCAAGAATAACAAAAAATAAATCAAATCTTGATAAAATAGGACCTGTCATACTTAAATTACTTCTTAATCCAACTTTTGGATTATATCTACCTCCTATAGGATTAGCTGCTGCCAAAATAGATGTTCTAGCATTTAAAGTAGCATGAATACCTGCTTTAGCAATCGAAATTGTTTGTTGTTCCATCGCTTCATGAATAGCAACTTGGTCGGAAACATCCATTTTATCAAATTCGTCAATACAACAAATACCATTATCAGCTAACATTAAAGCACCTGCTTCAATTGTAAATTCACCACTTTCTTCATCTTTTACAACAGATGCCGTTAAACCTGCAGCAGATGATGCTTTACCTGATGTATAAACAGACCTAGGGGCAAAACTATTTACCCATTTTAAAAATTGAGATTTAGCACATGAAGGATCACCAACAATACAAACATTTATATCACCTCTTAAATTAATACCTTCAACAGTTTTTTTGTGAACACCACCTAATAATTGTAATAAAATACCCTTTTTAATCACTTCATGGCCAAATACACTTGGACAAATGGATTCAACTAAATTGGAATAAACATTAGTATCAGAAACCATGTTTCTTAATTCAACAACTTCTGATTGAGTTAAGTTTGATAAGAAAGTTTCTAAAGCTCGATCATCGTTACCATCATCGAGTTCTTTTCCTGTCATAGAGCTTACGTGGCAACCTAAAAATGCTATTTTATAAGTTAAATCACGAGCACCCAGAGATCTCATTGAAATACCTGATGTTAAGCCATCATTGGAACTACCATTTCCTCTTGATCTAATACTTGCAGCTTTGACACCTGGTAGTTGATATTGTGAAATATCAGGAATAACTATTTCAACACCTGTAAATTTACATTTGTCACCTGGTTTAGCTTTATCCACCAATTCTCCTCTTAAAATAATATCTAAAGTACGTGGCATTGAACCGTTTGGAATTTCATTAGAATTCTCTTGTACTCTAACTTTTTGCCAATCAAGGAAATGTGATTTAGGAATATTAAGTGTCCATTCAGATTGATTAACACAAGAATTGTTAATACAAGAACTTGGTTCTGTATATTTGAAAGTTTGTTCAACATTTGTAATTAAAGATTTACAAATATCACAAGTAAATGCAGCTTTGTATAATTCTGGTCTAATTTCACTCGTTCTTGTAACAGTTCCTGAAATTGCTAATAAAACACCTATATTTTCTGTTTTCAACTCTCTAATTCTATGAATTGTTGGTAAATTATAAAATGATAATTGGAAATCACGTTCTATTGTTTTATTAATATCATCTGAAGTTGTTGAAGATGTAGAATTACGTAAATATTGTGGTTGATGAGTTGCTACAACTCTACGTAAACCGTTTTGTAGAAAAGTTAAAATTCTGTAATATTCTTCAGTAATTACAGCAGCTAAAATACCATTTTCGTAACTGAGAACATGTTGAAAATCTATATTTAATAAAGTGCTATCATCATTTACCATTTTAGCTATTCTAGCTAAATAAACTTTACCATCAAAATCAGAGTCATAATCTTCATCATTTTCATCTAATTCAAAAGTTTCAAGGAATTGTTCAAATGCTAGTTGAGCAGCTTCTGACATTTGATCTACGACCTTAGGAACAGTAGAAACATTTCTATTAACTCTCAGTCTTCTTGCAGCTTCAGTTGAAGCATCTAAATTTTCGCCATTGATTGGGCCATTGTTGTTAACACCTTGTGCACTTGAACCTATACCGAAACCGGTGGTTGATGAAGGCCCTGCACTTGTAGTCCCTCTAATAGGATTTGAGTTATTGTTTGTATTTTGAATAGTTGTATCATCAAGTCTATAGTCTGTAACTTGAGAATCGGACAGCTGACTCTGAGAAAGCAAAGGAGATGATCCCACGTTAGCCATTGTATATGTGAATGGTGATGCAAGCAAGACAAGAATATAATAAAAGGCAAACCTTAAGACGATGTTGAAACATAATGAGTTGAGCTTTTTCTTTTTTTTTACTTTTCGTAACATGAATTTTTTCGCGTTTTCATGCTCTGTGTCCAATTAATTATCCAAAACGGGTAATTTCCCTTTTTCTCTGAGCAGATGGTCGGTGTGAGCTTGCAAATCAAATAAAATGAAAAATAATAAGGGAGTTATTTATTTCTGTAGTAAATAAGCTATAAATTATACGATATAAAAATTTAAAAATTTAAATTAAAAGGTTTAGGGGGAGTATTGTTAAAATCAAAGGAATGAAATCACAAACATGTTTTGCAAATGTAGGGGAAAAAAAAATGTGGAAAAAAAATTTAACATAACCAGTACCAGACTTTCATAATAAAATTCTTTGGAACATTTGGAACATATGTTGCGGCTTCTGCTTCGACTTGTTCTAAACCAGTAATACAGTCGATTTCTTCAAGAGGAGTAACAAATCTCCAATTTTTGTACCAGATCATATGACCGAAGAATAAAACAAGAACAATTGGAATGGTAATATAAGCTGCAACAAAATCAGAAGCGTTGAAATCAAAGAAGACGGCATAACCGTTAGTGATGGAAATTAATGAGAAGAAGAAAGCGGAGAAATAAGCACCTGCAACTTGGAATGGTGGTCTGAAAGGAACTCTATCATTTAATTGATGGAAATCAATTGCTTGTCTAAATCTGATATATGTAATACCGATGAAAACCCATGAAATAAAACCAGAAACAGTTGAGATGTTAGTTAACCATGTGAAAACAATGGAAGCAGAATTTGAAACGTTTAAGTAAGAGACTAAAGAAATTAATGAAGTGAAACCAACAGAAACGTATGGGACACCATATTTGTTAGTTCTACCAAATATTCTTGGGACTTCACCTCTAATAGCCATTGAATGTAAAGTTCTAGTTGCTGCATATAATTGAGAATTACCACATGAGTAAGCAGAAGTTAAGATACAAGCATTAACAATATGGTTTAAAACAGGGATACCAGCATTTTGAATACCGATAACGAAAGGAGAAGCAGCAGCACCTGATGCACCTGATGCAATAGCAGACATTAATCTTGGATCATTATAAGCAACAATGACACCGATTGTAAGAGAACCGAAAACATAAAAGAAGATCATTCTGTAGATGAATCTAGAGGTAGCTTTTGGTAAATTAACTCTTGGATGTTCAGCTTCTGAAGCACAAGCGGTAATTAATTCTGGTGATAAAATAAAAGCAAAACCGGATTTAATAATAGAAGTCCAAACTGCTAAAAATTTACCTGTATTACCACCTGTTAAATGTTCAGTGAAAGCACCTGGATGTTTCCAATAATGGAAACCCAAGACACCATGAGAATTAGGAGCACCACCGAAAAAGATGACAATACCAAGAATGATTAAACCAGTAATAGTGAAAATTTTGATAATACCGATCCAGAACTCGACTTCACCGAAGAATTTAACAGCTAAAAAGTTAAGTAAAACCATTGTGACCCAAAAAATAGTAATCCAAGCACCAGGATTAATTGGAGTCCAATATTGAATAACGAAAGCAGCAGCAGTAATTTCAGCAGGGGCAATTAAGGCTTGAGCATAGTAAAGATTCATACCAGCAGCAAAAGCTAATGATTTATTACCAGTATAACGATCACATATAGCGAAAACGGTAGTTTGACCAGGTATTGGGATAAAAGTAACCATTTCAGCTAATTGATTCATAACAAGCCAAACTAATATAGATAAGATAAGATAACCAATAAATAAAGCAGCAGGTCCACAAGATGCTAAAGCGGAACCGGAACCAACGAATAAACCTGTACCAATTGCACCAGCTAAAGCGATAATTTGAACATGTCTAGATTTTAAACCTTTTTTCATACTAGTACCATCATGTTCTTTAATTGAAGAATCTTCTTCACCGTCAAAATCGTCAATTTCAACATTTATTTGAGATTTTTCATTTTTAACTTCATTTGAATTATTTGAATAAAGTTCAGCTGCACTTGATGTAACAGTTGATTCCTGAGAATCGTGGAATATATTTTTCAATTTATTCATTATTTATGTGTGGTGATGTTAGGGTTACTGAATAAATTGGTATTTTTGGAAATCAGAACTATAAAGAGGTTTAAATTAAATGAAGATTTAGTTAGACTTGCAGAGTAAGGGACCAAAGAAAAAAAAAATAACAAGGAATAGTTGGCCTTTTTATATAGTGTCAGAGAAAAGGGGGGGAGGAGACATTATAGAAAGAGCCCAAGATTGTGGAAAGCTGGAGTACAAAGGAAACGAGTAATTGCTAGTGGTATCGATGGGAGATTGTAGCGTTATCAGTAGATAAAAAAGTAAATAATGGTAAGGCTATAGCTCAAGATTAGAGAGGAATGAAAAAACATGGTTTACAATGATCTCATGGCTACAGCCCAGAAATCTACAGAGCACATTTGGCGCTATGAATTATCTCTAGTGATAACGTAATAGATACAAGATCGAGGGCTGAATAACGCCTTGACATAGATTAAGTGTTAGTTCTGACAAGTACTTGGAAGTACCAAGTACAAAACTTAGTAAAACAGGTGCTGTAACGGAGTTTCTGGGCGCTAATAGTAAGAAAAGCGCAAGGCGATACAGTTTAGGTTTTCCAAAAAGGACCCCTATTACGAGATTGATAAGAGCAAATATCGTACAGAGGAGGAGAAAAGCAGTCTTAGGTTCACGTCGTTGTTTGGAGATAGATAGAACATCATGCAATCAGTTCCTAGCGGGAATAGAAGGAGAAGAAGAAAGGATAATGGAATATGGAATATGGAAGATGGGCCAAACTTGCTAAGAGAACACCGTCGGAAGGCCACCTGATTTCCTGGTTTTTTTACAAAAACAGATCAAACTACGACACCAGAAGAAATGCTCAGGTTTTGTGCCACATCCATTAGCCAAAACAGGTATAAACTATCAGACCGCTTAGTATATAACGAAAAACGAAAAAAGCCATACAAGCTGTAGCTGGAGGGTGTACGTCTATCTATCGATAAAAAAACTACCGGTTGGTACGTCCACAGTTATCTTTTCCATCTGTCAAAGATTGACGTATTGCCTAGTCTGTGCAACGCTTCAGGAAAAAACGAAAAGATGTGCCGTTTGATATATAATTTGAAAAAAAACGAGATTGTTCAAGTCAAACATACTACATGGCCTATTACAAAGACCCTTGAAATGCTGAACAATAACTTAGATGAGTGGAAAAGGGCAGAACCCTTGATTATTGTACTATTTAGAGCATGGCTTTCAGCTATAGTATACTACATTATACATTGCCAAACGGTGATTCAAACTACTGAACAAGCTCATCGCTGTTGTAAGCGTCTCGGAATTCTCTTAACGCCTCATGGATTTGGCCCAAAGAGGGAACTGTTCCGACAATCAAGCTCTACTCGGAATTTGCCACTTACTGCCACTTTCAACGTTTGGTGCGCCAAATGCGCTTTTGGGCAAACGTTCCTAGCGGTAACTTTTAGCGAAAAGGGAGAGAGAGGAACAAGAGAAAAGCCTGCACATTTTCTAGAATCGACGCGCCGGCGCGGTCACGTGCCGGCCACGTGACTTTTTGTTTTTTGTGCCCACCCACGCACACTTTGGCTGTGCACCCCGGTGCGTTCCACTTGTGCTGGCCGCCCACTTCCTTGCTGTTTCTCTTTTTTTTTTTTGCGCTTCCTGCACGGATTAACCTTTAGTTGCCGCGACGCTTTGTTTTCGGTCAGTGTTTTGTTACCCCACAATTTACGGTCAGCCAATCGAAACACTGCCCACGGCTTTTCCTGGAAAAAGGCACACACGTACGCGCGCACCCTAACGCGAACAACAAGCACGAAACAGATAATTTGCAGATTCCGGAAAATACAGCGTAGTAACCCCACATTTTTACCTCGAAGCTAAATGGGAAAAAATCGTAAACATGGAAAAACTATTGTTAGGGGCTAGCAGATTAAAAAAACAAAAGAAGGAAAAAAACAGAAAATTTTGAAAATACTGTTCTGATTGGGAAAAATTGCAGTGCGCTGATTCAAAGAATTCTGTTAATTAGAAAAATAAAATTTACAACGTTTACCTTAAATATAAGATGTTGCAAGTCCTTGGCTGTTGCTTCCTTCTCCTATTTATTAATTGTCTTACACATTTCCCCTTTTCTTCCTCTTCTTCTTCTTCTTCTCCTGAATTTATTTAACTTTCCTATTCCCTTCTTTTGTTACTCTTCTCTTTTTTTTTAGACTCTTAACTTACCCTTTCCCCGTTCCCTCACAGTTTTCAATTGATTACTTTTTTTTTCAGAACAATAAGAAAGTTTTAATAAAAAGAAATATTTTGTATTTATCCCTACTAACTTTTTCTTTAGTTTTTTTTTTTCATCCCCCTTTTTTTTCTCTCTCCATTCCCCAATTGAACAACAGATATCAGAACAAAAATGTCTTCTAACGCATCAACTGAAACCATGAAAGGTTTATTATACTATGGCAGAGAACAATTGAGATATTCCGAAGATATCCCAGTCCCACAAATTAAAAATCCTAATGACGTTAAAGTCAAAATTGCTTATTGTGGTATTTGTGGTACTGATCTTCATGAATATTTAGATGGTCCAATTTTCTTCCCAGTTCCTGGTTCAAAATCAGAAATTTCTGGTAAAGAATTACCACTTTGTCCAGGTCATGAATTTTCTGGTGTTGTTGTAGAAATTGGTTCAGGTGTTAAAAATGTTAAACCAGGTGATAGAGTTGTTGTTGAAGCAACTTCTCATTGTTCTGATAGAGAACGTTATGTTGAAGATTTAGAAAATAAAGATTTATCATTTTGTGCTGCTTGTAATGCAGATAAACCAAATTGTTGTAAAAGATTAAGTTTTGTTGGTTTAGGTACAGATCATGGTGCTTTTGGTCAATACGTTGTTTATGGTGAAGATCATATGTTAAAAATTCCTGATAGTTTACCATTAGATTTAGCTGCTTTAGTTGAACCTTTATCAGTTGCATGGCATGCAGTTAGATGTGCAAATTTTAAACCAGGTCAAACAGCTGTTGTTTTAGGTGGTGGACCAATTGGTTTATGTACAATTTTAGCTTTAAAAGGTCATAAAGCAGGTAAAATTGTTTGTTCTGAACCTGCAAAAATTAGAAGACAATTAGCAGCAGATTTAGGTGCAGAAGTTTTTAATCCAATGGATTATGAAGATCCAATTACAAGTTTAAAAAATTTATTACCAGAAACTGAAGGTTTTGGTGCATCATTTGATTGTTCAGGTATTCAAAAAACATTTGATACTTCAATTGATGTTTTAGGTCCAGGTGGTATGGCAGTTAATGTCGCAATTTGGCCAAATGTCCCTGTTCAATTTGTTCCAATGTGTTTAACTTATCAAGAAAAATTAGCAACTGGTTCAATGTGTTACGTTACTAAAGATTTTAGAGAAGTTCTTGAAGCAATTGAAGCAGGTTTAATCTCTCAAGATTCAATGAAATTATTAGTTACTGGTAAAGTTGAAGCAAAGGATGCAATTGAAGGTGGTTTTATGCAATTAATTAATCATAAAGAAAACAATGTTAAAGTTTTAATTGCTCCAAATGGTCTTGATATGTAAAGAAAAAGAAAATTTCTTTGAGCTGGTAGAGCTGTTTTAAATGTGTTTTTTCTCCTTCTATTACTATTACTATCACTGTTGTTATTTCCAGTTTTAACATTTGACTATTAACTTTTGTTTTATTTAATTTTAGCACATTTTCATGTGCACATGTGTCTCTTTATAGAAAAAACCAGATTTTTTTTTTCTATTTATTTTCCCTTCTTCTTTGTTTCTTTTATATTTTAATATATACACGATTATGTATACATGTATGTATTTTTTGTATTGTTTATATTTGACTCAATATACATATAACAGTATTTCTCTGACTTAACAGCCAAGGTCTGTCACCAGCTTCTCGTGGATATTTCAGAGTGTATACAGCCTGTGAAAAAAAAAGCCACCGCGTGCGAAAAACATCAACATGAATATCAACGGATTTCGAAAATGTGTGCAGAACTGGGTATGACAGCACTTGAGTTCCTTTCTTTTATTGTACAGCAAAGCTAAAACAATGTCGTTACCGCCCATTGGCTCGCATTTGCCGTTTCCTAACTCCGATGATATGGCCATACTTAAATATGTTGGATCAGTAGAAGGTCATGAGGGAGTATTTTGTGGTTTAGAATTATGTGGTAAACTATCTAAAAATGGTAAAAATAATGGATCAGTTAATGGGAAATTTTATTTCAATGTTGATAAAGAAGGGAGCGGTATTTTTGTGCCTTTAAGAAAAGTCATGAAATGGATTAGTGATATACCAATGGATACTGATTACAATATATATGATAGTAATAGCAATAGCAATGGTAATAGCAACAACGTTTCTACAGCGACTACACCTAAAACACCAAATACAGTAATTAATAAGAATAATACGAATCAAAATTTTATGGATGGTAATGACAACGACAATGATATTGATATTGAAAATAATGAACTACGTCGACGCATATTGTATCTTGAGAATGAATTGTCATTAAGGGATCAAGGTTTGAAAGATTTAGGTATACAGTTGGACGAACTGGATTCAACGTTGAAGGAGGATGGTGCTAGATTAAGTCGGAAAGAAGAACGATTTTCAAGATACAAAGCTGAAAAGGAGGAAGAAATTAAAATGCTAATGACAACTATTGAAACACTGGAAAAGAAGATTGATAGCGGAGTTGGAAGTTTGGGTAAACAAAATGATAGAACTGAAGAGCTTGAGAACGAGATCAGAATTCTAAAAGATGAATTTACTAATTTCAAAGTTAAGAAAAATAAAGAGATTGATAACTTACGTAAAGTGGAAATGGAAAATTATACCTTGAGTTTAGAAATTGAAAAATTGAAAAATGCATCGTGTGATGCAATTGCATTAGAGCAACTTCAGGCAGAGAATGAGCAAATGTTGAAAACTATAAATGATTTAAAGCTAGATTTGAAACTACGAGATTCTAAAATTGAAGATTTGGAAACGATGCAAAATGAAGCAACAGGAAGTAATAAAATGTTTGAGCAATCATTTCAAGTAGCTGAAAACGTGGAGTTGCCAGTTTTCAAGCCATCAAGGGAAATCGATGCCTCTGCTGGTAGACCAAACTTCTGTACATATTGCGATGCTACCGGACACGAAACAGAAGAATGTCCATATCAAAAACACTCGCATGATATTTATTGATTGAATGGTAGCTCATATAATAAACTTTTTTGAAAAGTTATATAGATATATTTATATAGTATATATACATGTGGGAGGAAATATGTTGTGTATGATAGTGAAGAAACAAAGGGAGATAGTTTAAATCTTATATCTGTTTTGTGGGTCAACATAGAATGGAGACCAAATACCTCTGACTGAAGGGTTGGTAGAAACAACGGTGTGCCTTGGTTTTGATAATTTTTTACCTGAAGAATTGATCAACAATTTAAGTTTATTCTCTATGATGTCGATATTCCATTTTCTAACGCACACTTGTTTAACTGTACCGCTTGTTTCAGTAAAAGTATTAGGAGTTGAGTATTCTCCTTTCAAAACGGGATGTTTACCCGGTTTCTCGAGAACACGGAACTCAACTTGTGGATACTCTTTGGAGAATTTGGATAATCTTTGACGAAGGAAATCTCTCATACCTGCGGAGGAACCTCCGAAGTTGCAATATGTCATGGTAATACGTTTGCATGGTAACACAAATGCACCAACACCGTTACGGGCACGGGATACTTGCTGAACAAAGTTGACACCGACCATCTTGCCTTGTGTGAAAACAGCTTCCTGCTCTTCACTGTGGTCAATAGCAGTGTCTTGCCAATTTCACACCGCACAAAACGAAAAGCTGAAAAATTTCACCAAAAAAATAAAAAATGAAAAATGAAAAATGAAAAAAAAAGACAACTTGTGTGCGGTCGATCGGCGGGAAAATGAGTATGGGGTTGATGTGCAGCTTAGACACAGAGTCTGTGGGTTCAGAGAACACCTTGGAGAAGACCTGATCACCGGTAGAGGAGCCAGAAGAATGCAGAGGAGACTTTTCCACAGTACCTGCAAAGCGCCTAGGCATTACACTACGACTTTCAAGGCGTCTAATCTTGGACAGAACTTGGCTAAATATGATATCTACGCATTGGCAGATAAACCTGAGAACAACGTTGAAATGATTTCAACGGACTCGATAGTGTTTAGTAATTTAAAAGTCGTTAGATCTCCTAATAAGAATAACGAGCCTATAGGTGCCTTGCTTTTGAATAACCAAATATTTGAAATGAATCTGAAGAATACTAAAATCGATGGTGTTATGGTGGAGTTGGATAAAAACATTTTCGATATATTGTCACTTGTTTATCCAAAACCGGAATTACTCGTTGCAGGATTAGGTTCAAAAACGAGGATATTAGGACCAGAATCGAGGAATGCCCTCAATAAACTAGGTATAAGAGTTGAGACTGGTGATACACGGAGCAGTGCATTGAGTTACGACTTATTAGCTACTGAAAGGTCGCCAACTCTAGTTGCTTCGATTATGCTTCCTCCAAATATCTAAAGTATATATTAAGAACGAAAAAAAAGAGGCTTTATACTTATCTGCTATATACAAGAACTATAATATATAAATATATATATTTAAATATTTATATTTATGTATTGGAATTATTTTAAACTTTAAGTTTACCACTCAAGACAAATCCGTAAGCTGTGAGGGTAACAATACTAACCAAGTTCGATAGCATACTTAAACCGTGCCATTTACCGAACTGTTTGTTAAGAGAGTCGAGATCACCGCTTTCGTTTGCTGCTTTATCATCACCGTTGAATTTATCGTCAATGATTTTCCAACGTTTGTCTTTTAAATCTTGACACAAAGGTGTTAAATAGCCTAAGTTGGCAATACCACCGAATGAAGAAGTTGCTAATAATCCTAAACCGATAGCAGAGATGGTGTAAGGAGCAGTTAAGCCGATGACAATAGGTGCTAAAGTCTGAGTCCAGAATTGGATTGGCAAAACTTCACCTTGAAACTCACCAAATTGACGACGTGGTAATGTTTCCAATGCTTTAGGAGAAGCAATAAACGAATGGAAAGAAGTGGATCCAAGTGTGTAACCGTATGAAATAATGTGAATTGGTAGTAAGAAGCCCATTGTGTAGTTGTGCAGCTGTTGTGTCTAAGAAAAGGGTGTGTGTCTCTTGCAAGTGATAAGGCACAATCCCACTCGTTTTTGTTTTTGGAAATTACAACTTGCTGTGCGGACATGTGCTTACGTCAGCGTGTCTACTGGTTATGTCAGTTTCTTATATTATGTTTTATATATATATATATACTATAGTATTGTACAAAAGTTTTTAAAAAGTCTATTGTTCTTGGGTAATGTAATTCTATGTATAGCTACGTGGGAAGTAGAAGAGGGGTGGAAAAGCAAACAAAAAGGGTGGGAGAAGGGGCTGAGTTAAAAGGAAAAATGATCGGCTTTTTCATAGTCGAAAGAGTAGTGTTGATCTTCAAAGAACACGAGTAGGATCTGGCAATGGAGCTCGAAGAGGTGCAAGACAACAACGTGAAAACATTATGAAGAAAACGGTGACTAATGACAACCCTGTACCAACCCATGTTAAAACCAAGTAATTTTTAGATAATTGTGCATGAATTCCAAAAGTTGAAGCGTTTTTATTGAACTCTGTTTCGATATACTTGAAAGCACCTGTAGCACAACCGGAAGAGATGATTGCTGCAACAAATGATAAAATTTGGAAAAATAAAACAAGCACCATACTACCGAAACACCAGCATACTAATTCAAAAACAATTGCAACAGTACCGAGACATATTGCTATAATTGAACAAATGTATATAACTTGAGATAAATGTTGAGCAGTTTTAACGTAATCATCCAAATGGCCAGGCAATACAACATCGGATTTGTCTATAGTTAAACCTAAAGTGTTATAATCATTAATTTGTTCAATAACGAATGAAATTGGATCAAATTCATAAGAAATTGAAGATTTGGTACAGTTTGAAGAAGTGAAATGAACTTTTTCCCAAAGTTTATCGACTACTTCGGTTTCACCTTGGGTACCACGGCAATAACCGTACATACCAAACATGTACGCTTCGGCGAAACCTAACTCGGAGACTGTGTGAGATTCAAGGTTTGGTAAAAGTTCTGCAACTTTCAAATCGGATGAGTTTAATTCCATCATGAAAATAGAACTCTTGACCATCTGTTCACCAATGGTACCGACATTGGCAGCTAGCAAAAGAGCTAACGAAGCTAACCCTGTGAAAACGACTAAGAATGTTCCTAAACAACCGCAGCAAAACATTGTGTGCTTGTTATCTTATTTTGCAGAATAAATATGTAGAAGAAAGATTTTGGAATAGAAAGAAAGAAAAAAACGAAAAGAAGAAGGGAAAAGAAAGGGGCAAACTAGCCAAAAGACCTCCCAGCAGCAACCCCAACCAGATTTGTTCAAATCAGAGTACTCCCTCATCCACAACAGCTCCAAAAGCCAGCATCCTCTATCATGGCTTACCTGCAAAACCGTCAAGTCAAACGAACGAGCCACGCAAAAAAGAGGCTGGTTTCTTTTTCGCCTCTTCTAAAAATAGAAAATCTAGATAAATTCATTCAAATAAAAAGCATGTACGTATGGTAAAAGAATATATATATATATATGATTGTATAAAGAGAGAGGGTTAATATCCTTCTGGTAAAAGACCTAGTTTTTCCATTCTTACACGTACTGCATTACGATGGCCGTCTAAGCCTTCAACTTCTGCTAAATCCATAACTGCACATCCAATACTCTTTAAACCTGTTTCAGTAACAACTTGTGATGTAATAAATTTTTGGAATGTAGCAGTATTAACACCTGAATACATTCTAGCATATCCATATGTTGGTAAAGTATGGTTGGTACCTGATGAATAATCACCACAAGATTCTGGTGAATAAGCACCAACGAAAACTGAACCTGCATTGTCAACTTTCGGTACCCAACTTTCAGCATCTTGAATTTGTAAAATCAAATGTTCAGGTGCATATTTATTTGACATTTTAAATGCTTCTTCCATTGTTTTAATTTGAATTGTAGTTGAATGTTCAATACATTTTCTAACAATTTCAACTCTTGATAAAGCAATTGCTTGTTTATGAACAGCTTGATCAATTTTATCAACTTCTTCTGTTGTCATATCAACTGCTAATAAAATAACTTGTGAATCTATACCATGTTCAGCTTGTGATAATAAATCAGAGGCAACAAAATCTGGATCTGCAAATTTATCTGCAATAACTAAAACTTCTGATGGTCCAGCTGGCATATCAATTGCACATAAAGCATTTGAGTCATTTGCGACTAACATTTTAGCTGCTGTAACAAATTGATTACCTGGACCCATAATTTTATCACATTTTGGAATAGTTTCAGTACCGTATGCCATTGCTGCAACTGCTTGTGCACCACCTGCCATTACAATACATTTAGCACCAACTTTATGTGCAACATAAACAACTTCTGGTGTTAACTTACCATCTTTACCTGGAGGTGTTGCAAAAATAATATCATTACAACCTGCAACTAATGCAGGAACTGATAACATTAATGAAGTTGATGGTAAAACTGCTGTACCACCTGGAATATAACAACCAACTTTTTCAATTGGTCTAGCAAATCTTGAACAGAAAACACCTGGAGCTGTTTCAACTGTTAAAATATCATTTTGATTTTGTGCTTCATGGAAAATTCTAATATTTTCAAATGAAATATCAATTGCTTCTCTAACTTTATCACTAATTTGCATCATATTTTCATCAAATGGTGCAAATAAAACAGGTGATTCTAATTCAACTCTATCAAATTTAGCAGTTAATTCTAATAATGCTTTATCACCTTCAGTTTTAACTTTTTCAACAATTGGTGTAACTAATGACATAATATCAGAAGATTTTTGAATAGGTCTTTCTAAACATTTTTCAACTTCTTCCATTGTTGCAGTTTCTGCATTAATTCTATTCAAATAAATATTATCGTTTGGACCAATAACTCTTTCAACAACTTCTTCTTTCTTTTCAATAAATTTAGGTTTTGCATCACCTTTTCTTCTTGAAACTTTTAATGATTTCATATCTAAATTCTTTTCAATATCAGAAAGTGAAACACCATATTTGACACATCTTGTTAATGCAAAATAGAATAAATCTGCTGCTTCCCATGATATTTCTTCTTTTGTTTTAGCATCAGTTAATTCTTCTGCTTCTTCTTTAATTTTAGCATTTAATAAATCTTCGTCTTCAAATAATCTTTTGGTATATGAACCTTCTGGAGAATCTTGTTTACGAGAAATTAAAGTTTTCTCTAATGCATTCAAACCTTTCAAATTACCAAAACATGAATCAGTATTTAAATGACAAAATCCTGAACCAGATTGTTCAACAACAACTTTTAAACAATCACTATCACAATCAGTATCTAAAGAAATTAATTTTTGAGTAGCACCAGATGTTGCACCTTTATACCATAATCCATTTTTACGTGATTGATAAACACCTGTTTGAGTTTTAATACATTCATAAATTGATTTAGTTGAAGAATATACTAAACCTAAACATTTATCTTCAGTATCAATAACTAAAGTTGTAAATAAACCGTCTTGACGATCAGTAACCAATGAGGCAATAAGAAAATCTGCAATTGGGTAAACACCTGATTTAACATTTTCATATTCAGAAGTAAGTAAATTTGAAGAAATAATTGGTATGAAACCTAATTTAATAATTTCTTGTATTTTTTTTAATTCAGAACCTTCAGAAACGTAAACAAATGAAGTTACAAATTCATCAGATTTTTCTGGGATTTCGGATATGCTGGAATAAGCAACTGATTTTTTATTTGCTGATTCATTAGCTTTTGAAATTTTATAAGTTAGTCTAGCATTTGGAATTTTATCAAGAATAGTGGTTGCTTGTTCAGTAGTTGCAAAAACGGAAACAACACCATTATTGTATAAATCAATCAATGTGTCAATTACTGAATCATCGATTTGTTGGATTTTTAAATCAACATAAGTTTTGATGGATTGAGTTTTGGAGATTGTTTTAATTTCGGTAACAGATGTAGTAGTGTTTGATAACTCAAAGATTGCTTGACCAACAACTGATAGTTGTTTGTTCTCTGCAACAGCAGAATAAGCAGGCAGTAATGGGAAAACCATATTTGTTCTAAGAGGTGTCTAAATAGAGTCTGTCTCACGATAAAGGAGAAGAAAAAAGGAAGAAAAGTTCCTTAAATAACCCACTGCAAAAGCAAATGACTCTGAAAGAAAAACGGTCTCTCAACTGCCTGACGTAGAAACCCGGGTGAAAATTAGTCATTTCTCTTCCACCAAAAAATTTTTCACGTCATGGCGCTTGGCCCAAAAGGGTAATTTTCACCTTACATCTTTTTATGGGCTTTACAAACTGAATGTACACAGATTAATTGTTGAAAAGGAACTGCATGTCCGCCGTCGAGAGTTGGTTGGCTGCCCGCTCGTCTTTATCTAAGGTAGCTTTGACCATATTGGCTTTCTTTTCCTGTAATTCGATAATACGAGACTCAATACTATCTTCAATCACTAATTTAACAACTCTTATAGGACGATGTTGTCCAATACGATGGATTCTATCAGCAGCTTGTCCTGTATCTAGTGAAGGATTCCACCAACTGTCTAATATGAAGACTTGATTGGCTTCAACCAAATTAAGAGCAACACCACCGGCTTTTAATGAAACCAAGAAAACTTCAACTGATGGGTTTTCGAGAAAATATTTAATACTTGATTGCCTCTGTGTTGGAGTCATTGAACCTTGTAATTTAACTGTTTCAAATCCTGCTCTTTTCAATCTCCATTCCACTAAATCAAGCATTGAAGTGAATTGTGAGAAAACAATAGATTTGGTAGTTACCCTATCAGATCTCGATTTATATAATTCTTCCATTAAAGCTTCAACTTTAGTAGATGATTTCCAATTTCCACTCATATCAATTCTATTAACAATGGATGCTTTGCTCAAAGCTTCAGGATTCATTTCAATTGATGCTGCCTCCAAATCAATACTTAAACCGATATGGCAAACTGGACATTTCAATTTACTTGTATCATCATTAAAACTTTCAACATATTCAGATATACAAATTCTGCAAAATTTATGATGGCATTTAGATTCAATTGGTTCTTCTGCTTCATCGTCACATAGTTGACAAATTATTATGCCTTCAGGTATCTCAGTTATTTGTTTATTGTTTTTTCCAGGTATTCTCATTCTTTTCAAAACCAAATCGGGATGATCTGCAATTTGTCTCATCCTAGTAATCAATGTGAAAATATTTGCATAATTATTTAAAATAACACCCTCTGCAACATAATCATCAAACTGTCTTTTAGAATCTGAATATAATGACTGATATAAATCTTTCTCTTCAGGATTGAAAAAATCACGTCGAATTTCAACAATTTTGGGAGGTAATCCTAAATCATCAGCTCTTTCAACTTTAGTTCTACGAATCATTATTTGTCTTAATAATAATTGAATCCTATGGAAACTTTCTTCACCTTCAAATTGTAATCCATATTTTTGAATATTCTTAAGCATAAAATGATTGAAAAAATTTAAATGAACCATTGGTGCATGACCACATTGAGCACAAACTCTATAATCTGGGAAATTCCATTCTTTTGATTTACATGGACATTTAGTACAAAAATATTCACAAAATGGTGAAATATCTAAAAATCTAATCAAAGAATATAATTCACCAATTCTATTTTGTAAAGGAGTACCTGATAAACACCATCTTTTTTCACAATTTAAATTATCACATGCTTTTGCAGTTGAACTCATTCTATCCTTAATATTATGTGCTTCATCTAAAATAACTCTATAAAATTTTTTCCCATGTAAAATACTCTTTTCTTTAACTTTCTTATTTTTTTTATTAAATCCATATTTCTCTTTCCTATAACAACTTTCAACAACTGCATAAGATGTTAAAATTACATCAAATTCTGACAGTTCTTCTATTTTCTTAGCTCTGCTTGCACCATGAAATAAACCAACTTTTAATATATTGTTGGTATGTGTCTCAATTTCTGATTTCCATTGCATTAATGCAACAGTTGGAGCAACAACTAAATTTGGACCTTTTGTTTTATCATCCATCATAAGTGATATCATTTGAATGGTTTTACCCATACCCATTTCATCAGCTAAAATGCCACCTTTATAATCACTTTCTTGTTCTTGTCTTAACATCCATGATAAACCTTCCAATTGGAAATTTAATAACGTTACTGCTAAATCATCAGGCTGTTTTGCTTTTTCAACTTTTCTTGCTCCTAATTTTTCCAAATCTGGGAATATATCACGTAGTTCTGGGTGTGATTCATACAACCTATTGGTACGTCTTTCAAATGGTGTTAATTTAGGCTTCTCTTCCTTCTTTTTACGTGGTGCTCTCTTCTTTGCAGGTGCTTTCTTACTTTTGCCTTTACTCTTACCTTTATTTGTCTCTTCTTTAGTATCCTCTTTTATAAATCCCCCTTGTAATTCTTCGACATCCTCTTTTAATTCATCAAGCTCGTCTTTTAATTCAATTATTTCATTATTTCTAGGATTTTTCTTGCGACTTCCACGAACTATAACAATATCATCATCATCATCATCGTAATCTTTTTCATCAATATCCAGGAGTTTAACAGGGTGATTTTTATTCCCACGATTTAATTCTGCAGTTATAACCATTCCATCATCAATATAATCCTCATCTTCGTCAATTTCTTCGGCATCGTCATCTTCGTAAACATCATCGTCAAGATAATCGTCAAGTTCATCAACATCAATCGTTTCTTTTTTCTTAGTTCGATTATTTTTTCCGTTATCATTAGTTGATCTCGTTCTTTTTCTTGTTGACCGACGTAAAGAGTTAATATCTGAAATATATTGTGATGTCATTTTACTTGATGGCTTTAAATAACGAATAACCGATGATATCTAAAAAAATTGGATTAAACTGTGTAGGAAAAAAAAGGGGGAATGTCCAAGGTATATCGTAAAGAAACTCAACTGTCCCGGATGTGAAATTTGTTAATGCATATCAAATTACTCAATTTTCCACGCGATAAAAGCTTATTTCAAAGAAGGAGAAGGAAAATACTTTAATTTTCAGAGAGCAATTCCAGATTCAACGAAACAGTGGCAGCAGCTGGACCACGGAGCCTTAGTTGAATATATAAGTATATATATATATATATATATATATATTAAAACATTAAAACACTAAAAACAATATACATAAATAGGTGTATGTATATATCCATGTAAAAATAGACAATAAGCCAAACAAGAAAAGAAAAACGGAAGTGAAAAAGAAATAAAAAATAAATAAAAAAATAGAAATCGAATGGAAATTTAAAAAAAAAAATATCACAATATCATCATAAAGTTAACATATAGAATAAGCACATAGATTTAAACACTATCAAAATCCCAGAAAAAATCGTTATTGTCGGTTTTCTCTTTCTTCACCTTCTTAGACATCTCCAATTCAGCACCCTGAATATCATTGATTTTCCTCTTCTTTGCATCGTCTTCTGGTGGTGTAGGGTAAAACTCATTATTATTAATATTGCTACCTGACTTACACCAGTGCCATTGTCCGTTCACATCTTTTTCCCAAATCATCGCATTATCTATATTAGTTTCATTTCCGTTATTAGAAGTTTTATTAGATGTAGATATATATGCTGATGTATTAGCCCTAGTAGGTAACAGTGATGCCATGGTTTTGTTTCTAGATTGACGTTCACTAGTAATTTCAGCAATTGATTTTATTAAACCTCCACTCATCGTAACAGAATTATTGTTGTAATTATAATTGTTATTAGAGTTATTTTTGGTACTTGCATTATTATATTGGTTGCCATTCAATAATTCATCTGGTGTTAAATTAAGGTTCAAATTGAAAACAGGCTTAAAGGCTTGTGATATACAAATTGAGGAAACTTTGCCTTTCCAAGGTAAAATTTTCAATTCTTCGGGGGATAAACCATTTGGATATTTGTTTAACGGAGTCTTGGCGTCTAAAGCAACAGGTGTAGCCAAAACAGCTGAAGGAGTTAAAATTTTACTAGTAGTTTTAGTTTTCAATTGATTGACGGAACCACCTAATGGAATATTTGAAGAATTATTTAATTTGGAATTTGATAAAATAATTTTTTCTTCATTCTCTAAATTTAAAGTATTACATAAAGTTGACAAGAAATAAGCAGCAGCACCAGATATACCATTTATATTATTTTGGTTGATTAACATTCTTCTACGTGTTCTTGATGAATCAATAGCTTTTAGTCTTTGTTCTTCTTTCTCTATATTTTCATTGTTAGCTTTTAATACAGCTTGGAATTCAGCAGAATTAATAGTTGTAGAAGCAGGTGTTGCATTGGTATTTCCAGAAGCAAGGTTTTGCGCACTGCCTGTAGCTGATTTATTATTATTAGCAGAAGCCATGGTTGTTGAAGCTGGAGTAACAGGTGTAGAATTTTTACCATTTTTAGTATTCCTACGTTTAACAACAGTTTTCTTCGGAGCATTGGTTGGAGTAGGAACATTTGATGGATTGGATTTAACAGTACTTGGTGCAGTATTCATAGAAGATTGTTGAATCGATGGAGAAAATTGCTGTTGCTGAATTTGCTGAGATGCTATGTCAGTAATCAGAGAATTTTGCTGTTGTTGCTGTTGAGATAATACATGCTGCTGTTGAAGTTTTTGCTGCTCAGACAAGTTTCTCAATTGATTAGAATTAGTAGCATTTTGCATAATTTGGGTAGGGTCATTTATAAAATTTTCATTAGGCATTTGTACTTGCATTGTATTATCCATTACTGATGATGATGAAAAATTGTTATTATTGTTATTATTAAAAGTACCATGAGGTGGACCATTATTTTTATTAATATTTGAAGGATTTGAGTTTATTTGTTGTTGTAATTGTTGAGCTCTAATTTGTTGAGCTTGAACTTGAGATTTAACCATTTTACTACTTTGATCTTTAACAAATTGTAAATATTTTTTAATTTGATCATGAATTTTAACTATTAAATTTTCATCCGCAACATATCTTCCTGAGACACTTAAATTTTCTAAAATTTGTTTTAGCATTAGTTCACTATACATGATTCTTTTCGTTGCATCTTTTTGTTTAGTTAAAAAATAAAAATTAGGTATAATTATACTTTGACAAAGAATTATTAGTTGTTTTGAATGTTTAACTAATTGTATAACTTTCCTTTTTCCATCATCATTTAAATTATTTGTCATATCTTTCAAATTGACAGGAGAGCTCAAAGTTTCACGGTAAATTTCTTTTAATGCATTCCAATCAGTAGTTGAAGCTTTCAAACCTGGTAGTAATTTAGCGCCAGAAGATATTGAATTTGAGTTATTTGGATATTGTGGTGCATTACCAAATTGATTTTGGTTAGTAGGTAAAGTTGTATGGGTAGGTAATTGTTGCTGTTGTTGTTGTTGCTTTCTTGCAGATGATTGTTGTGCGGCGTGTTGTAAGCTAAATTGAGCATTAGATTGATTGTTTTGATTTTGTTTCATTAATAATTGTGGATTGGCGATAGTTGGAGAAGAGAAATTGACATTTTGTTGTTGTTGTTGTTGTTGTTGCTGTTGTTGAGCTAATGGTTGTGAAATATTTGAAGATTGTTGTTGCATAGAGATAACGGGGCTAGATAAATTACTAAGATCCAAAGAAGTTGGCTTAATTGAAACATTTGCACGGTTTGGTAATTGATTTGGAGGTTGGATTTGATTATATTGAGGTGGTAGCTGTTGTTTTATTTGTTGTGGTTGTTGCTGCTGCTGCTGTTGCTGCTGTTGTGGAATTGCAGAAATATTTTGTGGTTGTTGCTGCTGTTGTCTCATAATATTTTGAGAATTGTTGGAATTTGAGATTATATGCAGTAAATATTTCTTAATGTATGCAGCTTCTTGTTCCGGGGATAGATTTGAAGGAAGTTTACCTAAACTTTGAAGTTTTCTAATAACTTGGATAGCTTGATTTTTATATGCATTAATTTGTGCTTGTTTTGATTGACTTAATTGAGATTGATGCTGGTTTTGATTTTGATTTTGAATTTGAATTTGCTGCTGTTGAGGTTGAGATTGAAGTTGTTCTTGTTGTGGTGGTGGTAAAGATTGTTGAATTTGTTGTTGTTGTGCTTGTTGTTGTGCTTGTTGTTGTGCTTGTTGTTGCGCTTGAATTTGAGCTTGCTGTTGTGCTTGTAACTGAGCTGCTTGTTGTTGTGCTTGTTTTTGTGCCTTTTGTTGAGCTTGAAGTTGAGCTGCTTGTTGTTGCTGAGCTTGTTTCATCATCAAGATTTGCTGTGGATTGAGTGAAGATTGTGATTGTGTAGGTATCTGATTTTGTTGAGGTAAAGACTGATGTTGCTGCTGTTGTTGTTGTTGCCTTTGATTATAGCTTTGTTTGAAGGTATTGACATGCATTGCATGAATGTTCCTGACAGTTTGTAAATCTTCTTGGCTTAATTGATTTGATTTCAAATAGGGAATAATGGCTTGCCATGTATTCAAAGTTGGAGGGAAAAGCTTAGGTAATTTATCCAACAACTCCTGAGGAATTGGAACGGTATTCAAGTTTATTTTTTGTTGTTGCTGCTGCTGTTGTTGCTGCTGTTGTTGCTGTTGTTGCTGTTGTTGTGGAGGTATACCCTGGAGCATATTTGGTTGAGGTATTGGTTGCTGTTGTTGTTGTTGTTGTTGCTGCTGCTGCTGTTGTACTCTTCTGGATTGAGTCAAAGAGGTGATTTTGGATTTAAGATATTCAACATATTGGTTCTTAGATGTTGAATGAGTATACGCATATTTCTCATACTCATCGATAACGGGTTTCACTTTCTGTAGATTGAAATTTTGACCTTGGATTTTCTGTAGGGTGCTTATTAAAACCTTAACGAACTGTATCCTATCATTATGAGAGACGTTTGGATTAGAGTTTGGATTAGCTCCTGTCATATTTTGCATGTTGACATTTTGCATATTCATGTTCTGGATATTCAAGCCATTATTGTTGTTGTTGCTGCTGTTGCCACCGCTATTGTTGGTATTCATAACTAGTGGGATATAGCTGTGATAAGCACCGTTGATGCCCACTGCTGAAGGAAGGAAACCAGCAAGAGCACACAGGGCTAATCTGTTGTGTACATGAAATGTGATACCACGAATCGAGGATTTCTCGCAAATTTTTTTCCTCTTTTAAGTTTGCCTTTTTTCCTTTTTTTTCCTCCGTCTGTTTCCCCATTTGGGTAATGTCTACTTTGCTTACGTAAAAACGGGGACACTTAATAGGTAAACGTATTTTCGAAAAGCTACACAATAGAAATACAGATATACATGCGTGTGTGCATATATATAAATATAGATATGTTATCTTTGGAAGATATAGCTAGGGGGATGACAAAGCAAGATCACAAGGCGGCACCAGGAACACTGTCCTTGCCTTTGAGTGCAAGTAGTAAATCTCTGAATCTGGACTTGTCTCTCATGTTTTCGGAGTCAAGGGTATCACTGTTCTTGTCAAGTGATAGGATCTGAACAACTCTGTCCCATAAAGTACCGTCTTCAATAAACTTTTTGTTTTTTTCAGCAAATTCGTCAGCTTCTTTCTTGGTTTCCTTGATTGCGTCATCCTTTTTATTGTTATAGTTTTCATAGAAGTCGTCAATCTCCTTTCTGGCTTGTGATTGCGTGTCTTGTAGTTTACGTTGTGCAATTTCATCACGTTTGGAAATTTCTAATTCTCTACTTTTCTTCCATTCTTGATAATGTTCACTCTCGTTAAGATTCAAGTTTGTGAATTGATTGACTATACCTTTTTCAGTTTCGGATGTTTGGCCTGCAATATTGTTAGATTCCTCTTCTTCCTCATCTTGTGCCAATTGCTCACTTCCATTGGAATCTCCGTTTGGACCAGAAACTTCAGGGAATTGAGTTTTGAAGTCGTCGAATTCGTCCTCTTCTTCTCCGTCTTTTGTTTCATTGACGATATCTGCATCAGCCTCTGTAGCAAACTCGTTACCTAACAATTCCTTCTCTCTACTGAGAAAGTTGCCCTCTGAATTGGTTTCTGTTATGCCTTCTATCTCTGGGAACTTGTCTGTCATTGCTGTGCTGCTGCAAACAGAGAAAGCCTCCTGTTGCAAACAACACCACACAGCTTCAGCTCAAACCCACTAATTGCACCCACCGAAGGCGAGGGATCCAGAAACGAGAAAAAGCAAGAAAAAGCGTGCGACGCTTTTCTACAAGCTACACTTTTTTGCCACTGCACAACAACACTTTCAGCAAAACCTGCTTTGTTTTTTTACTTGTACTTGGCTAGTTACCCATCAGGAACATGTCTTTCTCCATTGAAAAAGCATCTGAAAAACTATCCTCTTTGGAAAATACACAGCAATCCATTCAGTCGACTTCCCAGTGGTGTCTTTTCCATCATAGACATGCACCGGATATAGTTTCATTATGGGATTCGTTATTTCATAGCGATAACAACTTGAAAATTAGTACAGACATATCGAATTTCAGGTTGATATTATTCTATTTAGCTAATGATATAATTCAATTTTCCAAGAAAAAGAAAGAACCTAAATATGCCAGTTTTGTTGTCGAGTTTCATAAAAAATTCCCAGGAATTTGTAAGTTTTTAGCAGCTAATGATTTTTCAAATAATAATTTAAAACAGAAATATCTACGTGTTTTAGACGTTTGGATTGATAGATCGATTTATCCAACAAACTATATCAACTCATTGAAGAAGGATTTGAATAGTAGTGGTAACAATGGTAATACCATCATGCAAAATAATAATAATAATAATAATAATACTAATAACACACCATTCATACCTTTATCTCATCCTATCAATAATTTGAATACAATTCCTAGCAATGTATCCTCTATAAATAATAATTCTTTAAATGTTCCAACTGAATTATTACCTATAGTTAACAATTATAACCGATTGGACCCTTTATATAAAATATATAAATCAAATTTTCTTAAATTTAATAAACTATTATCAAATATGGATCATCATCATAATAATATTAGCTCTAATGCTACTAAAAATAATTCCGGTGATAATGGGAAAAAGGATAATGACAATATTCAATTAAATAATCTTTTAAGTTCATTATCTTCTTTACAAGGTTTAACTAGTAACCCCAATAAACCAAATAAGAAGAATCAACCTCTTGATCATGAAGATTATATTGAAGATATGGATGAAGATATAACATTGAAAGAAATTGAAAAATTGAACGATTTACAAAAATTAGGTTCTGAAATTGAGAAACAATCAAAAGATATAAGAAAAATAAGATTAGAAATATCAAGTAATTTAAAGAATCTATCAAAAGAATTAGATGATTGGATTGAGTTGGATAATACTAAATTTAAGAAACTTAATACTTCAATAAATGATATCAACGAAAGGAAAAAATCTTTAGAATCGGAAAGAGAGAAAGAAGCTACATTTTCTTATGGTGACGCTAATAACGGTAATAGTACAAATAATAATAATAACGATAGTAATAGCAATAACCTGGAAAATGTCGGCGGTGACGATGGTAACGGTAGCAGTGGTTTGAATAACGATCGTGGTTATGGTGGATATGACGAGAATATCCCAAGATATGATGAGACAGCAGATGATTCAGATAGCGATAGTGATAATATCCGTCGTAAAAATAACAGTGATAGTGATGATAGTGATGCAGATGAAGCTGAAGCTGAAGCAGCAAACTATGAAGATACGAACAAAGGCCTAAATAAGAAGAGGAGTCTCCCCGATGAAGTCAGTAATAGTGTTTTGAAAAAGATAAAACAGGAAGAACCCAAAAACAAAAATAAGTCCGTTTCGTTTGCTGAAGATACTACAACAGTGGTGTTTGATGAAAACCAATCGGCAAACGTTGTCTCATCAGAAGAACCCGCAAAAGAAGATCCGGAAGACAACCAACATGCTACAGATCTAGAAAAGCTTTTAGGCCAGCTCTCAAAATAACGGCACCTACAAGCTCCCCAGTATACATCTAGTATATATCTAGTATGCAAATTCATGTGTAACTTTTGTGCAGAAACGTGTATAATCTCTGAGTAAAGCAAAAAAAATTTCAGAATAAGGGAAAGCGAACAAAACGCATGACCTGCCACTCCGAAAAGTCGGTAAAGCATCTTTTTAAAGACCTGTGTACCTTGGATGAAGGGCCCAATAGGTGCTTGGAGGTGAATAGCAGGTGATTAAAATACAGCCTACATTGTGAAAAGGTACTGGCAAAAATGGCTACATATTTAGACACTCGTAGGCGTCCGATGCCGTTTTTACAGGTTTCTCAAAATGCAATAGGTTACATTGATTCACATCTGGAGAAAAATAATAATATCAGTACTAGTAATAATGGACAAAACTCTGAATCCAATACTTTAAATAACAACGTTTTAGAATTCGATAATGTAATGACTTTTTGGACTACTTTAACCAAAACTAGTGATGTCATTCAAAATGGTAAACGAATGGAAAACATGAGTTGGAGGATTGTTAACAGGAAGTTGATTTTGAAAAACGATTTCAGTAAGTCTGATTTTAATGTTTTAGTTAAAGTATCAAAAAATTCAAAATGTAAAGAATTAGAAACTTTTGAGTTAAAGAAAACAAAAGGAAAGTACAATTCAAGACAACAGTCACGAACTTCCAGTAATAATACTAATACTAATACAAACTTAAATTTTTCAAACAGTAATTCCAATGTTTCTAATAATATGAAAAATAATAACAAGCAAAGTTTGTTTGTTAAGAAGAAAAGCATCATACATAATAATCATAATATTAATCAGAGTGAACGTCAAAATTCAGATCAAAGTGTAAATCAAAATACCACTCAAAACATCACTGAAAATACGTCTTTGAATACAAATCGAAGTACAACTCATAGTACGCATCAAAATTTGAATTATACTCAAATGCAAACGGTACCGAGCTTGTTTAATAGAAAGTCCAATATTAAACACGATGTTACAAATGATACAAATCAAGCTCCAAAACATAAAAGAAAAACAAAATTCTTTTTTGACCATTCTTCTCCGGAATCAGCATCGCCTCCTAATTCCTCTAAAACTGAAGTAATACATCAGTCCATCAATAAAATTATAGAAGAAGAAACCACAGATAATTTGAGTAAGAACAAAATCACAAATAAAAATAAACAGAATGTGGACGTTTCTTCTTTATTCAATAATAAAAATGATGGTTTGCATTCTTTGTTTACTCAGGTACAAAAAAATCATCATACAAATAAAACTGAAAATGAACATTCCAATAAAAATACAACTGAAGTAAATCGTCATCATTATCACAGTAAACCGGCCATTGAAAACTCTGCAATAGCAAATAAGGTCAATGTTCCTTCGTTATTTGGGAAAAGCAACGCTGCCCTTAATAATATGATAAAACAAAACAATCAACCGATGAGTTTATTTAATAAAAAGAGTGATAATAGTAGCAAAGATTCCGGAAAACTTGAATCTAAAACTTCAAATGTTGCGACAATGAACGATACTACCACCAAACACAAAAATGAATTATTGGAAACTAAAAACAATGTTAAAAAAAGTGGTTCTAATAAAGTTGAAAATTTGGGAGCACTACGTAATAATACACACGTTTCTTTGTTTAATAATAATAAATCACAAAACAATGTAGTTGTATTTTCATCTTCGGATGATGAACTAGATGAGGATTCCGACGATTTGGATGATGATTCCGATTGGTCATCGTTAAGTGAGGATGAATACGAAGAGGAAGATCATCATCAAGATTATCATAATGATGGGCAAAATGGAAGATCCAACTTAACATTAAATTTTGAAAAGAAAATGGTGTTAAATGATGAAGAATCCGGTAAAGAACCTATTTTGAAAAGAAGTTTATTAAGTGGTTTGTTTTTAGATAAAATGAATAAACAGGATAATAATGACAATCATCCAATAGAGAAGGATAATTATAAAGGTGAAGATAAAAATGAACACAGCAATAATCCATTATCGCCACCATTACTATCAAATAATAGAAGTACATCATCGATTTCTTCATTGCTTGCCAATAATAGGAAACCTTCTGGTCATTATGATAAATATCATAAATCGAATGCACCACCCACAGCTTCAACTATTTTACCAACAGCTTTATCAACACATATGTTTTTACCTACTAAAAATTTCAATAATGATTTGAGTTATCAAATGGTACAGAAACGACAAAATCAGAACAATAATAGTAATAGTAATGCTAATATTTCACATTTATCAGCATTAAGTTCAAAGAAAAATGGTAATAAATCGGCGGATAAAGGTGACTCATTATTTTATAATAATGCCGAATCTAATTATAATAATAGTAATATTGTTAAATTAACAACAGATAATATAGCAAAATATACTACAACTGTATCAAAAGTGAATATTAATAATAATAATAATAACCATGAAGGTGAAGAAGATATCGAATATGCATCAAGTATTAGAACTTCAACATCTTCTATTGATATTCCTGGAACACAAAATAAGCTTCTTAAAGAGAGAAGAAGACTAGAAAGGCAACGTGAATGGGAAAGACAAAAACAACAAGTTGATAATAAAAAGAACGCCAATGGTGGATTTATAGTTAAAGAATTACCTGTTAATTTAGTTGATTCTATTCAAAATGAAAACAAAATATTTGGTAGGACTATAGATAAAACCTGTAAGAATGCTGCAGATAATACAACTATTAAAGTAAATAATGAGTTTGTTACGAAGGATAATTGTAGTAGTGAATGTCCCAAAAAAATGAAACATCCACAAATTTTTTCATCTGATGGTTTTATTGATGACAGTATTGTAAAGAATATAATTGGAGGAAAAATTGATGATAATCAAGGAGATGAATTAGATTATCATGCCAAAGGCTGGTAATCCGTGAAGGAAGTAGTTAGGGAGGTTTAGAAATCAGAGGATACTTGATGTATTATATATATATATATGAATAGAGATATATAAGCTGTTATATATGTACATGAGTTTGTTTTGTATTTTAAAAAAGAAAAACATTATAACTTTAAGTCAGAGAAGGATATAATTCTATTGTTAGCAAAACTTTGTGGAGCTGCAATATTAGATTCTAAATCTTTTGCTGCTTCAACTTCTAAATCTAAAGCAGTTTTCTTAACAACTTTTTTAGCTTTACTACCACCGACTGTAATTTGGTTAACGTAATCGGTATTAACTAAATAACCATTTTTTTCAGAATTAGAATAAAATTGAATATCCCTTCTTGCAATAGGTCTAGCTCTGATTGGGATATAACCTTTATTTTCAATAAACCAAGTAGGAGAATGGTGAGCTCTGTAACCTAATCCACGAGAATAGTAAACTGAAGTATATGAACCGCCAGCTTTCTCAATAGCTTCAATAGCTGGACCTGATGCTTTAGTTGATTCGATTTTAATTGGTGCAGTGAATTCACGTGAGTTATCTCCTAAAATGGCGATACCTTCTTTCATAGAACCTGTGATTAAACCGCAATCTTTCATATCTTTCATTGTAAGTGTTTTGTTACCTTCTTTGAGGAAATCTAATTTACCATTATCGTAAAATTCTTGAATTTTACTTAATTTAATTTCATTTAATTCTAATTTTTGATGTCTATAGAAACCACGTTTTGGGAAAAGTTTCCAAATAGGTGTTTGACCACCTTCAAAATGGTTAGGGATAGAAGAACGAGCTTTTTGACCCTTTTGACCTCTACCAGAAGTTTTACCTAATCCTGAACCTGGACCTCTACCAAGACGTCTAGTACGAGATTTGGAATCTTTTGGTGGGGTAAGACGTCCTAATATGGACACAGAACGAGTTTGTGTGATCTGCAGACTTCTGAATGAGCTTGCAAGTGCTGATAGCATCGTGTTGTGTGGTGTATGCCTGCTATGAAGTGTTGGTCCACAAACTGACGTTGTGTCTGGTTTCTTCACTCTTCGACGTTTGCGAAAAAAACATGGAAAATTTTTGTGCCCGAAAACCGGCTGCAGAAAACTTTGCTACAAAACGAAAAGCATTACATCGTTATAGAGGATAGAGAATAGAGGATAGAGAAGAGGTGTTCCATCAGGAGAAACACAGCTGCAATAGCTTGAAGATGAAATAGGAGGCTAGAATCACTGGTATTACCGGTAAGTATACGTATAAAATCTCCAGTTGGTTGTTGAGTCTCAGTGGGATCACAATACAGGTGTCTGAAGTTTCTTCACGAAACCGGAAATCTTTTGATTTATCGTAATAATAGTTCATGTCTTGTTCTTTTGTTTGCCAAACTTTATTGATCCACTCATTCATAGCTTCCATTTCTTTATCTTCCTCGGTCTCGTTTAGTATTGATTTATTTTTGCTAAAATCTATCAATGGGATCTCCTGTTTCAAATCGTATTCATTGATTAATATATTGATTTTTTTAGGCGATTGCCCTAAAATGTAAATCTTCCACAACGTGAAAATGTCTTGAGACATTTCATTTTTACCATGATCGGAATAGCCAATAGTGAAATCGATAATTTTCGTTGTTTCAGGTGACAATTCTTTACAAGCAACGTATAAACCTTTAACTCTTGGTAAAAGAACACTTTGATTCAGTGGTAAATTATTCTCGGTTGCAAATTTATGAGATTTGATCCGATTATTGTGGCTCATGTTTGTACCTTCTGGGAAAATCAACATCCAAAATTTACTACTCAATTGTTTCATTTTCAGAAATTGTTTAGCCATATACATTTTATCCATGTTCCAGTTCCTACTGAGGAATACAAAATTATAATTTGTCATACCATAACCCAGAATTGGTAATTTTTCAAGTGATTTTTTCATTACAATGAAAAAATGGTCTGCACAATCATTTAAATAAGCTAAAAACCAGATAAAAAACCAGTCCGAATATATTTGATGATTTGCAATAACAACTGCACTTTTATCAAAATTGAATTTAATTTTATCACCACTTTTCTTAATATATTTGTCTCTTAGTTCTTGATTTTTGAAACTTACAACAATTGTACTGGATGATGAAAACATGCTTGTACAAAAAGTTAGCAATATAATGAAATTCCGTTTTGTGTAATCGATCAATGATTGTAGTCCATTCCGTTTGCCTGTGTAGAGGCTTAAAAATAGGAACTGACTGAAAACAATTGATAAGCATCCGGAGAAAAAGAAAAAACCTAGCAGTAACAGCTTCACCAGCCTTAGCGGTGCCAGTAACACCTTTGTCAATGTACTCATGGTCCCTGTGCTGCAACACAGACCCAGGAAAAGGCCAAAACCTTAACTTTATGTGTTGCAAAACGTGTGGTGACATCTCTCGCTCTTGTTTTTACACAGTAGTTACAACGAATATATACAGATTAGGAGAATGGAAGATTGGAAGACTGGGAGCAGATAGTGTTCATACCGGAGACTGTGGGTTCTGCTGAATCATGTCAAAGAAGGTCTTGGATCGCTTGAATGATCCCACAACATTTATATCTATAACCAAAGGCTGTAATTCTTTCAAACAATTGTCAAATAGCTCGCCGTCCCAAACTTCAACGAAGAAAACGTACCTCCAGGCAGAGTTTATGGAGGGTCTGGTTGTGATTGTCTGTAGATTCAAATTGTTGTTTTTAAAGACTTGTAAAATATCACAGAGACTACCAAAGTTATCATTGTTTTTAATTATAAATGTTAATAGACGCATTTTCTCCTGTGTTGTTGATTTAACTTTTAACGGTAACGGCTTGTTACTTAAACATAGAAATCTAGTTGTGTTACCTGAAAAATCTTCAACATTGGATATTTTTATTGGTACGTTATGTTTCTCACTTGCAATACTTGACGCAATTGCAGCAGTAGTTTGTTTATCGTCATCCGTTAATGATAACAAATTTTCAACTGCTTTAGATGTTGAAGACGTATCGATTTTTTCAATCTTTATGGAGTTATCCAATTCATATTTATTCAAAAATTTCCTGCATTGAGTCCAAACCTGTGGATGTGAGTAAATGGTTTTAATTTTAGATATATCATTTGAAAACGTTATGAAGTTGTGATGAATCGGCACAAACTCTTCTGAAATTACATTAAATTTCGGTTTGTCGTCTTCCTTCCTAGTAAACCAATCACGGAATAAATCATACGTTAAAACCACTTGTCCGTTTGATGAGTTTTCAAAAGGAACCATGGTGTAATCCAATGATCCTTCGTTGATTGTTTCAAAACATGCACTTATACTTTTCAACGGCACAAACTCTACTTCCCCGTCCAAATCCTTGAACTGTTGGATAGCAGCTTGGTTGGAATATGTTCCCTCTGGCCCTAGATACCCTACTTTGATCATCTGCTGCTGTCTGACCACTGGTGCCCTCAGAAACAAAAGGAAAGCCACCAAGTTCGTCTTCGTCTTCTGCTGGGAAAAGGCATCGGCCGTCACCGGCGCTCAAAATTTTTCACTTCCTCCTGTTTTGACATGAATGATTTGCTATTTGCTATTTGCTATATACAAAAAAAGAAGACGTTTACACAACTGCTGTACAATGCCACCACTTTCAGTTGTCCATGGTTTGCGATAGGAGGATGCATTTCTCTATAGAGAATTTATCTGCATCTCTGTTAAAAGCTTCTAATAAAGCGATTCTTTCTTTCTCAATTTCAGAACCGGTTCTAAATGCACCATAAAATCTCTGTAAGTTGAGCAATAGCATTTGTGATTCACCTAATGTGATGGCAGCATCTTTCTCGACTTGCCCGTTCATTAAAACAATGTCTTTTTCTTCACTCAAATCGGTGTGGAATGCAATAGTTGTATGAGGTCTGGCGTATTCTTTATGTAATTTATATTCAATCAATGAAGTTATCATACAATGAACAGTGTGTGGACCAACAAATGACCATTGAACAAAATGAATTTCCATCGGTGTTGAATTTTCACCATCAATTTTATCCGATGGATCGAGCTGTGCATTCTCTTTTGGTAATGGTAAAACAAATGTCGGATTCTTTCTTGCGAGTTTATACATGACTTTGAAAACTTCGTTTGGAATTACAGCTGTTAAACTTTGTGGATTCGATTGAAATTTAGCTCTCCATAAAAATTCAATCTGCTGTGTATCTAATTCTTTAATCTTATCAAGTTTCAAATATGAACTCAAAGTTTTGAAAGGTTCTTTAGGCGTGTCTGGACTAATAGGATCAAGTTTATTTTTGTTTGTACCTTGGATTGAATCATTTAAATTCATTGCTTGTTCATAATCCTCTAGCTCTTTTAATGGATCAATCTTATTCAATTCCTTTTTGGTGGTTTCTATAGTATCTTTCATCTCTTCCATTAATTTTTCAGCAGATTCGAGACCTTTCTGTTTTGCTTTCTCTTCAAGTTTCTCTTTATATCTTTTTTGAATTTTCTTATCGATATATTGCTTGGATTGGATAAAACGAACATTTGTAACCGATGCGGTTCTAACAGCGGTTATAACATTGTTGTTGTATTGCTGCTTGCTGAAAATTTTGCTAGCACACTTAATGTTATTTCTCAGTGTTGATCTAAGCATCTTGAATCTGTCTCAATATATCACCGGGTAGAGCTTCCTGGGTGTCTTCAAAAATGAAATGAAAAGAAGAGAAGAGAAAAAAAGAGAAGGGTAAAACTAGATAAACCAACTTGTTTGGAAAGTTTCACTGAAAAATTCACCACATCTGGACGATCGTCTACAACCGTTTAGCTAGCTGAGTGTGATGCAATAAGGTGCATCCAGTACTAGGAACATCAACATATACAGTTCCCAGCTGGGATGGAGATTCCAAAAAAAAGATAGCAATACTAACACCGTTGGCTTGTTTGGGATGATTCATTGTGTGAAAGCGTTGAAAAAACTACGATAAAAAAAGGGAGACATAGTCATTTTTGAAATAGCATTCCAATTTGTGTATACCAACTTAACGTCTTTGAAAGGTCAACTAGCTGATTTCGGTTTTTTTGCACATCTACACCATAATGCCGTCTTCTGCCACTCGATCATCCCCTATATGAACAGGCAGTGGATGCATTCGTCACACTGGAAGCCCCAGCTTACGTATCGACGTTTCCTCTGCATTGCATCATTGCTTAAAAAGGAAAATTTCCTGATTTGGATAAAGGTAAACAAAGAAACCATTTTTTTTTTCCTTTTTTCTCTGTTCCTTCTGATTAGGGGATCAGACATTGTAAGCAGTGGAATACAGGTCAATAATAGGAACTCCTGCACTCTTCGATCTTTTTTTCCACCACCGACTATTACTAGAGTCAACATCTTCCTCTTTCTTGTCCAAAAATATCAAATAATTACCAAACACAGACATGGCCGATGTTGCTACCGTAACTACAAATACCAATATTCTGGAAGCTTTGCAGTTTAAACAGCACGCTGTAACAACTACTAGCTCTGTTCCTGCATCAGCTACAGATGCAACTTCAATGTCTCTAGTCTTGCAATCAATGGTCCAAAATAAATTTGTTACAATCATCAACGTTGAGGTTCCATCAGGTAAGAATAATCCGTTCTTACAAACAAGTAAATTCCGACAAGGTACACTATATGCAATAATATTTCCAATCATTGGGTTTATATTGTTGGTTTATATATTGGGTGTATTTATTAATAAAATTAAAGCTAATAAGGAAGCTAAAAAAGTTGAAAGCTTTGACAGAGAATATGAATTTGCAAATGGTGAATTTGATGATAATGATAATTATAGTGATGTCGATGATCCTTTCAGTGATGTCTATGATAAAGGTAATAGATCATTTTTGAACATTGATAACTTTGAGAAAAAGCATAGAAAAGGTGGAAGTTCTATTGATTTCTTATCACAATATCGTCGTTCAATGGATAATTTATCCGGTATTTCAGAACACTATACAGAAGAAGGTAAATCAACATTACCTAGATCGACAGATAATTCAACAATTTTCAATAAACAGCATAAAGCTAAACAAATGAATACATCTATTGGATCAATATTACAATTAAATTTACCACCATCTCAACAAAGCAATATATCAGAGAATACTAATAATTCATCAACCAATGCATCACAACAACAATTTTTTTATAGTGTTTTAAATACCCCAGTTGCAACACAAAATAATGAAATTAATAGTAATAATAATAAAGAGTCTGAATCTAGTTCATATTATTCAATTGATGAACCAACAAAATCTGTTCATCCATTATCAACAAAATTACAAATTCATTCACATAAAAGAAGTTTAAGCTCAATGGCGTTAGATAATTTTATAACAACAGGTAACTTACCTGTACTACAAAATAAGAATCATGAGTCAACATCAATTTTCGAAAACGGTAATGTTTCATATACTGAATTAAACGATTCTTTCAATGATTTAAATAATGATACCACTATGCCAAATGGAAATGAAATTTCCAGAACATCTTCTCCACAACGTTCATTCAGAGTTTATCATCAAAGAGATTCATCAAAGAGTCCTGTCAGAAATTCTGTTAGAAGTCCTACTAGAAGTCCTGTAAGAAGCCCTACTAGAAGTCCTATAAGGAGTCCAATCAGGAATCATATTAGAGGTAATGAATAAATTGGATAATTTTTATTTATTTAAATATGTTTTTACACCATATGTGTAATAAGAAAGGTTTTTATAGCAATTTTATAAGATAAATGCATGACTTTTTTTCTTCTTTTTCATTTCTTAACAAATTCTCAAATAAGTGAAAATAATATATAAATGATATATCTATAGCATACAGGCACAGATGTATATTTGAAAAAGACATTAGATTCACAAGTAAAAGAAAACGATGAATATAACAATATCTTGCTTCTGATTTATTTCATATGTGTCTTTTTTATTCTCTTTTTTTTCTTTTTGACAGATCTATATATAAATTTATTATATATGTATATATATATATATATATATAAATTTGTATATATTTATATTTACGTATTTTATTAAAGGGTTACATTATAGTACAATTTTTTGAATCGGAAGAATTATTAGTATTATTAGTATTGGAGTTATCAGAAGGAGATGCAGATTTTGCAGCAAGAGCAACTCTAGCAGCTTCAGTGAAAACTTCTTTAACACCTTTATTTTTCATTGCAGAACATTCAAGATATCTAACTGCACCTATATGTTTAGCCATATTAACACCGTCTTCATAACTAACCAATTTTTTTAATTGACCATCATTATCATAAGCTGAAGTACCCATTGTTTCACCAACGGTTGAATTATCATCCCTTAAATCAGCTTTTAAAGCAACTAAAACTAATTTAACACCTTCACAATGTTCTAAAATTTCACCAACCCATTTATTTTTAACATTCTCTAAAGAATCATATGAATCAATTGAGAAACATAAAATAATACAATGAGTATCATTATAAGATAATGATCTTAATTTGTCAAATTCTTCTTGTCCTGCTGTATCCCATAAAGATAATTGGATTTGTTTACCATCAATGAAAATGTCATGAATATAATTTTCAAACACTGTTGGCTCATAAACTTTTGGGAAATAACCTCTTGTGAAAACGTTTAAAAGTGAAGTTTTACCACAGGCACCATCACCTAATATAACGATTTTCCTTTGAACTGCTTTCGGGGGACTACCACAGAGAGGCATTGTTATCTGCGCTGATTATATCTATTGAAAGAGACCACAAGCTTCCTGGCAAAACCACTGAACACAAAGCTTCCGCCAAGTATCGTAATAGTAAATACTCAGATCAGAAATGAAATGAAACAACAATTGGTGGCGAGTGCGGGAACAAACTCAACGCAAAACTCTGCAGCTGTTTGGCACCGAACCAGTGCTGTGTTTGGGGACACACAGACACGTATGGCTAGGTCGGGACGTGGCAACAGGAACGGTGTCCATAACGGAGGTGGCAGGAAGGTTTCGAAGAAGCAGATACTGACAAACAACCCTTTGTTTAATGCGTTGGAAGGTAGGAAACATGTCACCGCAAATGCGGCATCAGACAAATTGTTAAATAATCAACTAGCTATGAGATTAGGTGAAGTACCAAAGAGAAACAGCAAGCCTGTCAGGGGTGAAGATGCTAGGGACATAAGGCGACACACTGTGCGTGATACGAAGGAGCCAAACCAGTTGGCTGTTGCATTAGGCTTGGTCAAAACTAATAGGAGGCAATCCAATAGAAATATTAACAACAGAGACAATAGTATACCATATGGAAGGGGAAGTGGAAGAGACAGAGACAGAGATAGAGACAGGAATGGATCTATAAGAAGAAATGATCCACCGAATTTAAGGCCACGCCGTATAGTTGGTAAAGAAAGGGAATCTCCAAATTTCAGGCCAAACACTGTACAATCGAGAGCAGTTATCAAATCAAAGAGTATCAATAGTAGCATTGCTGGTAATAACGAAAATAGCATACTAACGTTCCGTAATGCATCATTGATTCCATTTCTAAGAATTGAAAATTTAATTGATGGAGCTTCTGAGTCTGATATTTTAATGGTTTTAAGCAAATTATTCGGTCCTATTTTGAAAATACTCAAGATGAGGTGTTCCAGGAACAACAGATATTCAGTCACTGCCGAAGTTTTTCTTTTCAGGGATGATGGTTTAGAAGAGAAGGCTAAGAAACTTGATGGTATTATAGCAGATGAAAGAAAATTGAAAGTTACTGTTGATTATCATTCAAAAATTATTAATTCAGATAAACTTTGGGAAGAAGAATTAAAAGATGTAAGATTAGCAAAGCAACAACTGATGAAAAGGTTGAAAGTATCACAAAATTAGCTGTGAATTTTATAGTATCTTATTGTATCTGTCTATCGTTTAGGTTTTTTTTGTTCCCTCCTTCAGCCTTTTTCTTTTCTTTTTCTATTTCTATTTCTATTTCGGTATGTGTGTTGTTTTTTCCCTGCCCAGATTACGTTTATAGAAAACAAAAATAGAAATTCTTTACTATAGAAGTTTGTGTATTTATAAATGCAAATGTTTATTTATACAGATAAAGTTATGAAAGGATAATATAAATATATGATATTATATAAAGCGAAAATGAATTATTGTAAAGACACTAAATTATTCATGATCCAAAAATGAATCCCAGCTCAAATATTGTAAAGATCTAGCATAATATAAAGGATTTTTTGCATTTTCATCATCATATTCAGCTTCATAAGTTTGGGTATTTAATGCACCTTTATGAGAATTAGTTAAAGGACCTCTGAAAGTAATTTGAGGCATAACAACAATATCATCAACTTGTGTTGGACCTTTTGATAAAGTAAATAATCTGTAATTGAATATATCAGTTGTTTCAGGTCCAAAAATTTGTTTTGGAACTAGATCTTTATCTGTTCTTGCAATTCTGTAAACAACTGGATTATTTAATTGATTAAAATATTCAAATAATGTATCAGTGAAGATCGATTCACTTGTATATTGGATTAAAGGTTCACCATTAGAATCCAAATTTTCATATGCTTGTTTCCAATCTATACTTTCAATTTGTTGATCATTATTAAGTGCAATATAAACAATTTTTGAAAGTAATTTAGCTAAAAATGGATGATGAGATTTTGATTGAAAAATTTTAGAGCTAAAAGTTAATCTTCTATTATATAATATATCCCAATTAACGTCATTATAATCGATATTAATACCAACTAAAAATTTACTAGGTTTTAAAGTTGATTGATACCAAAATTTAACAGGTTTAGCATCTAATGTATCAATATCAGCGTAAACTCCACCGTTAACGAATACAATTAAATACTTTAAAAATTCAAATTTTAATCTTAAATCTGGTAATTTTAAATAAGCATCAATTATTTCAGGCATTTCATGACTAAAATGATCATAAAGTTGTTGTTGAGCTTCATCAAATGTTAATAAATTATGATTAAATTCAGAATTTGCAGTTCTCCACCTTTCCATATGTTGGAAACATTTTGATGGGAAAAAAGTCGAATCTGCTCTATGTTTCCATAATTGAATAATATTATTTTCAATTTCTCCATTGTTATCATATGGGAAATAGTATTTAAACCTTTTCTCAATTGAATCAAATTTTTTAATGTTTAATTTTGGAGGTGATTCTCTAAAAGCTTTGAAAATACTTGTAGAATTGGAATCTCCAAAATTCCCACCTCCTAAAAGTTGTAAAGATGCATAGTGTGGATCAAAAGACGTAGTATTGGATAAAAAGAAAACACAGAAAACGAAAACTGATATTGTAGTAATCAATAGAATTTTAAAATTCTTTATTTGTTTGATCAACTTGAAATAACAGTCTTTCAGCTTTGAAGTATATCCCGATTTTGAAGACTGGAACAGGAACATGTTTTCGTTGAAAGGGTCCTGTATGCCGACCTGACGATGTGTTCTCCTAGACATTGAATCCATCTTGGTCCTCCTTAACTGGCCGTCTCTGCTGTTTTTTCTGCAAACACACAAGGTTTTGCAGCTTCAACAAAAAAACACGGAAAACGCCTTTTTTTTCTCGAAGACTCGTCGATTGCTTCTACACACAATTTACACGTCGTACACAATACTATGTGGCTGCATTCACTGGGTTGGAGTCTAGTAGGGACATGATGTGCTGGTAGTTGATGTACATCTGTTCCAATTCGGAGACATTCATGTCGTTGAACGATTTTTCAAATTTTTTTAATTGCCGTATCTCGTCAATAGCAGCTCTAACGTCTTTAACAGACGATTCCTTGTCCATGTTACTTAACGAGTTGTCACGGCTTCGTAGATTGCCAAATATCCCATGACTGTTTTGTATATTACGAGAGTACGACATGTTTATCGGTGTAATTGTAGACCCTTCAGGTATGACCCCGGGTGTACCTCCAACCGAAGAAGGTGTAGTTGTGAGTCCATTGGTATTGTTAACGTTGTTGCTACTACCAAACAAGGAGGAACTAATAAAACTGGTGGCCCTGCTTCTGATATTGATTGGAGTCCTGATGTTTGTAGCACTATTGTTATGATTAACTGTGGTAGTGCCGGTGCCGATGCTGGTGCTGGCACCGTTGTTGGTATTGATGTTGCTTATGGTGGAACTGTTAGAGTCTCTATTAATTTTAGTTGGAGTATGTAGCAGATTCGATGCATCATTATTACTATTATTGTCAAAACTAGCATTGGAATCATTACTACGAAAACTTTTCATTACCTCTCCCATGCTTGTTGTAAATTTAACAATTTTATCCTGTGTAGATCCTGCACGATTTCTTATTTTATCGTTCAACTCGTTTGACTCTTCTTCCTTTCCTTGGCTATTTTCGTTACTTTGTATTGGGAAAGGAATTTTATCCTTTTCATTTGATTCAAGAGAGTTTCTAGGTTCAGTGCTTGAATTACTTATTACATTTTGAAAAGCATCATTTTCTTCTAATTGTTTCAATAAATCATTATCATAGTTAGTTTCATTTTCTACTATTTCATTCAGAATTTCATTGCTACCACTACTTAACCATGATACTTTGTCAATAATATTTTTCAAACTTGAATCTATAGCTTCACTTATGCTTGCCAATCCTTCATCTGCGTGAACTACTCTAGTAGGTAAAGTAAATTTACTATAATCTATCATCCACGAATTACTACTTGTATTACCACTATTATTGCTGTTACTATTTTCATTTGTAGCCGTGGTGTTGTTGTTGTTATTGTTGCTATTGCTAGTATTAGTACTAATATTACTACTGTTACCATAATTGAAAAAACCTAATGAGTTCTTATTAATTTCAACTAATGGGTTATTGTTTTTAAATTGCTGAACTTTCTTATCGATTAATTCCAGTTTTATTGGTTGGGTTAACAATTTCAACATATCATTTCTATCATGTTTATAACCTGGGGATAAATTAATATCATCAGATGGTATTCCTAAATTTAAATTATCTAATGTTACACTACAAAGGTATGATATTGAAGCCTCAAAATTGGCACAAACATATAATAATTTACCCTTTTCAATTTCAAATTTATTATCACAGAAAATGTATTCATTACTAAATCTTTTAATTAAATTTAATTGTCTTATTAAAAAATATTCTCTTAAATCTTGTAATTTAATTATAGTAAATATTAAAATTGGTAAATAGATATCAGTATTTAAAGTAGTTTTATTGGTTAATTCTTGAATAATTGAACCAAGCTTTTTATGAATTTTAATTAAATATTTCATTTTCAATGTAGGTGATCTTTCAGCTGTTAATAATTCAAATTCGGGTAAAATTATATCATTTAATTTTTTAATAAAATTTAATTCGATTTCTTCAGGTAAGTCTATATCTAAATGTTTAAAATGAATATGCAAAGAGCTTAAACTTCCTAATTTATTACAGAATTTTTCATTTATTTCAGATTCATATTCATCAATACTGATATTCTTATTGGGGAAAACAATATTATTATAAAATTCATCACATAATAAACGTTCAAGTATTAAATTATATTTATATTGCTTGCATTCGATATTATCATTATCTGTTAAATTATTTGATAATTCAAATTTTCCTTCAGTTTCAATATATTTCAAAACTTCATCATTAAATCTTTTATAGAAACTTTGGAAAATTTCACTTATTTCAAAACTTGCTAAAGATCTTGTAAATTTTGGTTCTTGTAATTCTTTTAAAAATCGTTCATAACTTCTCACCAAAGGCATCGGTAAGTCGTTTGTTGTTGCGATTTCAAATGACTCTATATAAGAAGAATTATCTTGTTTATCTTTAGTTTTTATACTATCAATACTATTATTATCAACGTTATTTCCTTGAATTTTCCTTATTTCATTATTAATCTCAGTATCTAATGTAATAGAGGTGTCTATTTTTTGAACGTTATCGTCAATAATTATTGTATTATCAATATCGATATTAGCGGTATTATCGATATCACCAATATTATCATCATTTTTTTCATCTCTAATATCAGATATATACAACGATTTCTCTATATTGTTAGAAATGGTTTCATTGTTGTCATTTACCGAGTTATTATTTAGTTGATTGATATCATCGGTATCTATAGTCTCGGATTGGCTTCCAATATCTGAATTTGACACGTTTGAATTGGTGTAAGACAGCGAATCGGCTGAAACATCGTACGAGTTGGCAATAGAAGTTTCAGGCTTCCAATCTGTCTTGACTGGAGGGGTGTGAAACATGTCTATTGAGTACAACAACGCCTTAATCTGGTACCCTTACCATTCAGAAACAGGGATTTCCCCTTTAAATTCCGAACGAACAGTTTCACAGCGAGATTTTTTTTTTTTTTTTTCGTTTTTTCGTTTTTACATGTTTTTTCCAGATGAATAAATAGTATATAAGGGAATCTATATATGTGTTACATTTATATATATACACGTTTCTTCTGACGAGACCATCAATTGATGATTTTCTCCTTTTTCAAGTATTCCACAATGGTTTCTACACATTGTTCAACGGATTGTTTGTGTGTGTCAATATGGATTTCTGGCTTTTCAGGAGCTTCATAAGGATCGTCGATACCGGTGAAGTTTTTGATTAAACCTTGTCTAGCCTTTTTGTATAAACCTTTAGGATCTCTCTCTTCTGCAACATTTAAAGGAACGTCAACGTAAACTTCAATAAATGGTAAATTTGCTTCTTCGTGTAATTTTCTAGCAGCATCTCTATCCTTTTTATATGGTGAAATAAATGAAGTTAAAGATATAACACAAGAATCTGCAAATAATTTAGCAACTTCACCAATCCTTCTGATATTTTCATTTCTATCAGCTTCGGTAAAACCTAAATCTTTATTAAGTCCAAATCTAATATTATCACCATCTAATCTATAACTTTGAACGCCTTGTTCTAACAATGTTCTTTCTAATGCACATGCAACGGTACTTTTACCTGATGCACTTAAACCAGTAAACCATAAGGTTGCACCGTTTTGTTTAACGAGCTGTTTACGTTCGTCATGGGTTAAGTTGTGATGCCATGTGATATTGGTTGCCATTTTAGTATTACGTTCTATATGTGGTTGGAGTGGGAACTGTAGAGAAACTGGTCCAAAAGGGTGAAAGGAGAGGAAGGAGAGGACAAAGTGGAAAAAGAAGTAAAGAAAGAAGTAAAGAAAGAAGAGAACCCTTTCTTTTCACGTTTCCCCCAAAACCAGACACAGCATTATCCAATGTGTGTCTCCATTTATCAAAACACTGCTTTTGTCACTGGGAAAATGCTGTAAATCCATTTCAGTGGAAATTTTTCAATCAAAACTTCTCGGACTTCCTAATCGGGTAGAAAAATATAGAGCCACAGTTGGGTCACGTGCCTACACTGCTGTTTTTTTGTTTTTTTTGCCAATTTTTTGTGTTCTTATGGCACTGCTCCGGTTGCGAACTCGCGACCTTCTCGGTTTTCCGGTGTGCGGGGGCCTGCTGCACATAACCGCTACGCCAAACGGGATAAAAAGAAGGGGCGAAGGTTTTGCAACACTCCACTGAATCTGGTGGGTTTTCAGGGTTTTTTTTATTACAGTCTATTTGGTCCTATATTTGTGGCCACTCAGCACAATAACTCATGTGCTGTACTATTATAGCTACGGTGGCACCAAAATCAAGCCTAGAAATTTCATACGCTGCAACTCATATATTTTTACACTCGTCTAAGAAAAACAGTGGTTTTCAATTGTTTTTTCGTTTTTCATTAAATTCACTCCATTTTTCAAAATTTGATGAAATCCGAGCACGTGACTTTATCAAATGTCAAAATATTTTCATTTATAACTAACTTATTTGAAAAAAAAATAATTTTTTTTTTCCCATACTTTTAGTAATTTTTCAAAAAGGGGAACCTTCAGTATCCACTACTGTCCTCAATTTCATCCATTAGTATATAAATAAAATGGCGAAAAACCAACCGAAAACAGGAAAACAGAAACAGTTTAAATTTACCAGGAAACCAATTTTCAACATCCATCATACTTTTGAACCGTTATTTTCAGCAAAATGTCATCCAAGCAAACCAATTTTCATAACCGGTTCAGGTAAAGGTGAACTTAAATGTTATAAATACGATATCGACAAATTATTAGAAATTTATCAAGACCAAGATAAATTTCCGTATGATATAAGTGATAATAAACTTGACGATTTTGATGATGATTCAATTATATTAGGTTGGAATACTAAAAGACATAAAAAATCTTGTAGAGATTTATGCTTTGATTTACCTTCTAATGGTGAAAAAATCCACTCTATTGGATCCGAAGGTGTTATTAAAACTGCCGATGTTGAAACAGGTCAAGTTATATGTAAATATATATCTGAAAAAGATGCAAGTAAATTTACAAAATGTTTATCAACACCTAATAAGAATTTTTTGATTGTAGGTGATGAAGACGGTAATTTGATGTGTCATGATACTAGAGACAAACATTTGAAATTATTGTTTGATCCATTCAAAAAATTACATTCTGGTGAAGGTATAAATTCAATTAATTATTGCTGGCCTAAAAGTGATTATAAAATTATTACAACTGGTAGTTCAACAGTTTGTGAATTAGATTTAAGGAAACCTGGAAATCCACTAAATATAAGTGAAGATCAAGAAAATGAAATTTTATCCTCTTGTTGGTTAGATCAAGAGAAACAAGAAACTATGATATGCGGTATGGCGGATGGTGTTGTAACTACTTGGAAACCTTCTGTTAATAGTTGGAACGATCAAATTAGTAGAATCAGAATCAATAAAGACGAAACAGTCGAAAGTTTGATTAGTGCTATGGATCCTGATTCTAGATATGTTTACGGTGGTTGTTCAAATGGTCATATTGCTAAAATTGATATTAAAGGAGGTAAAGTTGTTGAAAGATTTTTACAATACGATCCAGAAGATGAGAAGAAAACAGACGAAGTTTTAGGATTGGATCTAGATTACAATTACAGATTGTGCAGTTATGGTACCGATGGTTTTAAAATATGGGAAAATGAGGATGAAGTTGATAATGATCAAGGAGATGATGATGATGATAATGATAATACTAAAGATGAAAGAAATGACGATGACAGCGATAGTGATAGTGCAATGAATACTAGCGATTATGGTAATAGTTCCGATGAAATTTCAGAAGATGAATCGAAACAAGATGAGGTAGAAGACGAAGCTGTGGAGAGCACCATTAAAAAAAGATCATTATCGGAATCATTAAAGCGCCGTTTGAATCCATCATCTGAACCAGACCAAAAGAAATTGAAAAAGGAAGAAGAGGAGGAGGCAGAAGAAGAAGAAGAAGAAAAAGAAGAAGAAGAAGAAGAAGAAGAGGAAGAGGCAGAATTTGGAAATGAAGTCCCTGATAGTGATGATGATACAGATTTTTCAGGCAAAGTTGTAGAACTGGGATCCATTAGAGACAAGATTTTGGCGCAAATAGACAATCCGACAGACGAAAACAGCAAAAGGGGTAAAAAGAAATTCAAAAAAGAGAAAAAAAGGGGCCAACTTGCTGCAAACCACGGTATAGCCCGTTTTGATGACCTGTAGTCCTCCGTAGCACACTTTGTATAGCCACCAAACTCGAAAGAAACAATGTTCAACACTTAATTAAGTTGGAAAAATCCGCGTTGAACGTCTTTTTGTGCAACTCCAAAGAAATCAACTCAGTTTGCCATATACGCTTTTTTTCCTTCTCAATCCTTTCTGTAGTGGTTTTGTATTTCCCTTTGTGTGTAAGAAGAGTTAGCTTTTTATCTCGTCATTCTAGGTCCACCCTTGTCATATCATCTTCTAATCTCATATAATGACAGATTCTCATACAACCGCTGTATCACCAGACACTCCTTCAAACACAAATCCTACTAGCGAGGAACATAACGCCATTGCTGCTGCAAATTCATTACAAAATGTGAATACAAATTCTGATAGTAACCATATAAAACAAATATTACCTTATGAATCTGAATCTACTCGTTTAAAACAGAAATGTAAAGATTTGAAACAGAAAATCACAGATATTGAACAACAAAACCAAGTTAGAGCTATAGGTATATCAAGAATGAAAGATTCAATTTCAAGATTAAGATTTGAATATTCATTGTTATTAGAATCATTAGAGAATAAAAATTCAGAATTACCAATACCCAATTTAAAAGATTTTGATATTTCAAATATTGACGCTGATTCAATCGAATCTTTAACTTTATCAGACTTAACAACTGTGCTATCTAAAACTTCTCTTAATTTAATAGATATTAAAAAATTATTACCTAATGCTTTAGGAGATTTAATTGCTGAAAGACAACAGAAATATGTTTCTGAAGCTTCCCAAAATGCTTTATCATCCACTCATACAATTATAAGAAATCGTCGAAAGAGAGGTATGAATGGTACAGCATTTGCAAAGAAAAGAATTAGAGATCCAAGAGAACCTAAAAGGCCAACAAATGCATATTTATTTTTTTGTGAATCTGAAAGAGATCATATGAGATCTACTTGGGCTCGTGATCATCCAAATGATCATTTAGATTTACCAAAAGCAATGACAGAAGCTTGGAAAAAAATGACTGATGAGGACAAAAAACCATATTTTGAAATGTATGAAAAGGATAAAGCTAGATATCATAAAGCTGTACAAGAATTCTCAGATATACTTGAAAAAGAAAGATTAGCTGCAGTTGCAAGTGCAAGTGCTTCTGTTGAACCAGAAATTGCAACACCTGCTAGTGAAATTACAGTAGATGGTGCTGAAGACGAGGAAGAAGAAGAGGCTGAAGGAATTGAAGATGAACCAACAATAAATCACGAAGAAGAAGAAGACGAAGAAGAAGAAGCAGATGAAACAGGTACAAACAATATGACAGATAAAATTGTACGGAACGAGAATGATGATACAGATGATGAAATCATTCTCGATGAAGATAAAAGTATTGTAGAAAATAAAAATGTGGACGAAGAAGAAGAAGATGACGACGAAGAAGACAGGGAAGAAGAACAAGACGAGAGCCATATTATTGACACCGAGTTAAATTCTGAAAATTTAAGCGTAATGGAAGAAGAAGAACATGAAGAAGAACACGAAGAAGAACATCCCGATTTTGACGACCAAGAAGGTGTTGATGTATCTGTTTTAAAATCTGAACCTGATGATATAGGAAGTGAATTATAAAAATGATTTCCCAGAAAATTTGTTTTGAGAAAAGTTTTCTCTGTTCGGCTTTGACTTTGACTTTGTCTTTGTATTTTAAAAAACCAATGGTTTTATCTTATTCTTTTAAATATTATATAAACCATATGTATGTGTTATTTACTGTCAATCTTCTTATTTATTACTTTTGTTAATGATCATTTCAATACAAAATAATTTATTATCTATAATTATTTTCTATATAGTATATATATATACAAATTTACAAGAATTAACGTTTTCTTCTTTTTGCTTTATAAAATCCATTTTCATCTTTGTTATCTCTACGCTTTTCTCTAACTTTCTCATGCTTTCTAATTTTCTTTCTAGCTGCAAGGGCTGGATTATTAAGTGATAATTGTGCTCTTCTAGTCTTTCTTTCCTGTCTTCTATATTGAATAGTTTTCATAGCTGATGAAAGTAGAATATTATAATCAGAAATACCTATTTTCTTAGATAACTTATTCAAACACGACGCTGCCAATGTAGGTAATGCCTTTTCTTCATCTTCGCCTTCATAAATTTCTTGTTCAGAAATATGAAGTAATGGAATTAAAATTGTATCAGAAAGTGCATTCTTCAATTTTTCTTCATTCAAGAAGGTTGTTAAAAATTCAAAATATGAAATAATTGCACGTTTTGTAACAAGTAAATCTTTTATATCTCTTGAATCATTTTTCAAAATGGTTGCACATCTATTTAATGCCCAGTCAAATGCATTATCAAATGTTTTACTTCCATCATCTTCATTATTCTTTTTATATGAAATAAATTTAGTGTTTTCCTTTTCCCATTTTCTTGAAATATAAACCAAATTCGCAATACATTGAATGGCAAGTTTTTCAGAAATATCAGGTGCACATAATTGACGGAATGTTCTATATGCAATAGTTTGAATAAAATCGTCACTAATTTTGAATTCTAATCTCGAATCTTCACCTTGTTCAATGACTTCTTTTAAAAATTTAAATATCAATCTGGAAGAAATTAATCTAACCCATGAATGTGGGTATAACATACAAGAGATAATGTTATTCCAAATTTCCTCATAATTTTTAGTAAAAACATTTGTTTTCAATAATAATGATTCTATTACACTCAAACATGAATAAATCATCTGCCAATCTGCGTTAACGGTAGAGTTCAAAGAATCTAGATCATTATCTTCATTATCTTCATTATCACTTTTTTCTTCATTATTGACTTTATTTGCTAATTTTAATGTTTTCTTTATACGGTCAAATGCCAGCATATCCATGGATTCACTAGAATCGTAACCAACTGAGTTAATATAAATTTTGTAAACATTTAATCCACATCTTATTAATAATACCTTTTTATTTTGATTTAACCAAACACATGTATATTTTTCAACAAATTCTAAGTCCATTCCATTATCATATAACCTTTTAAACATTAAACCTAATACTTCAGATGCACTTTCTCTACAACTTGGACTATCATCAGTAACAGAAACATTAGCTAATGCAATAAAAAATGAAGTTGTCAACTTAGTTAACAACTCTTTTGATGATTTCTTAACAATAGTTAAAATTAATTCCATAACTGATAATCTACCAGCTTGAGCTGGGTATTTCAAATTATTGATAATTAACTTGAATTGTTTTTCCAATCTACCTCTACTCTGATCATATTCCATAAGGAAATGATAGAAAACAGTTCTAGCAACTTGTCTAATCTCTGCAGTAGTACTTGTAACCATCAACCTTGACACTATATCCATACAATCATAGATCTCTGGAATCATAATATGCTTATGAGTAATACTTTTCAAAAATCCAAATGCTGTTCCTTGCCTTTCTGGAGCATCCAAATCCGGTTCAATTTTTTTCAAAATATAACTGATTGCCGAATCTTTCAATTCTAAATCATTTTTATACCTTATAACACTACTTAAAAACTTCAAACAATTTTGTGATATCTCATTATTTGTACTTGGCATATCTTGTAATATTGCAAGTACGTGATTTGCAGAATCTGTAAATTTAGAATCAGTTTCTGTATCAAAGTCCAGTTTAACTAACATAGTCAAAAGTTTTAATGCAGAAATAACAACACCTTCATTTTCTGATAATAAACTTGATTCTAACAATGGAACAAATGGTGCCAAATAAGATGCTTTAAATAAGTTTTCATGTTTAGAAATAGCTGTTTTTAGCAAATCAAATGAGAATTGCTGTAAAGTTGTAACATATAAAGAATATTCTAATTCAGTTTTCTGTGCCCTTGAATCCAATTGAACCAAGAATCTTTCTGTTTTTTGATCAACTGCTTTGGCTTTATTCTTTTTCTTACTTTCAACAATTTCGTTTGCTTGATCAAAAATTTCTTTACATAAAACCAAAATATCAGTGGATGAAGCTTCTTCATTTCTATTTAAACCATGAGCAAATCTTTTCATTAATTGTTCTAATTTATTTTGTGATTTAAGTGATAATCTTTCATTAAGTAAATATTTAACAGGTGTTAACAAATGATTAAAATCTTTTAAGAAAATATTAGCTGCAATCAATTCACCAGTATCAAAACTTTTATTATGTTTAATTTCTTTTGTTTTGCTACTATAACCATTTGATTCCTTCTCTTCAGAAGCTTCACCGAATGTATCGTTCATAAGACATTCCATAATCATATCAACAGAATCACCCAACGAACCATGTTCCATATACGGACTCATAATTGTAAGTAAATGATGAATTGTAAAACTCAAAATATGAATTTGAGGTCCACGGGTTAAAGCAGATTTTAATTCTTTGATAATAAACTTTAAATAATGCGGTCCCAAAAAGATTGCAATTCTACCTAAATGTTTTCTAACTGAATCTCTTAAATTTTCTGATCTAGCTCTCAATATTTGACAAATATTCGTTAAAGAACCTGCAAGTTCAGAATTAATTTTGGATTCTGAACATGACATAATCAATGAAACTAATGCCTCAGAGATTGGAACTCTAATAAGAACAGTCTCTTCATTTCTAACTGATAATATTTTCTGTAATTTAGGTATGATTTCTAATGTAACAAAAGTATCAATTTTTTCGATCTTTGGATAATCATTTGGTTTACTTGTTGAACCTTCAATAGACCATTCTCTCATTGCAGCTGACATAGAAACAATTAATAAAATGGAATCTCTTAATTTTTCCTCTTGTTGTTCTTTTCCATTAGCGCTATTCATTATACCAACATATCTTGTTAAAATAGCTCTAAATTGATTCCATGATGTATACTGTGCTAATGTCTTAATGATATTAATGGTCTCGTTAGCAACATTTCTATATTTTTCATCAGTCCAAAATGCAAAATGTTCAACAATTGGGAAAATATAATGTGCAATACTATTATTTGTTAATTTTGGTGCCAATTTAATCAATACTCTAAGAGCTTTTTGTCTTCTAAAAGTTTGTAAATGAATAATGTCTTCAAAAAAATTAGATTCATCATCTTCTTCATCATATTTTAATAAAATTTTCATATCATCAAGTTCATTGTAATATTTGATATGAGAAACTAAATGATCTAATACTTTAACATATTCTACTCTAACTAATTCATTTTTCTTTTTAATACCTGTTTTTATTAAAGGTATTATAAATTCTTGTAGTTGATCTAAGTATTCTTTTGCATCAGTTTCTGATTTCTCAGATAAACCATCTATATATCTGGTAAATGTATAAGAAGCTGATGATCTTAAAGATTGATCATTTTCATCATTTATGAAAAACATACACGTATAAAGAATTGGAATCCATTCAATAACAGTCAATTTATTATATCCTTTTTCATTAATATCACTAAATGCATTTAATCTTCTATCATAATCAGGTTCTCTAAATCTTTTTGAATCGTAAGCATTTAAATCTATAATCAATTGACATATATTTTCAAATTCAACAAATCTTGTACTAACACCATAGAAAACAGTTGAAACAACATTCCTCATTTCTGATTGTTGACATTTACTGTATAATTTTGCAATATTTTTATAAACAGGTAAAATTTCATCAACTGAACAATCATAATCTTCAACAAGTAATGCAATCATTCTCACAACATCAACTTTAACACTTAAATCGATTTGTGATCCCGGTTTCTCTAAAGCCATAGTTAATGAATCAATTAAAACCTTTCTATTGCTGTTATCAGTAACATAATCATTTGATACAAATGATAATAAAATTTGAACAACTAAGGAATTAACTTCACTATTTGAACTATGATCAAAGATTAAAACTAACGAATTCAAACATTCTGAAATAATGATACTTAAAAGTTCTACAATTTTATCATCTTTTGCAGGTAAATTGATCAATGATGTGATAAATTGTAAAACAAGAACAAGAACAGCATCTTTTGCATTTGAATTTGGTAAAATTGAAAGTAATGCTTTAACAGGTCTAAAAGAATCCATATATAAGAAAAATAGTCTATTTGGATGACACCACAATTTTGTCATAATTTTCAATAATGAAGAGGCACTACTTAAATTTTCTTCTCCAAATTTATCCATTTTAGATTGAACTAAATTATTGTAGATAACATCGGAATAAGGAGACCAATCAAAATCATCACCAAGATATTGAGTTAATTGATATAATAATTTAAAACCAGATTTCCTACCATTACGGGCAGATTTTTCAAATAGATTATCGTCTTTATAATAATCAAGATTTGATAAAACTTTTTCAATAACTGATAATGCATAAATTAAGGGTTCAATCAAAACAGTTAAACATTGTCTATGGTTTCTACCAAGAGTGTCGGTAACTTCAAGATTCATATTTAGGAAACCATTTATATGTTTTAATAATTTCCTAGTAACATCAGGTAATTCAACATCAAATGAATTAAAATCAAATTTACAAAATGTTAGCTTTAAGAAATCGGTAACATAAGTATCTGTTAAATTATTTAATGATTTAACAGCTGCAACTTTTCTACCTAATTTTGTACTATTTGTTTTTAAAGTTTGTGCTCTACCAAACAAAATTCTTAAGACCAAAGGCATTAAAATTGGTATATCGTTTGATTCAATAGTAGATTTTTCTTTATCTTGTAAAAATACAACAATTTCATCTCTAAATAAGGTATCATCTAATAAATTTTTTAAATGTTTTGAATATTTATTATATATTGGATTTTTCATATTTAATAAACAATCTAATGCCAATTTTTGTAGTTCAGTTTGTCTATCCATTAATAAAATCAACAATAAATTTTTAATATTTTCAACTGATGGAACAGATTTCAAATTTTTAAAATGTGTTAATAATTCAATTAAACCATTTCTATCTGCCATTGTCCAACCTTGTAATAAAGAACCTACAGATGCTTCACCAACATCGTCTGCATCTTCATTAATAATGAAAGGTAACAAATCTTGAAAGTTTGACTCTGCTAGTTGAGGTATTTTGTTTAATAATTTAATAACTTGGTATCTTGTAAAATCTGTGAATAAAATTGAATTTCTTTTAGATTCTGAGAAATTAATAATTGCATGATTAACTGATTCATAATTATGGTAATTATCTTCAAAATTATTCAACATGGTATGTAAACGAGAATCTTGTGGTAACCAATCCGATAAATCTGATTTATTATCTAATAAATCATCGAAATCATAATTTAAGTAAGGTAATTCAATTAAATTAGAATAATTCATTGAAATAAATTCCATTACTAAATTCCAAGCAAGATCTGAAATTTGATTTATAACTTTAGCTGTGAATTCTTGAACTCCTTGCCAAGAAGGTGAAAACTTATTTGATAATTGACCAAATATGAAATTTGTTATTACATGGTTAGTTAATATTGATTCAGATGAATAATCTTGAGCCAAATTTCTAAATTTCAATGGAACATCTCTTGCATGTTGTAAAGTCAATGGTATCTGTTCAATTATACGACATTTCAAGATTGCATCAGGTATTTCATCACCAGATTTATTGATTAATGATATGATTAAATTAAGTGTTGTTTCTCTAATTTCATGTGAAGGTAGTTTTAATGTTGAAGCTAATAATAAGATGATTTCATCTTTATGATTTTTAATCAAATCAATTGAATTGGTATTATTTAAATTTATTGATGAGATGAATTTTTCAAAATTGATAATAAATATTTTACTTTGGATTAATTTTTTAAAATCTTTAAAAGTTATTGACAAAATATCAGCGATTTGATTATCTGATAATTTTTGACTTATAAAAGCACCAATAGTTGCACCATAAACATCTAAAATAAAGAAATCTGAATTCAGATCAGAAGATTGTAATAATAATAAAAATTTGATTAATAAATTAGGCTCAAATGTAATAGTTTTACAAAATTTCAAAATCAACAATCTCCAATAATTATTTATTAATGCATTTTTGTTTTCAATTTTTTTAATATTTTTAAAACTTTCTAAAATGAAAAATTTGAAATCATTTGGAATTATAATATTGAAATCATTTGACTCATTATTCAAATTTTTTGAATTTATTTTTTCTAGGAAATATGTAATTTCTTTATAATTATCCTTCCAATTTGAAGTTACAAAAGAAGTTATGTAATTTTTGGAGAATTGTATAGTTCTTTCTTTATTTAAATCAATTGAAGAATCAATGAAAGCTAAGAATGCACTACCATCATCCAATTTCGACATAACTTTCATAATTGAAATATGACATTTGCTTAAATTGACCATATCTAAGTTTCTAATTAAGATAGAACACCAGGAAGCCATTGAATTTACAAATTCTATTTTTCCAATAGGTTCATCATTATCATCAATCAAATTTAATGAAACTTCATATAATTTTTCAATAAATACAGTTATTTTAGACCAATCATCAACTCTTCTACCAGATTCACCAAAAGACAATGTTAATAAAGTTTGTGTGAATGAAGTTAAATAGTTGAAATTCATTGAATCAGTTATTGAAATAATTTCTTTTTGAAGAGTTTTTAAAATTGTATCATATAATATTAATGAATTTTCTTTAGTTTCTGTATAATCTAACAAATCCATTATTATATCTGATAAAACAGAAGTGAATTTTGGATAAGTTAAACATTTTTTCGTTAAAGCAGGTAAAATTATACCAGTTTTGGAATGCATAACACAATTTGCACTTTTCAAAGATTCACAAAACATAATAGTTAAACCTAAATGGTAAGAGGAAAGATTTTCATTATCGTCATTTAAAATTGATGTATTAAAAACTTGATCAAGGAAAGATTGTAAATTAGATAATTTTGATTTTCTAATTAAAAATGATAAAGCCTCTGAAGAAAATCTTGTAACATAATCTTTATTTTTGATTGTTAATAAAGGTAACAAAGTATTGAATGTGGGTATTAAATCCGAGCACAAAATTTTGGATAAATATTTAAATATATAAGCTAAGGTATTGAAAATTAATTCTAATGACTGAGGATCTTGTTGATTTAAAGAAATTTCCTTTATAACTATTAAAGATCTTTGATAATAAGGCATGAAATCGGGTCCTAGATCGTGACAAAATTGTGATAATAATTCAAGAGTTGGTTGTAGAGATAATGAATCATTTAATAATAAAGTTTTCTCTAATATATTGAATATTTTATCTTTATAAAACAAAAGTTGAGGTAAACTCATTGAAATTGGTTCAACATAATCAACCAATTCTTGGAAATTCTTTGATAAATTAACTTCTCTCCAGTGTTCTAAGGTTGATAGAAAATGTGAAACTTCAACATCATGGAAAGCTTTTCTTTTGATATCTTTTAAAGGGTCGATTTTGATAGCATCAATACGATCCCTAAAAGATTGATATCTCCATTTTCTAGTGGTCTGAGTTTTGGCCACTTTTTTGACCATTGTGTGTATGTGGAACTGATTTCAAAGGCAAGTTTGTAGTCAAGCTTGTGTAAATCAGAGAAGAGTGAAAAAAAAAATTTTTTTTTTTTCCTTTCAGGTTTCTTTTCAAGTTTTTCTTTATCGCTTGACAGCAGAAATCGACGCGTCGCTATCGGTGAACAACAACTGCACAAAAAAAAAAAATTACGTAACCGCATGTTCCCTTTTTTTTTCCAGTTTAAACACAGATATTGTACAAATACTGTACTTTTTTCTGGGTTTTGCACAAAAACAAGAAGGTGATTCGGTTACAGCTGTATATACATTGGAGTATTTGGATTGGTGGATGAAAACATAGCATAAAACACCACGATGTCTTCTAAAATCACTGAGTCTACAGCGTTGCTTTCAGATAATCCTTATCAAAATGCTACACAGAATCAAACGGATAAAAAGAATGATCAATCCAGTAACAGTAACAATACAGGCAAAACTACAGGTACCGGTGAAATAAAAAATACGAGTTCTATAAATAAGAAGGTTGTTGCCAAACCGTTAGGGCCAAATATGGCACCTCAGCGTACATCACGTATTACACAGAAACTTAAATTATTACCGGATGCCTTAGATTATGAATCCAATGAAGATGATGAGTTCAATGAAGATGATAGTAAAATTGACGGTGATAATATGAACAATAATAGTGAAAACTTGAAGAAAAAAGCAACTACTGCGTTGAAACAATATTCATTACAGAAAATAAAAGATCGAAATGCAAGGAAAGATGCTGAAAGGTTAGGTAAAAAACATAGGTCTATGTTACCAAGGGTTACGGCTTATTGTACAGCAGGTTCATACAAGATGAGAGATTTTATTAGATGGTTGAAAGACAAGAAGCGTTTCCATTCGACGAATCCGAAGTTATTTGATGAATGTATATATACACCTTTTACATATAAGAAATGGAACAACCGTAGGGATAGTTCAAGCAGTAGGAAATCAGAAGAGTCTATTGAAATGAGTAATAATAATAATAAGAACGATTTAATGAATAACAATAGTAATAATAGTAGCAATAGTAATAATAATAAGAAGAAACAATTGATTCAATTGGATGATGAAGGTGGTATAATAGATGTTGGTAAGAATTCAACTGATTTATTTATATTTGAATATGGAGTGATTGTAATGTGGGGTTTTAGTAAACATGAAGAAAGGATGTTTTTAATGGAATTGGCAAAATTTGAGAATGAGAAATTAGCTGATGAAGATGTTCAAAAAGAGGAATTTAATTATTATATAACACAAAGTTATCAACCGAGAATATATAATGATTTTTTCACTTTAAGGGATGATAAGAATCATATGCTTAAATTGAGTATATCATATGCTATATCACAAAGTGTTAAAATTTCATTATTTGAAGAATTAGTTGATAATACAATTGAAGATACGCAAGATATACCAAAACAAATATCACAAACAGGTAAAGTTGAGATGAGTAGAGAAGAAATTATGAAAAGTATTGGAGAATTATTTATTTTAAGGATTAATATAAATTTACATGGATCTATATTAGATTCACCTGAATTAATGTGGTCTGAACCTGAATTAGAGCCAATTTATCAAGCAACTAGAGGATATTTAGAGATTAATCAAAGAGTTGCATTATTAAATCAAAGGTTAGAAATTATAAGTGATTTATTACAAATGTTAAAAGAACAATTAGGGCATAATAATGATGAACAGTTAGAATTGATAATTATATTATTAATTGGAGCTGAAGTTTTAGTTTCGTTAATTAATATTGTAGTTGATATATATTCACGGAAATAAGTGCAGGAGTACGGTAAGGGAAAACCAGGGAGAGCTGAAAATTTTCTTTTATAATAGAGTTATATATGCGTGTAAAGAACCATTAATTATTTAAACCATAAAAAAAAATATTAAACTAATATACAAAAAAATACATAAAGATTATGTAAATATGAGAAATAAAAACCTAATGAAACAGATTAACTTATAATTCTTGAGAAGCTTTTGCTTTAGCAGTCTTCTTTGGTAATAATGATTGGTGAATGTTTGGTAAGACACCACCTTGAGCGATAGTAACGTGACCTAATAATTTGTTTAATTCTTCATCATTTCTAATAGCTAATTGTAAATGTCTTGGAATAATTCTGGACTTCTTGTTATCTCTTGCAGCGTTACCGGCTAATTCTAAAATTTCAGCAGCTAAATATTCTAAAACTGCGGTCATGTAAACTGGAGCACCTGAACCAATTCTTTGAGCGTAGTTACCTTTTCTTAGTAATCTGTGAACTCTACCAACTGGGAAAGTTAAACCAGCTTTAGCTGATCTTGAAGTTGATGCTTTTTCTGAGGAACCTGCTTTACCACCTTTACCGCCGGACATTGTTATTTATATGAGTATTTATTTAATTGTTAAAAGAGGAAGAGATAACACAGGTTTATAGAATAATATATAGAAAGTAGAATAAGGGGATTGTAAAGAGTTTTTATAGTTAAAACGAAGAAATGGGTAAGTTAAGTGGATGACATGTAGATGAAACTTAGATTTTGTGTGAGCGAATAAACGGAAACGTATGTAATGCTTTAAAACAGTATATTGTTCAATACATTTTTGGTGTGCTGAGAATTACGCGCGCACATGTTAACCAGTGGTCTGAACCAACACTATATTGTACGAAATAGGGCAGCAAAACAGGCATTGGCATACAGCTGTACAGGCAGGATCAGCCAGTGGCTAGGGATTGAACACGTAGTTTGTATAAAAGGGACATTATATCCCAGCTGTGTTGTTGTTGAGTCAGATTGTATATATTTCTTTTCCCTGTTCTTTTTTTTTTTCTTTCTTGCCCCTTCTCTCTCCTTTCCCTTTTATTACATTAAGCAACACAAAAAATGGCACCAAAAACCGCATCTAAAGCTCCAGCAGAAAAGAAACCAGCAGGTAAGAAAACCGCAGCATCTACTGATGGTAAAAAGAGAACTAAGGCTAGAAAAGAGACCTACTCATCATATATCTACAAAGTTTTAAAACAAACTCATCCAGATACTGGTATTTCACAAAAAGCAATGTCAATTATGAACTCATTTGTTAATGATATCTTTGAAAGAATTGCATCAGAAGCATCAAAATTAGCTGCTTACAACAAGAAGTCAACTATTTCAGCAAGAGAAATCCAAACCGCTGTTAGACTAATCTTGCCAGGAGAATTATCCAAGCATGCTGTTTCTGAAGGTACCAGAGCTGTTACCAAGTATACATCCGCAGCCACTGCTTAGATTTGTATCTCAGCGTGGTATTTTTATAATCAATTGTATAGTAGTATTAAAGAACGAAAAAAAAGGAAAAAAGAAAAAAAGAAGACGAGCCGCCAGCCACGCCGATCGACTGCATGCGCCACTTCAAATATCCGAGAACTGCACGCACGCGCCACACACACATGTTGGTCAAACAGCTGGGGAAAAAAGCCGTTATTCGCCGATCGACGCGCGTTGATAATTATCCGAACACGGGCGAGTGGCGGTGGCGGTGGCGGGTGGCGAAAAAAGGGAAAAACGCTGTGCAAAAGAGCCACACACACACACACGCAGACGTGCGCATGTGCCGCCTGCACGTAGTCTATCTCCGCCACGAAGCGCTTCGTTCCCACTGTGCCCAGCTGGGCACATATCGGTAGCACTGCAGCGTATCCACACTACAGCACAATACAGCACAGTTGAACCACAATACAGCACAGTAGAACCACAGTGTAGCACAGCAGACACTTGCCATAGTGCATGCACCATTTGGCAGCAGAACTGCCAGTGGGTCCCCTGCGAAATGGTGCACAGAGATCGATGTCGGCAAATTGACGTGCAAACGCATAAATAAATTATGTAATGGCAAACGGCGCAGCTATTATCTGCTATCTCTGTTATTGGATACCGGGGGGATACTGGGGGGATATTTGGGGGGATATTTGGGGGTAGATTTTCCCTTTTTTTCCAGAGCTGGTAAACTTTATTGGCTACTGGTTTCCTGAGTCGTTTTGCCATCTTGCCAGCTCTTTTCTTTTCTTTCCTTTCCTTTCCTCTTCTCTTCTTTACTCCTACTCCTCTTCCCCTTCTGGCTGCCCTCCTTCCTGCTTCTGTAGACAGCTGACAACAACCATGTTCTCTCCTCCTACTTCATCCAACCACTCTCAAGATAAAATCCAAAATAAAAATGGCTTAACTGACTTTAATTTCCCAAATACACACACCGATACCGTAATTTCCGATACTAATACTAATACTAATACTAATAATACCAACACTAATAATAACAGAAATTCCGACATGATCTCTCCGTTATCTACTCAAAGTAATGAAAATGATGTAATCGATTTAGATAATAATTTAGATTATAATAACGTTAAAAATAATAACCTTAACCAAACTCATAACCAAGATCCCTTATCAAAAATTGAAAGAGATGTTAGACAAAACAGGAAACCTTCCCTGTTTATTGATAACGATGAATATTCCCTAAGCTCTTCAATAACTCATTCAAGTTTTAATAGTAATAATACCAATAATTCTATTAGTAACAACAACAACAATAATAATAACAATAATAATAACAACAACAATATCAATTCCATTAAAAATAAAAATAAAATCATTCATAATAATGAATCTCACAATTCTCTCATATTTGAAAGATTAGTTCAAGACCCTTTAACTGAAGGTCAACCAATACCCCATTCTCTACCAAGACATGTCACATCTGAAACATTTATCCCAGCTTCTTTAGATACAACTAATCATTTATTATTAAATAATAGTCATACAGATTTAATCGATAAATCAAATGATAATGATAAAACTTTCGAACCTATAGAATTTGGTTTTAATTCAAGAAGATCTTCTTTAGCTAATTTAGAAGCAGCTTTTGGCTCTCGTTCAAGTTCAAGAAGACCTTCAACAACTAATTTATCAAGATCAAATACAAATTCAAGTTTCTCAAATTTAACTCAACAATTCCAAAATTCTTCAACTAAAAGAATACCTCAAAATTCAACTCCAATTAGTAATCTTAATAATTTAAATCAAAATTTACCTCCTTTAACAACAACAATATCAAATTCTTCTGCTTCAAGACAATCTGTTAGTCCAAATGCTAATAATAATAGATCATTTTGTTGCTATGCCGATATTATAGCCCAAGACGATCATGAATCAAGATTTTCAATTAGAAGACCTTCCATTTCCGCTTCTCTCTCAAATCAAAAATTACCAAGAACTAATTCATTCTCTTCAAATTCTAATACAATTTTCGCAAATTCTCCACGCTCTCCTCAAAATTTTACTCATAATTCTTTCCAAAATTCTTTTAGAAATTCTTCAAATTCAATATCAACAAAACAACCTCAAAATGATAATAATTCCAATTTAGATGACCAAATTTTCTCAACTAGTATTAACAATACTCCAAGAGGTTTCTCTGGTAGACTATTAAGTACTAATAATAACAACAACAACAATAATAATAATAGCAGTGGCATCTGCTATGAAGGTTATTCAATGAGAGTATCTAATAGTTTAAATCCAACCTTATTAAGATCTCAAAAATCTGCAGGCGATTCTCAAAAATCCGATGAAGAAAGTATTGCTAGTTTTAAAACTGCCAATTAGTGGTTATGAGCTTTCTTCTCATAACTCATTTCCATTAAGAGATTTTCAAAAAAAAAAAACCAACCTTTACTTTACGTCGTTTACGTTTACACTTGTTCATTTTCCTTCTGATTTGAATATAATATATATGATCCAATTTGCTTAATTTACTTGATACGTTTATTTATTTATTTATTTATCTATTTATTTACTTATTTATTGATTGATTTCCCCGTTTCTTTTCTTGTTCTTGTTCTTGTTCTTATCTTTGTCTTTGTTTTTGTCTTTAGTTCTTACTTCTTGTTTTTAAATTTGAATGCCTTATCGTCTTTTATGTTCTGGTTTTGGTTTCTCTTTTTTTTTCATTTCTTTTAACTGTAATAAAAAACTTTCTTCACCCACTTCACTCCCTTCACTCCCTGTATACGGTCTTTTGTGACTCCATTTGTATTTGATCTATAGTTTTTGTTTCTAATAAATCCAAATTCTTTTTTACTGAAAAAGGAAAAGATGAGAAAGTAGTCAAGGAAGAACATCGACTAACTCGTTTTTTTTTATTACTCTTTGGTTTATATGCTAATATACAATTTTTTTTTATTTCTTTTTTTTATAAACTAAATAGACTAATTTATTCAATACTAAGATAATTTTTCCTATTACCAGTTCTAACAAATCTTCTTAACATCCATTCAACATCTGCTTCTTTATCATCCATTGTACCTAATCTAATTTCAAACATTCTCATTTCAAATCTAGGTCCAATTTCAGATAATTCAACATTATCTTTAGTTTTAACATATAAATGTTGTCTAATACTTATAAAATCTTCATTATTAATAAAACTAATTACTCTAGGTGAATCATTTTTAACACCTGGTGGGAATAAATTTTTTAAAATTGTTGAACACCTTTTACCTAAATTTGATGTAAAATTTTCAAATATTAAATGTGGGTAAACTTCACTTTGATTTGTAACATTAATTAAATCATGCCTTAAAATTACATTATGTAATGTAAATGTAATTGTTGGTCCATGTGGTAAATGTGAAATTGTCATAGTAGTTGGTACACCTCTATGTTCATGAATAACAACTATATCAGTTATACCCGATTTTTTACAAGTTTCAACTAATGTAGGCATAATATAATTACCACGATTAACCCTTACAGAATTTGGAAATAATAATTTAACTTCTTTAGTAAATTGTAATAACCTTGTTGATGGATCCCTTGAAGTTGTTATAATAATTCTTGGTTCAATTAATCCTGATAATGCTGAATATTCATCATCTAATTCAACATTGGAATCTTGTAATGATTCATCATATAAATAATCTTTCTGTAATTGTTTATCATCTGCAACTTCTTTAGATAGTGGCTTACCTGTAGCTAATGCATGAGATAACTGTTGTCTTTTAGCAATAGTATTCTGTTCACGTAATTGCTGTGCTTTCCTATACAAATATTCACGACGTTCACGAGCTTGTTTCCTTAACATATTGTATTATTTCTAGACGTGCTCTGAATAGATCAGGTCAGGCTTTCTTCTCCTAAAGTAGTTGAAAAATGAACAAAAAAAAGTAAAAAAAAAATTTTTTTCTTTCCTCTGAAAAATTCAACTTTTTCCATCTCAAAATTTTTCACTCTAAAAAAGATAGCGCGCCCGTTTATCGGTGCTTAATTTTTTGACATTGACACACACGTTATCTTTCCAACCGCCGGCAGAAACTTCGGAAAGGGTGCAGAGGAACTGCTTGCAGGGCTAAGTAGTAACAACGGCCAGTTGGCAGGTGAATTGAAACAGAAGAAAAGAAGCCTGGCCTCTTGTCCTTTTTTTTTCTTTTTTGTTAGGAAGTCACAGCAAGAAAAGACACACGACTCTACCCCTATACTCAACTTTCCATGTTTCAACCGTTTGAATCAGAATCCGGATATCGATATCTTTCGATCAAGTTGACTACAGATCCATTTCTATTACACGTTACAATAACTGATGAATACGCTGAAGATGCAAGAGAATTTAAAGTTGAATCTAAAAATGAATTTGCCAAAAATACAGGAGAGATCAATTTTTTAACTGATGATAATATCAATACAGAATTTAATAAAATAATTAATAATCTCAATGAAATAAATAAAAAGCTAATAAACGTTTATCGACCTATAAAATTAGGAAAAGTCATTAATTTTAATGATATAAATAACGAAATTGTACTAATAAACAATAAATTCAAGTATACGTTACCTATTTCCAAAATTGATTCAGCTGATGAAAAACTATCAATTTTGAGAATGCTACATAAAAGGAACGTCCTGTTTTCATCAATTCAGTGCAAAAGTATCCAAATTTTGAACGACGATATAGAAATTAAAAATAAAATAATAAAAACGCTGGCGGAATCTAATTTTAACTCTTTTGAAAACAATAATAAAAACGTAGATATTTTAAAACATAAAAAAATATGTGGCATGTTTAATGATCATATAAAGCCCAGATTAACATCCGATGGAAATGACTGTTTGGAAAGACTAAGTGATATATTAAATCATAGTACTGATATAGACATTTCCAATGACTCAAGGAACCCAATCAATGATTCTATATGGTTTAAATACTGGAGAGTCTTAAACATAAATATATCGAAAAAAGACAATGGAGCAGCTGAAAATAATGAAAGAGCTCTAAAAAGAAGGAAAATTTCATAATTATTTGGTTTTACAAAAATTTATACAATGTCTACTCTATATTACATATCAAATCATTCCACCTTTTTTCAAAAACTAAAATAGCATTTTTTTGGCTCTCCGAACGATTTTCATACATACTTTTCAAAAATTCTACCCAAAAATCTGTAAATTTTTGTAAATCACTTTTATTATTCTGAACAGTAGAATAAAATTGCATATTTTCTTTTAAAATCTTTATTGGGTCAAAAAATTTCCTATTGAAAAATTCAGAGAATGTTGAAATACCCATTTTAACAATACATCTACTAGCATCTGTCAAGGTTTTCATTTTATTTGGATTATATCCTACAAATTCGATATCTTCACCATATACAGATCTGACTCCGTAATCTACTGCTTCTGTAACTAATGCCGTAACTTCTGGTAATATTATATTCCCTACATCATATGCTGTATATTCCTTTACTTCATTGGATGTTGAATCTTCAATATCCATTCCTTCATTGCATACTTCATTTGGTATTTGTAAATTTTGCAATTGATCATTATAATGAGCTGATGGTTGTTGGATCGCAGTTTGGTAGTTATTTTGAAGTTCTGCAACAACGTTTTCACTTATTAATTCGGCTGTCATCCCTGATCTATAGCTTATAGTGAGAATGTTGTTAACTAACGCTTTAACACATAGATTTTTATCATTTGATAATAAAACTACCAGATTGTGGAAACTAGTTTCCACCGACTGGAAATATAAACAGCAATCTAAAATTGAATCATCCTTTTCGGCATGCCTGTTTATCCTTTCGTGAATTCTTTGCCCTGTAACTGTAGGCACAGAATCATGGAAATGTGAATAACACCAATCAATTGACTTTCTAGCCAGCGTTGATAACGAGTGCTGTGATTCAATACCATTATTACCAGATCCATGTCCATTTTCTTTCAAACCATCAAGTTCTTGCACAACTTGTTGAGGGATAACTATTTGATAGAACCCTGGATATTTTAAATGTGCTAATTGTTCTAAATCTATGAGTAGATTCAAATGACTTATAATGAAATTCGTATCCACTATAAGATATGCGATTCCATGATTTGTGTTTGTGATAAATTGTTGTTGTTGAGGTAAACACTGTGATGAATTATTTAGCTCAAAATCGCCATTATTTCTAGCTCCAACTATTAAATTTGTTATATGTTCTAACTGATGTTCATCGTCAATATCCATAACCAATGATCACTCTATTGTTTGTGACTCATGTGCTGCAGTTCTGTACACAACAGATGCTGATATAAGTTTTGACTAATGGCTAAGTGGAAAAAAAAAACCGTTTGCGACTTGCAAAAGCTGACAGAAAGCAATATCGCCAATCTTTTACACATTTACACACAGGCTCTTTTCAGTTGTTGGTTATCTATAAATGTATTCATATATATATGAAGTTAATTAAAAAGAAAATACGGAATATTTAAGTGTTATACAGACGCATTTTTAGAGAAAGACATGAACGAGTCATCGTAGTGAATTTCCAGAGATAAATCGTTTTGGAAATCCATGTATAATTTTTCAGAATTACCTTCAAGTTCATGTGTATAGGCAGCTTCAGAGCTACCAATTACTTGCTTCTTTTTACCACAGGCTGAAGCAGCGTCAGCTAAAAGTTGCACTTCACATGATCTTTCCATTAATGTGAATAAGTAACCTGCTTCATCTACAGTTTTACCAACAGTAAGCAAACCATGGTTTTGTAAAATGACAACTCTACCATTACCCGAAGCAGCAGCAATCTCTCTACCTTCATCCTGTTCTATTGCGACACCACCGAAATTATTATAAACTGCTTGTTCGTTATAAACAATACAGGCATCTTGATTAAGCATCTCAATAGGTTCTCCAAAACATGAATATGTTTTACCATATGGTGAATGTGTATGACACGCTGCATTAACGTCAGGTCTAGCCTTATGCAAAGCTGAATGGATAGCAAAACCGGCTGCATTGATTGGTGCAGTGGTATTACCGTCAACCAGGTTACCATCTTCGTCAACTCTGACCATATCACTAGCTTTCAATAGAGAGAAATGAATACCTAGAGGATTGATCCAGAAGGTGTTTGGTTCAACAGGGTCTCTAACTGAAATGTGACCAGCAGAACCTTCAGTGTAACCTTTTCTACCGAAAACTCTGAAAACACCGGCCATATGTTCTAAAATCCATTCTCTTTCTTTATATGGATCATCAAATTTTGGAATCTTATGAGGATTTGCGTTACCATATACTAATGCATCTTTACCATTATCATTTGCAGTGTAACCTTTGTGAGTAGAAGGTACAATCTGACTTGGAATAGATGAAATTTGAACAGTTGTTGTTGTTTCTGACATTTTCTCTTGCTTGTTTGAGCAAAGTAAAAATAAAAATAATAAAAAAGCAGTAAAAGTAGCTTAGTTTTACTGTTAGCCAAGTCTCATTAAAACATAGAATGCATGTGTTGGATAATGGTACATTTGTATGTATTTATATGAAGACGAAAACTGTGTGAAAAAGCAGAAACGTTTTGAATCCGACGCCGATAATTGGTGCTTGATTGTCGGAACATGTTTTCGTTGGAAAGCACTGCGCCTGATAAGAGAATGAACTGAGGTTCCGGGATCAAGAGCAGTGCTTTCGATCATGCCATTTGGACTATTTGTATTGGAAAGGATGATTAAAAAGAGTTAGTTTATTATTTGCTAGTGAGATCTATAAAAGAAGATGATAATTATTTCAAACCAGCAGATAAGGAAACACAGAGAAGACAGAAAAGAAAAAAGAATATACGAAAAAGAGAAACATCTATATATAGATTATGTATCAATGTTTATCACAAATATGCCTGGTATTTATATTTATACTTTTGCTTGTTTTGCTTTGGTAAAAGTCATGAAAGAATCATCATAGTGTTTTTCTAGAGCCAAGTCATTTTGGAACTCCATGTATAAAGTTTCTGGATCACCGTTCATGAATGCTGTATATGCAGCTTCGGAGTCGCCAATGATTTTCTTTTCTTTACCACCAGCAGATGCTGCGTCTGCCAAAAGTTGAACTTCACAGCATCTTTCCATTAAAGTATATAAATAACCTGCTTCATCAACTGTTTGACCTGCTGTTAACAAACCATGGTTTTGTAAGATGATACATCTATTCTTTTCACCCGCAGCTTTTGCTATAGCTTCACCTTCATCTTTTTCAATTGCAACACCACCGAAATCTGTATAAACAGCTTGGTTTTGGTATAAAGTACAGACATCTTGATTAATCATTTCTAATGGCTTACCAAAACACGAGTATGTTTTACCGTATGGTGAATGTGTGTGACAAGCTGCATTAATATCAGGTCTAGCCTTATGCAAAGCTGAATGGATAGCAAAACCGGCTGCATTGATTGGTGCAGTGGTATTACCACCAACCAGGTTACCATCTTCGTCAACTCTGACCATATCACTAGCTTTCAACAGAGAGAAATGAATACCTAGAGGATTGATCCAGAAGGTGTTTGGTTCAACAGGGTCTCTAACTGAAATATGACCAGCAGAACCTTCTGTGTAACCTCTTCTACCGAAAACTCTGAAAACACCGGCCATATGTTCTAAAATCCATTCCCTTTTCTCGTAAGGGTCTTTGAACTCTGGAATTTGGTGTGGATTGCTGTTACCCATTGCAATATTGTGTGCACCTTGGGTGGTCACAGTGTAGCCTTTTGAAGAAGCTGGTTGGACTTCTGACAGCACAGTTTGTGGAGCTGTAGTAGTAGCAGCAGTAGTAGTAGTAGTAGTGGTAGATGGAGCCATGCTGTACGTTGTGTCGTTGAAGCAGAAAGCAGGGCCAGAGACGCAGAAACAGGGAATAACCCACCTTTTTATCCTTCGTTGTCAAACGGAGCATGTATCCGCGTTCCCGTTTAGGAAGTTGGCGCAGCATGATAAGATCTTACTTTACACAGTTCTAAACAGTACGGAAGGCATCTCTACACAACGACTAGAAGCTTTCCCATTTATCATCATCACCCCATCCGGACTTGCCCATTCCTGGGAGCTCTGTCTTCTTTTCAGGCTTTCTCAATCCGAATGCTGGTTCAATTGCCTCTTCTTCGCCTGTAGCTGTTTCATCACCCAATCCATCAAACAATTGTCCGAATTTGCTATTACTTTTTTCTCCTTGACTTTCAACGTCTAAGAATTGACTACTTAATGCTGTACTTGTTTCACTAACACGCTGTCCAAATTGCTCAACAGCCCTCTTTGCTTGAATTGTATAATCTTGTTCACTTAATTGTTTAACGTGCGGTTGAATAACTGTATCGTTAACTTCTTTAACAGATTTAGCAACAGTTGAAGAAAACAGACCCCAACCTTTACTAAAGGTTCCAACAGGATCATTTTGGAATGCATCAAGTGTAAAGCTTGCAAATGACCCACCACCGTTATTAGCATTATTATTGCTATTGCTATTATTAGCATTTGAAGGAGCAGGAGAACTACCAAAACCCTGATATCTACCACCTTCAGAAGGTTTTAGATTGGTTGGTCTAGAGTCATTGAGATTACCGAGCTTAGCAAAATACTGTTCATTTTCAGCTTTCTGATTAGAGAAATTACTGGTTGAATTGTTATTGCTTGAATTTATTCCAGAAGTTTCAACAGTTGAAGATTTCGAAGATTGTTTACTTGGAAATAATTCATCGCCCGAATGATCTGGTTCTTTCCAATCTTCACCGTTAACTTCAGCAGTTAATTTTAATTTATAGTCGTCTGCAACGTAATTATTGTATTTATCTTTAGCAGGTAAAGATAAATCAACTCCATGACTTGTGAAGTATTCTCCACAGTTCTCATTTCCTCCAAGTTCCATTCTTTTCAATTCATCAGGTTTAAACTGATCCATAGTGATTGATCTAACAAACGAAATATGGACACCTAAACCTCTATGAACACCTGCACATTCTAAACAAATGAAAATACCAAATTTTGGTGATGCCCATTGTGGATTTGGTGCTTGACAGTCAAAACATTTCTTATTTGTTGGCTGTTTTTGTAAAGCTAGTAGTTTACGACGGGTATCTGGATCAACAGTCCATTGATTCGACATGGCTAGTCCTGTTTTGCTCTTAGAAAAGGTAAATCCAGCAACTGGTGTCTCCCTCTTACTCTCTCCCACCCGTATTAAACTCACTTTCGAGATTTTCATGCTTTTCGTTTTGATCTGCGAGTCGTGGTGCGCCGATCGTCTGCACTTTGTGCAAACGGAATACCTGGTTGTGAACCAGGTTTGCCTGAAACAGTATGGTGGTATGGTTTATGGTTTATGGTTTAAGGGGATATATAGGTGTATATAAAAGAAGACAGTCTATATCAGTTTCTAGGAAAAATTATCGGGGGGAGTGAAAAACAATGTGTATAAAATTGGATATAATGGAAAAAATGAACGTGGAAAATGAAATATATAGAAACTTTAGTCAATTATAGTTGAAATAATATTAGTGGGAAAACAGAACAAGGAAAAGTCAATTATAGATAAAAAATGAGAGGAAAGGGGGTAATATGGTGAAACCAGAAAATGAAAGGTAATAATGCAAAATTCAATTGTATTATAAGTAAAATACAGCTAATGCAGCGTAAATGATTGTGCTTAAAATACCGCCAATGCTATTGATTGAGGCGTTATTTTTCTTAGAAGTTGTAGAAATTGATGAGACTTTAGAACTTGAAGAAGATTTAGTATTAGTGGCTTTGGTTGATTCAGTTGTTGAAGGTGGTAAAATAGTGATTGAAGACAATGTTTTCTCTGCTTCAATTTCTTTAGTTAAAACTGATATCCAGCTATTAAGATCGGAATTGTCAATTGAATCATCTAATGATGTACTGTTTGATAAGAAAACGGTCACGGTACTATCTTGGCCGAAAACAACACCACCTCTCATAACTGAATTTGGTGTTCTTTCTAAATAACCATCATTAACTAAACCTGTACCAATATCATCAGTACCTTGGTATGTATGGATTGTAGAATAGAAATTGTTATGTTCAGTATAATTCATGACTTCAAAAATATCGAATTCTCCTGAACCTGTATTCCATGAGGAACAATTTGGGTTAAGAGGATATTGAGAAGTTCTAACGGTATGAGCATTTAATAACCAAATGGCTGGCATATCATAACCATCCGTTTTATTTTTTTTGTTTTTTTCACTTGTATCTTCTGGTGCCATGAATTCAAATAAAAACATTTTATTAACACCATAGAAACCGTGATACGCCTTACCATCTTTTCTATAAGCACCACAATCATCGTAACCGTCACATTCAATACCGGAAGCAATAGTAAATTCTTTAGCTGAAGGAATTGTAGTATTTGCTAAAATTTCAGACGTATTAGCTTTTTTTAAACCGTCAGATGAAACAAAATCAATTGCGTTACCTAAACATTCATTCTCTGCTCCGTAATTAGCTAAAAATGTAACATTGTCAGCAGTTTGTTCAACAGAATCATAGTAAGCTAATCTTGACCATGAACCATCTGTAGTACCAAACTCATAAGAATCAGAAACGTAATAACCAAATTTAAACAAATTCATTGGACCCCTAAATTGAACAGTCAATTCTTCATTCAAAGGAGCAAGAGGACCATCAAAGGTAAATGGATTTGATAAATCCTTTTCACATGAACAGTTTCCATTGTCTAATGCTTCAATTTTACTAACAGGATAATAATAACCGTCATATCCAACATTATCGAATTGTAAAATGTTTGCCTCCGAGGAGTACTTACTTGCTTGTGCCAAAGATGACAATGCAACAAGTGTTGATAATATTAAGACGCTCATTGTTGTCTCCAGAAAGAAACAAAGCACCTAAACTGCTCACAAAAAGCAGAAACAGCACAAATCAACAAGTATAAAAATTTGCATCAAGGCGCAGTGCGGAAAACGTTTACCGTGTGTGCTAGCATAGCGGTATGCTATATATAGGTTCCTTGACGTTAGAGTTGGTATTGGTGTTCTTGTTCGTGTTCGTGTTCGTGTTTGACAGTGGGTGTCCTTACAAGCCCAGCACACTCACAATGAAGCCAGGTATTACACGTGCAGTGCTTTCCATCGAACCATATCCGAAAAGTCAGGCAAGTGTCTGGCAGATATACTCCCATCTCCAGAACAAAATGTCTTCGTTCAACAGCACTACCGGAAACCATCTCAGACTAATAGATTTCAAAGTTCCTTGGAACACATACTATGGGGTATCCACGTACCTGAATAGGATAGATCTGACTTTCAGAACAGATTCAGAGGTTGAGAAATCGTCTGTTCTCAAGTTCTTGCAGCAGGATTTCTCTATACCTACTGTCTTCGACATACGTAGGAACGATAAGCTGGTACCCCGTAAGATGGAGCTGGCCAAGACGTTTAACGACGAACAGGGGAAACAACAAAAATAGTTAAATGTTCCTAACCAGCATCTTATATCCAACTATATATCTATCTATCTACGTTTATATCACTCTTTTCTAACAATCTCCTCTAATGCCCACATACAAACCAATTATGCGCAGACTGTGAAACCAGTTTATGAAAAATCAACTTGACATGGATATTTCACAAATGTTTTTTAGATGCCATTTCCAGTTCTCTGTTGCACACCAGATAGCTGCATCTGTTTTAAAAGTGATGGTGCCGGCAAACATCACTGTTTTTGAAACTCATTTGCAACAATTCAAAGCTGCTTTACGAAAAAATGCTTCTGCTGATATCGTTGGGAATCATTATCACACATGTCTAGAAATACTTTTCAAATCAGAACCATACAATAAACCCCAAATAAACTTGATAGTGGCATACTTGCCTGAAATATTAGAAAAATACGGAGAAGGAAATTTAACACATTTTTTACTTCCTCATGTCCAGCCTTTGAAATCTTTAATTAAATCATTACTCGTGGATCAGGTGAAAATGAACTATCATAACAGTGCCAAAGGTTCAGCTATTTGGGTTTCCTTTTATTTTTCAGAAGCTAGAGATTACGAGAGAGATATCGTTTTCAGTTGTATGAGAGAGTTGTATAGACTAAAAGCTTTCTCTATTTTGGATATATTTTTAAGCAATTATTATCTAGATATTGAATTATTGATAACACGATTTCCAATTGATCCGCCTTTTTCTAAACACAACAATTTCCAAATTATGACTTACATTGGTCTTTTACAATACATTTTTGAAATGAGAAGAGATATTTTTGATTCGGATATTTTACATAATGTATTAATTACATTAGAAATGCTTTTGGATGGCCATCCCGATTTTGACTGCATAAATCAAATTTACACATTCCTACTCGATTTAGAAGTTTATTCTTATAAAATTGATGATTTGGTAATATGTTCAATGTTTGAGTCATTGATAATATCTTTGATTTACGAATATCCAGAAATTCAGCTGAAAAGTTATTTATTAACTTTTAAAGGAAAAGATGAGAACTGGACAGAAAACTCAATTTTATCTTTAGAAACGTTGTTATTTGCTGAAATTTATGATATAAATTTACTAACTCCTTCCGATAAGATACCATGGAATATAGTGATTAAATATTTCCAATTTTATACCAATTTATTTGATTTGAAATGTAAAGTTTGTAGTGCGCTTTCCAATCAAGTTATGACTTTATCATCAAAATTACTCAACCGAGTTGATATACCCAAAAAATATGAATTTAAACAAATATTTATCAAATTTATGGAATCTTACTACTCATCCCAAAATGATGCATTTGACCATTTAACAAACTTCAATTTGATTGCAGGATATTTATGTTTTAATGATGACTTAAAAATCAAAAATAGTGCCATCTCATGCTTATTGAAGATGATTCATTACCAGGAAGATTTTTTTTTGGGAATATTTCAAATGGATAATATAATAACTCTTAAAGATAAACTATCATTCATTTTCTCCTCAGAGCAATACAAATTTTTATCTCTCCAATGCACTCTACCAAACTTGTTTATTCCTTTTGATGAACTATTTGCTACAATATATGAATTCGATAATTTATTCGATATAAAAGATAAATTAGATGAGGTATTACAGTATTCAGAAAATGATAGAAAAAGGTTATTAGAATCAGCTGAAAGTTTTGACCAAGATGTCAGTTGGCCTTATTCTACTTTTCAAAAATTCTTATGTTGTTTACTAGACCCTTCTATTAAAAATATAAATGATGTTAGAAATGATTGCTTACAAGCAATTTCAACATTATCCTCTACTAAAAATGAGAAAACTCTCAGAATGTTTTTATATTCTTATTGCCTTCTAGATTCCAATCCTGGTGTCCCGAATTATAAGATACCGTATCAAAAAGCCAAAGAATTATCTGATACTATTATAGGGAACCCAAAAACAAAATTAGGAATAGATGAAACGATAGTTTTTGAAATGTTGAATTATACTGCCCAAGATATTGATTATTGTTTGAATTTATTCCTTGAGCTAGATATGAGTGATATTTTTATTGATAATTATGTCAAATGTCTATGCCGGCCAAATATTCATTTGCTCTCAATAACTCTGCAAAACTCCAACGTTTTCAATAGAATAAAAAATTCAAAATCAAGGTTTAAAATTTTCCAAACCCTTTTCTTTGTTGAAGATGCAGACAAGTTCATGGATTTGCTTTTAAAACTTTTCGACATACCCAAGACAAGTAGCGTGGAGAATCACAGAAGAAAACAGCTTGCATGGTATACTTTTATAGTAAATTATTATAGACTTATGAATATTAACGATAGAATGGATTTTTGGAACGAATTTTCAGATGTTTTACTGAATCAAAGTAACAGATTATTCTATAGAAGCATAACAAAATTTAATACATTATTGAGAAATAAAGATTTTATTTATATAAATAAACATATATCGTTCATTTTATTACCAAAGGAGAACAATCCAAAAATCATCGAGTCAAAAGTTCAAGAATCACTTAAAAATTTGAAAAAATCAAACAATGATAAATTAAGATTAGAACCAAAAATTGATGATGGTGCAATTGTCAAAACCTTTGAAGATAATGTTGGTGGCACCGACTTAATCAGAGAAATTTCAATAACTGTTTATACAAAGGGGAAACCTGCAAATATAGAGCCCACTGTTGATATACATAAAAAAAAGCTTACCAACGATGAACGGAAAAAAATGTTTCTTGATAAACATTCAAAATCTCTTGTCCATAAATATTCCCAATATCTCCTAAATTTAATGACTGATGATCTTTTCCGATGTACTTTTAAAAATAGAACTCATGTAGGAATGCTATTAGCCAAAGTTTTTGGATCGCCTATAAACTTCAATAATATATCATTTGATGACATGTATTCAGTTTTGATGAAATACAAACCAGTTAATCCTAGTATTATATTTATTAAACTATTTGCTAAATTTGCCGATTTGCTCATAAAAAGAAATATTGGAGAAGAGTTCTTGACAAAAAAATCATACGAATTATCATTACTACTTTAAAACAAATTAGTAAGGCTTCCACAACTTCAGAATAATAGGTTTTTTTTAATTTCAATATATATATATATATATCATATATTTACATTTTTGTAATTTATACACAGGAAAAAAGTAATCATTTTTTATCATTTGGATCTTCATCCTCAGTCAAAGTACTTGTTAATGTTGTTGTACCATCCAATGCGTCCTTTAAACTGATATTTCCACTACCTCTTTTAGCTGGTTTTGCAAGATATTTTCCAGGTTTCCAACCAATCATATAAACAAAACGGTATGTTGCTGGCAAATGTCCAGTATTTTTATCAGCATATAATTCTCTATAGATTGGCTCAACTGCTAATAATAAATCTTTTGTCAACGGTGGAGGAGTCATTAAAACTGAATTATTTTCACCCATTAATTGTAAATCTTCCATTAATGCAAGAACATTTGGATAATCAACAATTAATTCTTCTGCATCAACTGTTAACATCTGAAATCCCGCTTTTTGCATTAGGTTACCAACATCTGATGATTCAACAAATGGTGAAATACGTGGTGATAAACCACCATATCTTTCAATTTCCGCAAGTTGTAAACTACTACGTAATTCAAAAAGCGTATCACCTCCAAACATCGATCCAATAAAACAACCATCCGGTTTTAAACAATTGAATAATTTTTTATAAACTTCCGGTAAATCATTAATCCAATGCATCGACAAATTTGAGACAATTAAATCATATTGGTTCGATTCCGAAAGCTCGGGCACATCAAAATGTTCTTCATCTGCAACGATTCTTTCAATATTCATTTCTTTATTGAAATCGGAATCTAGGTCTTTGTATAATGAAGATTTAGATGATTCAACTAATAATATTTTACCGATTTTATTTTTAATTAATTCTCTGTCAGCTTTCCATTGACTATCATTATCTCTTGATTTATCACATAATAATCTTTCAAAATTACCTGAATGTGCACCGAAATCTAAAACTTTGGTAAAATCAGTTTTCAAAAATGCTAATCTTTCTATAGTACGACGATTTATTTCATCACGTAAATATTCTGCATGTTTAGAGTCGGGATTTTTGGCAGCCCTTTCTTTTTGTATCAGCTTGACATCTCTATTGAAAACTTTTATATTTGAAGGTTTAGGCTTCGAATAGTTTCTAACAAAAGCCGTATTGACCCAGGGCTTATTGAAATGCTTAAAACAAAACATCTTTTAAGCTCTCTATAATTAACCGACGCTTACGTTTGACCTATAAACCAAAGGAAAAAAAAACACGGTTAAGCTTCGGTCAGTCATATCGGCTAGCAAAGTGTTGAAATAATTTTCAATTCGCATACATTTAATTTTCATGTACCCCACTGAAGACATGAAAATTTCATCAATAGATTTACATACAGAAAATAGGGTTTTTGAAATATGCACTAGAGATGAATCGACTAAGCAGCCTAAAAGTTAGTCCTCAAATACTATTAAAAAGAGAAATCACAAAATCTAAACTATTTGAAATAAATAAACTACCAGATACCAATGAAAAAAGATACACACTTGCCTTAGATTTATTAAATGATATTAACGACCACGAAGTTTTAGATTGGGGTGTGTCTACAATGTCAAATCATATTTTTTATAAAGATCCAACCCAAATATATAGTGAAAAATATAAAGATGTGCTGGTTAAGCATAAAAAAAGTACAGTTTTTTACGAAATATTGAGAATGCTCAAACATCAGCAATACGAACAGGCAGTTTTATTAGCTTTCAAAGAGTACGAAAGACTTGCAAAAGTGGGGACGCTTGATAACATAAATTTAGTATATAATCTACATTTTATCCATATTTTAGAAATGGCCAGTATGAGAGATGATTCCGTTGTTACTTTGGAAGTTCTTAAGAAGTTATCCAAATACAACCTACTTAATGATGTTAATTATGTTAAAATATTGATCAATGCACTTACTTCAAGAAATGAAAATATCCTAATAGGGATTTACGATTATCTGAAAACTGTATATTTATCTGACACATTGTTGAAGATATATACATTAGAAATGATAAATAATAAAGAAAATGATAAATGTCTAGAGTTAATAAGTAGAGTGGAATCTACTGAGATCAAAGAATATATATGCTTGGAATTCCTATCATCATTGAAATTTGAGGAATGTTTTACTATGCTAGAACAATTGATAACAAGCAACTATCTAAGCGTGCCAAATTTTAAGGATATACCATCAAGGTTTTTATCCATTCCGGGATTGTCAGACTATACCAAAATTTCAGAGTATTGTGACAGTTTAGCAAAAGTTGATCAAAAAGAAGTTCAAAGCCTAGCCTTGTATTCCTTATTTTCATCAATTGATAATGGAAAAGGTCATCTAGGTAGTACACTTTTCATAATAAACTTTTTACACCAATCTCCGAAGTTTGATTTGGTAGATATATTAGATGGAAATCATATAGATACAATTTTTCATACTATCTCCAACAGCAGATTTAAATTGACCGGTATACAACTATTGGATATTTGGAAGCAGAATGGATTCAAAATTTCATTAGAAAACTATCACCACCTCGTAATACCGCAATGTTTTGGAAATGAGTTTGACACTCTGTTCTATGTGTTAGCCGAAACATTATCTGATCACCAAACATTATCAGAAAAAACCATGGATTTTTTGGGTAAAATTTATGAAGAGACTAATGATTATAGGCTCGTTTATTTTCTTGAAAAAAAATGGGAACATGATGATATTAACAGGACAAAGGATTATATAAATTATGAGTTCATCAAGAGTACATTGCATAATGAAATAGAAAGAACTAAAAATTCACATACTGCATTACCTGGTTTTGGAGACTATGAATACCATACAGATATAAAACTTGTAAATTTTATACACTAATAACACGATATACAAATTATATTCAAACGTTTTTTTTTACAAAAAAGTAAATACTATAGGTTTATACAGCATATTTATAATTCAAGTTTCAACGCTAATTCATAATAAAATATATAAAAGCTAGAATTAGTGAACTTGCAGAGATACCAACTAATGCTAAAGTACTATTAGTAGCTTTATATTCAGCAGAAATAACCGCTTTAATTGGTTCTTCTGATTTCATTTTCTTTAATGCACGCAAATAATAATCAGTTTGCATTGGTTTAACACCTTTTGGTAAATGTGCAGGATTTGGGTGTAATTCTTCTATAAATTGTTCTAATTCGCCACATTTAATACCAATAGCAAGATAGTTTGGATCTGACACAGGACATTTATGATGAATAATTCTTAAATAGTGACTGAAGATTTCCAATACACCTTCGAATGTTCTAGATTTTAAAATTAAATCACAAGCAGTTCCTTTTCTGATTTTAACGTTTTTCTTGAAAACATTTTTATTTTGGAAAACTTCTGCTAATGTCGCAATTGCCATAACTTGTGGGATTGAACAGAAATTAAAAGTTGAGTGATCATATACCATTGTAAGGTAAATTAAAATATGTTTAATATGGTTCATTGCATTTAAAACTAAATCTGTAATACAGTGAAGTCCCTTAGTTTCAAATTCAGGTTTGGTGAAATCGGACAAATTATCTGCATATTTTGACCAAGTTTCTGCTGGCCAGAAAGATCTACCATCATCTTGATCTTCTTTATAATCTCTTATAATATTAGTTTTTTGTAAAAATAAACCCATTGAGTCACTCAACTCCAAATGATCCATCAAATAAGGATCACTAAAACCTGATGCAACACCTAATTTAGTTAAACCTAATCCTACTAAACCTGCAACATAAAAACAATATAAATCATAATCTTTAACAGTTTTAACACCGTTTAAGTTAAATTCTTCATCATTGATATAATCTGCCATACCATTACCCATTTGTTTGGTAACATCTTTAATGATATCTTGATATTCTGGTTTTAATTTTCTATATTCTTTAAGAATGTTATTGAAATCTACCAAAACAATTCTATCCTTTTCAGTTTCTGCACAACCATCGAAACTCCAGTTTTTCAAATTTAATTTCTCATGGAAACTTCTTAATAATGGGACTTTGATTTTTGGATCAAGACTCATATCATCTTCAACGGTATCCAATGCTCTTAAAACAAGATAAAAAATCATAATAGCATTACGCAATTCTGGGTTTAATTCAGAAATAACAGCAACAAATGATCTTGATGATAATTTCAGTAATTCATAACATCTTTTTTCAGTTTGTGTTAAAGGGTTTAAAGGATATAAGGATTTTCTGAATGCTTTAATCTGAATAACAGATTTCAACTCTTCTGGGTGGAGCAAGAGATCAAGATATTTACTCATCTTTGTCTTGTTGTGGAAGTCTCTGCAAAGTGAAACCAACAGCTAAAACATTTTCTCTCCAATGTTGTCAAGTTCTCCATACTCAATTAACGTGTTACGCACTTGAATCGACCAGGTTTCTTTTTTTCGTTCCGCTGTTTCGTATACTTTGACGATAGCACAGTTGGGCTTATGGGATATAGGCTTGCTACAGTGGTACAGTTATGGATTATGACGTCCCTGATGATGAGTACAAAAACAAAAATAGATTTCATGTTCACGAAGGAATAGTGCTGGCACTATATCTAACACCGGAAATAACACAGAAATTAACATCAATTTTCACCACTTTCTTGAATTTACTGAAAACGCTTGTCAAAAGTGCACAAAATACAGGACTAGGATTATATATATTCAATTGTTCAAAGAAAAACGAAGATGAACCTTCTGAGTCTTTAAATGGTATATATCATGTTTTCAAGTTAGAAGATTTGAATGCTTCCATGCTTTATAAGATTGATTGCTTGTTAGATAACTCTGTACCGAAGGAAGATCCAATCAATTTTTCAACTAAAGAAAACAATTGGGAGGATATTTTCCCAATTTTACATGAAGATTTCAAAATGAAATTTGGCGAATCATTATGCAGTATGTTTGACCAGGTGTCTTTAGATTTTAATTCAGTGCAATCAAATACTGATTTATATACTAGTAAGAAAATGTTTTTGATTACCGACTGTTTGTCACCTTTTAACGGAAACGGTCAGATGAAGAAAATACTACAAACAAAACTGCGTAAATTGAATGAAGATAAGATTACGGTATATCCGTTTATAATATCCAATGGATTTGATACTAAATTGAAATCAGAACGTGAAATCTCTTTTGATATTGAAGAAGGTGATAACATTTTCAATGAGAAAAAGGATGGTTCATTACAAGAGTTCCGACAATTGTTTGATTTCCCATTAGATAATGATTTAATAAGTGGGAAATATGTGCCAGCCATCGATGAACTCAAGCTAGATATGCTTGAAGAGAAAATGATTAAGAGAGCCACAGTCAAAAGGTTGGCTTTTGAATGTCCATTAATATTTGGCAAGCTAAAGACATTTGTCAAGGGGCTAAATGTCTTTACTTCTGTCGAATGGAATAAAGTGAAAGTGTACGATGATGACGGCCGTAAACATACTGTTCATAGAAAAGCCACACCACATATAAATGGCAAACCAGTCGTACGAGAAGATATAGAATCGGTTGTTAATATAACAGGACAATATTTTCCAATCGATGATGATATCAAAAAAGAATGCATGAAGTTTGGACAAGATGAAAAGCCAATTTTACACGTTATAGGAACTCGGAAATTTGAAAAATTCAATCCATCATATACTATAAATAAATCACTATTTATGATCGCAGATGAGAGTAAAGACGACTTGAGTTTAGCAAGATTTGCTGCCATTTACAAATCTTTATGCAAAAAAAATATGATGATTCTTTGTTGGGGTATGATTAGATCGATATCGTACCCAAGATTTTATTATTTGATTCCTACAGGTATAAGTGATAAATATGATCTACCGTTTAGCACTTACCCAAGCGCTTTAGCAATGATTGAGATTCCATTTGGTGATGAAGTTAGGAAAGCTCCTGATTATATCAATGAAATAGATCCACCAACAGAGCTTGACGATTCTAAAATCATGGACGAGTTGGTTGATTCTTTGACAAATGAAAAGTTTACTACGTTTTTGAATCCTTCGTTGGCATGGAAAGCAGACATGATTGAAAGGTCGATTCTAAATACACCTATACCAACAGATTATGAAGAATCGATATTGAAAATGGATGATATGTATCAACGTATACTTCAGATACAAAAGAAGATTGAGTCAGATGAATCATTAATTCAAATCGTCAATACCCTAGTATCTCGATACAATCGATTGTCAGCCAACTCCAATTTGAAAAGACAATTAGTTGAGCCAAATGAAAGAATGAAAAAAGTTAAGATCGAATCACTAGATGATGAATCTGTTGTTGTACATTATAACGAGTGCAAATTACAAAACTGTACAGTAAAAGTTTTGAAAAGTTATATCAAATCGAAAAACGGTGCCATATTTACAGGGAGATCCAAAGACGAATGCATTCAAAACATTTCAATCTATTTATCGAAAAATGGTTTACTGTAAGGATACGTAGAATTTGTATAATAGATAATAGCAACTAGGGTTTGTGTACTGAAAAAAGTGTACAAGGTAAGTAATTTTTTAAATCACACCGGACGATCGACGCGAGACCGGAAAAACAAACAAATTTTTGTTTCCAATATCAATGATTTAAATACAAAGAACCAGGGAGAAAAGAAAGGTGGTAGTGCATTGAATAAGACGTCTGCTGATCATGGTTGATCCTGTTTGGACGTTGGATATGGAGAAATCTTTATTGAACATGATGTGTTTTCACATTCCCTTAGGTGAGGAATCGGAAACAAACTGCAATTTGATTGTTGATCAGTTAAACGATAAGTACGCCAATATGAACTTTTCAATAATTGATATAAAGGCCAAAATGAACAAGTATTATGATATGGATGGGTTGAGAAAATTGGACTCAAAAGATACAACACCTACTACCAGTGCTTCTGAGCATAAAAAATTTGATAAACATGTAACCATTGACGAAGAAAGAAACAAAGTTTTCCAAGAAGAAGTTTCAGTTGATGATATTAAAGGAATTGCTTTGAACAACGAAGACGAACTCCAAATAGAGAAAATTGGAAAAGATAAAGAGCTAAACAAGAGTGAAACTATTAATAATGTGAATGATACAGCTATAGATCCACAGAGTAATAAGAAAATAAAAGACGAGAATTATGATCTAAAAGAAGAAACAATGTTGAATGAAGATACAGTTGAATCAGCTGAAAACAATGGAAAAGAAGAAGAAGGGGAAGCTCAGAATACTAAAGAAGAAGAGGATGAAGAAGAAGAAGAAGAAGAGGAGGAGGAGGAGGAGGAACCTGCACATCTTACTAGAGCCCAAGCAAGGAAACTTCACATAGACATTGACAAAGAAACGGAGCAAAATGAAAAGAAAGCCTTAGAAATTGAAGGATCAAGGAAAGGCAAATTGCCAAGCGAAGAATTGGAGACTATAAAGAAAACAGACCATAAAAATAAAGCTGAATTAGATGAGTCCAACAACAATGAGCGCCAAAGTACTCCAAGTAACAACGAAACGAACTTTGAATCAGTATCTCCACCTACAACCAGAAGCAGGACAAGGCAAATGAAAAGGAACGATGAATCTGAAGGTGAAATATCAGTTCTAGCAGAAAGCGAACCTGAAGACATCGCAAATGTAAACAGACGTAAGACCAGAAATTCAAGAAATGATACAGAACAGGAAAACGCAAATACATCCGTTATTGGTGATAGCGAACCCGAAGAAACATCATCTGTGATCAAACGTAGAAGTAGAAGACAAAAGTTGGATAAATCTGGAATTGACAATGAAGAAGCTGCGCTAGCTACAGGTGAAAGCGAAGCGGATGAAGATCTAACAGCGTCCAAACGTAGAGGGAGAAAGCCACGAAATGAGAAAAAGGAAGAGGTAGAAACAGAGACAGAGGTTAAAACACCAACAGCGTTAGCTGACAGTGAAGTTGAAAACGAAACTCCTAGACGTAGAAGCAAGAAAGGAAGAAATGAAAAGAAAGACGAAACAGAAGAGGAGCACGAATCTGAATCTGATCTCAACACTTCCACAATGATTGAAAGCGAAGTTGAGGATTCTGGAAATACACCTAAAAGAAGAGGAAGGAAGCCAAGAGCTCTGAGACGAGATGAAAAAGAATCAGACGAAGTTGTTCCACGCCGAAGCAGCAGACTCAAAAAAACCGAAGCTGAAGATGTTAACACAGAGGACAGTGCTGCAGATAAAAGGACAAGCAGCACGTCTAGAAACAGAAGCGGAAATGGAGCTAATGACGGTGAAGGTACTGAAAGTGCAGCAGCAAAGAAAGGACGCAAAAGGAAAACCGCTGATAAGCCAGAATCTGCTAAAGACAGGAAGATGCGCTCCACCCGCAACGACGACGAAAGCGAGCCAGCCGACGCAGAAACGGAGTCAGAAGACGAGGACACCCGTCGTACCCTCCGCAAACGCAAGAACTCTGACACGCCGCCAGCAGAAGATGCACAGCACCCGAAAAGACGTGCTGCTGGCCGTCGCAAGACCTGAACAAATAAGCCACTTGTTGCAGATGTTGACCGCGAAACCGTTTCAGTCGCGTTTTGAATCTTTTTTTAGCCACGGCCGCTGATTTGCGATCTGCACAGTGTACAAGTTGGGTTTCCAGAGAGAGAGAGAGAAGAAAGAGGAAGGGGGGACGACAACACACCTGCTTCTCTAGCTACGAGGCCAAGCTCATTGAATGTTTGAAAACGACATCTCCAAAGACGCCGATGGTGGCCACAATTACCTTTTCGACGAGCCAGAGAAAATCAGTTTTGAAAATATCACAGGCGAACACAAATATGTAAACTATCGGATTCTAACATTGATTAATTACGTTTTCTTCTTGGTTGGTCTTGTGTTACAAGTCTTATTTCTTGCATCTGATGTGTATACTTTGGTTCAAATATATTATTTAGATACTTGGGATGATTTCCATGCCGTTGTTTATATACCAGTTTTAGCTTATAAAATCATATTTACAACTTGTATAGGGATATCGTTCATATACGTGATTTTTGTTTGTTTATCAACAATAATAATCCATAATAAACATCGTGTTGTTTCAACATATTTGAATTCAGGTGCTAGAAATTTCGATTCATTCATAAGTTATAATAGATTTTGTATTTTCGAAGAAATTGAAACAAGTAGTTTCCATGATTGGTTTTGTTTGAAAATTTTTACAACTTATCATTACGTTATTATAAGTTGGTTATTAGCAGATACTCCAAGACAATTATTAAATGGTACAACGATTGGATATATTATTTCTGATAAATTTACTAATGGTAATATAACTCAAATAATATCACAAATTGCAAATGATAATAAAAAAGAGGCTGTATTGCTTTCATTGATGACATTTTCATTTATTGTTTGGTTATATTTCACTTTTATCAATATTGTAATTATCTTATCATCTATATGTATTATAAAATCGGTTAGGAAAAATAATGGAATCGGATTTAATAGATATTGTGCAGATTTAGTTGCTGCTGCCGTTTCAAAATTATATGAAAAGAAAGTTCAAGAACAAGAAGTTGAATTTTCTAAACAAAGGAAACTACCAACTGATGATTCTGTTGAAATGGATGATATAATAACAACGTATGATTATCCAGAATCTATATCTTCCGATGTATCCAACCACGAGAAATCCACTGATCCAAATCCATTCTCAATTACAAAAATACCGACTTCACATTCAAGAGCCAATTTACTCAATAATTTCAACGATTCTCAAATTGCTTTACATAATAATGGATTCAATGATTCAGTATATGATTTCTCGAGAAATGAATCAACAAATTCTACTAATGCTTTAAATGAAGTTAACCCATTCTCCTATAATAACAAAAGCAACAATAATAACAAATCTTACGATTTATATCAAAAGCAAAATATATTTGATGAAAACAACAATATTTTAGGATCTAGAAATGATGGTGAACAATATATCCCATCTGATGTTTATGATGAAAATTATCATAGACGTACTTTGCTATTAAACAACGATCCTAATATTTATTCTCAAAACACATATCCAGATAATTCTGCATATCATCATAATTTACTATACAAAAACCCAAACATGGCCTCTGCATATGATAGAAGCATTTCCAAACTTAAAAACGATACCCAAATCAGTGAATATATTATTCCTGATTTAACCGATAATGAATTTACAGAAGAAGATAATAAAAAAAACGACATAGAAGAAATATTCAACGTTATAGAAAACGACGAGGATGAAGAATACACGGACGGTGGAATTGACATCAATGCCCAACTCGAGAATACCGGTGGTGGTGAAATAATCGATGAAAATTCTAAGCCTTCAAATAAGCGTGCATCAAAAGTCCTCTATGGCTCAAGGACAATCCTTTAAAACTTTTTCCAACCAACTAACTAATTATATATATATATATATATGGGTAAACAGTGTAGCGTGTTTACAAAGATAATATATAGAGCAACCCAACTGTGTACATTCATTGATTTTGGTATTGTTCAGTATCAACACATAAACTGTAGTTTTCTGTACTGAATTTCCCATTATCTCATTTTCAAGCTTTTTTCAGGGTTACATATATCTCTGTCCATAATACACCATTAATTAATCATTTACTAGTTTAAGAAAATGCCACTCGTTAACTGATACTGCTACACGAAATACTGATTTCTTCATTCTTGTTCAAATTCCTCCCTGCCAGTCACGTTACATTCGAATATATAGAAATAAATTATTGCTTTTGGTTACACACACCCCTGTGTGTATGATATATACTTGTTTTTATAAAAATATGATCTGCACTCACACACTATAAAGGATTTACTTTGAAATGAATTGACACCAATGAGAAAATCATAACTTTTAAATCCTGGATAAGATAGTAAAAGCATGCCAAACCATTAGAATCTTCTTCATTTTTAACAGACACTATTGAATTGATACCCTTTGTTTTAAAAATTTTCTTATTTGAACCTGAACGGATCTCTAGTTCATTCTTTGATTCAGTAACTGGTTTGGGCCACTTATAATCCGATTCTAATAGGATTTGACTCTCTCTTACAATTTTCTTAATAGTTTCAAGTACTAATATCGATATACCCAGCTCCTTTTTAATTAAATCTTCGTCCCTATAGTTCGATTGGTTTGCATATCTTAACGTTGCAAAACTATCACCTGGATTATGTCGTATGTCAAATTCTAGGAACTCGTGCCCGTGGTCGGAGTCTTTATAGCCCCCAGAGTAAAACCGCAAGTAAAACTCCTCCTCCAAGCCAAAAGTCTGGATATCAAATGATTCATCCATACCGACAACCTGCCTGCACTGCTGGCCACCCGGAGCTGTCTTTTACACAACACTAACACAGAAATCGTCTTGGCTTCCAAACTTCGCAGCAGATCTGGTCACGTGCACCACTGTCAGTCACCATTTTTTTCTCCCAGAAAAATCAACACTTTTTCCAAGAAAACTTCGAAGAACCTCCACCGATGTGAAGCTGCAGTTTTCACAGTTCTCTGCAAACAACAGTAAGCAACAGCAAGCAACATGTCCAGCCTAACACCAGACGAGCAATATGAGCTTATTACCAGGAATCTACAAGAAGTTCTTAATCCTCAAATCATAAAAGAGATTCTTGCAGAAAACAAAAGACCTTTGAAAGTCTACTGGGGTACAGCACCAACCGGTAAACCACATTGTGGTTATTTTGTTCCAATGGTTAAACTTGCACATTTATTAAAAGCCGGCGTTGAAGTCACAGTTTTAATTGCAGACTTGCATGCGTTCTTAGATAACATGAAAGCTCCATTAGAAGTTGTTAAATACAGAGCTAAATATTATGAATTAGTTGTTAAATCAATTTTAACCTCAATAAATGTCCCTATTGATAGCTTGAAATTTGTACTTGGTTCATCATACCAATTATCTGCTGATTACACTTTAGATTTATTCAAATTATCCAATACCGTTTCCCAAAATGATGCTAAAAGAGCAGGTGCAGATGTTGTCAAACAAGTTGCAAATCCTTTATTATCTGGTTTAATCTATCCGTTAATGCAAGTTTTAGATGAACAATATTTAGATTGTGATGTACAATTAGGTGGTGTTGATCAAAGAAAGATTTTCGTTCTTGCTGAAGAAAATATCCAAGCTTTAGGTTATAAAAAAAGAGCTCATTTAATGAACCGTATGGTTCCAGGTTTAATGCAAGGTGGTAAAATGTCAGCATCCGATCCAAACTCTAAGATTGATCTCTTAGAAACTCCTAAAAATGTCAAAAAGAAAATCAACCAAGCTTTCTGTTCACCAGGTAACATCGAAGATAATGGTCTTTTAGCTTTCATCAAAAATGTGATTGCACCAATCCATGAATTAAAATACGGAGACGGAACTTTCGAATTCTTCATTGACAGACCAGAAAAATACGGTGGTTCAATCACTTTCAACACATATCAAGAACTTGAAGATGCTTTTGCAAAAGAAGAATTATCACCTGTCGATTTGAAATCCGGTGTTGCTGATGCAATCAATATACTCTTAACTCCTATTATTGAACAATACAACAACAACCCTGAATTTAAAGAAGCTGAAATTAAAGGTTACCCACTTCCTGTAGCAGAAAAGAAGAAGACAAAGAAAGTTAAAGACAGAGGTTCAAGATACCCTGGTGCTAAAGAGGAGTCCAAGCCTGAACAAGTTGCAGAAAAGCTTGCAGAAACTAAAATTTAATCTCCCCCTCTAACTACAATCATTCTATCCAATATATATATATATATATCTACTGATCAATGTTTATAATATAATCTAGTAATCGTCCAACGCTTTTCCCGTTGCAGTCACATTTCTTTATCTCAGATCAAAGTTTTTCCTCGCTGAAACTTTTGTAGTTTTAAATAAACAAATTAATTTCCAGACTTCTCTACTTTTTCTCTTTTTGTTTACGAGTCTTAGCTTGCCAGTTGCTGCTGCCATTAGTTAGGGAAATACATATATATGGCTGAAAATAATGAAGTGAAAAATACTGTGAAGGAAGGGAAAGGGAATTTGAATATGGTATCAGAAAATAACAGTCAAACTGAGAATCACTTATCTCAGGGAAAAATACCGCTACAATCGATTGACTTCTCGTCTGCAATGTTAAAGAATGAAGAATTAAATGATAACACTGAATCCAATAATATTTCATCAGTGCCCATTAAAAAGAAAACGATTTCTGCTTGCTCCAAATGTCGTCAAAGGCATATAAAGTGTGATGGTAACGGTGAACCGTGTTCGAGATGCACTCGTTTGGGTATACAGTGTGAATATTTAGAAGCTGATAAAAAAGTCATAATAAGCGTTAAATATTTGAATAAATTACAGAATCAAATTTCAAAATTAAAAGTTGAAAATGCGAATCTTAGACTTTTATCCAAAAATCCACAACATAATAATATCATTACTTCACCATCCTCTTCACATAAAACACCATTTTCTCAACTTAATGCTAATAATTCAAACTATAAAAACATAGAAACAACAGATAATTCAGACACTTATGATCGAGCGACATCTGAAGAAAAGAAAAATCAAGAAGTTATACCACCATTTTTGGAAAAATATGGAAGAATGATCCATTCAAGAACAGGTGAACGGTTATATATTGGTTCTTCTTCAATGACTCTTTTTGGATTAGAGATTAATAGAATAGTTGCACCAATGTTGACTCCAAATAAACCAGATGCGTCTCCTGAATCAACTTCATCTGTTGGTCCTGACAATGAAACAATTTTAGAAAAAGAAGGTAACGCTTATAGAATCATGTTAGGAAAAACAACATCACGTCCAGGTATCGATGTAAATTTTACCTTACCAAGTTACAGTTATGCGATGCTTTTAGTTGATTCTTTTATATCGTATAACGATGGCTGTTTTTATTTTTTTAATGAAGGTTTAGTTAAAGAAAATCTCAGAAGAATTTACAATGATGCTGACAACCAAAGTTTTAAACCCGATTATGGTATTGAATCATTAAACAAATCCAAACAAAATGAATCTACTTTAGAAACTATTTGGTTTTGTAAGCTACTTTTGATTTTTGCCATAGGTGAAATGTATTTGGGTACAGCCAATTATCTTAACGGTACAAAATTATCTGAAAAGCCTAAAAGGAAAAGACAAAAAAACGCCAACCAGTCAAACATGCCATATAAGAATGATTATTATGACCAAAACAACAACTCTTCATTACCGAGGAAACATAAATCTAATGGAACCAAGTTACCAGGCTCGGGATTTTTCAATGAAGCAAGTGATTTATTTACTGGATTATTTGCAAGTGGGTCGATTGATAATTGTACAAGAGAGGGTGGTATAGAAGCTTTGCTATTATATGCGTTTTATTTACAAGTAGCTGACTGTACAGCAGCTTCATATTTTTATTTTGGAATTGCGTTAAGAGCTTCTCTATTATTAGGTTTACACGTTGATATTGGCAAAGATTCGTTAAATAGATATGAGCTTGAACATAGAAGACGACTTTGGTGGACTGTCTATATGTACGAAAGAATGCTTGCATCAAAAGCAGGATTACCATTATCTCTTACCGATGAAGATATTTCAACTGAATTGCCAAATGATTTTGATATGTCCGATCCTGATCCTGGATGTGAAAATTATATCTTTCCAGAGGCTGAATTCATTAGTAATTGTGTTAGAATAACTCAAATTAATGCTAATATTTTAAGGAAATTATATACAAGGCAACCATCTTCCAATATTTTACCAGTTGTTCACGAATTAGTTGTTTCCTTACTTAAATGGAAGAAAGCTTTACCTAATGAAATAAATTGTAACTATTCTGCAACTGAATTGAATATTTCTAGATTAGTAGTAAATATGATGACAGAATATTTTCAAGGTGTCAATTTAGCTGTTAGACCATTATTATTTCATTTTGTTTTAACCAATTTAAAATCTTCAAATCCAAAGGAAGGAAAATATTTAGACTTATCAAAATATTCTCCATTAATTTTAACCTTATTAAATGCCTCATTTCAAGCTTCAATCAATTCAATCAGATCTTTATGGGCATTAGTTCCTGAAAATATGGTCGCCATGTTTGGTTATATGGATAGAGAATACTTATTTAACTCGACAGCTACTCTTGTTTTATTCAATGCCACATTTGGAGTTCACGAGGCAACATATGAACATTTAGATCATGCATTAACATTGTTTACGAAAATGAGGAATTTAGGGAACCATCCTGCTACTTTGAGAAGAGAACAAATCTTAAAGTTAATATCAATTCTGGATTTTAATAATGCGATGTCGTACCTGATAAAAAAACACACTGATAATTTACATGCACCGTCTTCATCTCCCAATTTGGATAAATCTTTTGGTTACAATTTTACTGTTAACCATAATCAACCAAACGAAGAAGTAAATATTCCTCAAACTCAGAAAATGTCAAATCCTATCGGTTTTCATCAAAATGCAGATCATAGTAAAGATGATCAAAATAATACATCAACTTCCCCGGATTCCTATTCAAATCGTCAATTTAGTATTGAATCTGGTAATTATCCACAACAAAGTCTTACTCCATCGCAGGTTTATAATATGAGTATTAAAAACCATTTTAATAATAATAACCATAATACCATTAATAACAATAATAATAACGACAAATCTTTTAAATCAGAAGCTCAACCATTTCCAAATCAGGCAACTCAATCTCCAAATCTTTTGAAAAATGTAGGAATGAGTTCAATTTCGAATATAGTAAACAAAGCAGCTTCTTCTTTAAATGAATCCAATACTCTTAACTCTAATAACGAGAATCTTGGAATCTTATCACCAAGCTTTTCACTAATGTTTAATCAAATTGATGACTTGCCTGAATTTGAACAGTTAACTTCATCCAGTAAAGATTTGGAGCTTTGGAAAGACGTTACTGACCAAGCTGCTTGGTTGCAGAATGATATGGGAGACGAATTCGGTCATTTGCTGGATCAAAATGATCAAAAATGAAAAAAAAACTAACATTTACACAAGATCACTAATTTTGTTTTTACTTTACAGATGCAAATCACTTTATAGATTTTTATATCTTTTTACATTTTTTTTTTAAATATTTTTAATATTTTTTTCTTATAAAAAACTAATTAAATTACACTAATTTTTTTTTTCTACAAAAAATTAATTATGCAAAAAAGGAAAAATAATAAAATTTTTTTTTTTCGAAAAACAAACCCCTTGATTTATTAATATAAATCAACAAGGGAACAAACACAAACATAATTAATCTGGAAAAAAATATTTTAACATAAAAACTCACGAAACCATATAAATAAAACAAAAATGTAGCAAGAGGAAATAATTGAAAATTTTTCCTTTTCTAAAACTAAGCAAACTTGAAAATTTAAGCTTCGGTGGTTTCTGCATCAGCTGGAGCAGCTTCAGCTTCAGCTTCTGCAGAATTATCAGAACTCTTGTATGATTCGTAAGCTTTGATAGCTTCATCAACTTGGTTGTCAAAAGCTGCAGAATCTTGTAAGAATTCAAGAAGTTTTGGAACTTCCATACCTAACATCATACCAGTAACTTTACCAATGTTATCTTCACCTTGTAATTTACCAGATTGAGCAATTCTTTGGTAAATTTCATTACCAATGACATTTCTTTGTTGTTCATATGGTAACATTGAAACGTTTTCAGCAAATGATAATTCCTTACCATCTTTTCTTGGTTGTTGTTGCATTTGGTTTGGTCTGTTTTGGTAATATCTTTGTTGTTGCATTCTACCTTGTTGTGGGTAGTTATTGTAAACAGGTTGGACATAAACAGGAACAGGTTGACCATTACCATCAACACCAAAATTTGGCATACCTTGACCTGGTCTTGGAGCACCTTGTTGCATCATCATTGGGTTTGGACCACCTGGGAATGGGGTACCTCTAACACCGTTACCCATTGGTTGCATGAAATTTTGACCATAAAACATTGGTGCAACAAATTGGTTCATACCACCTTGAACAGCAGCTTGTTGCATTCTCATTTGGTTTCTTGCTTGAATTTGTTGAGAAAGTTGATTTCTTCTAACATCTTTTCTTTGAGCTAATGCAACATATAATGGCTTAGATTCAACAAGTCTTTGATGCATTTCATTGATTGCTTTGGTTGCTTCTTCTGGGGTAGAATAACAAACAAAACCGAAACCTTTAGATTTACCAGATTCATCTTTCATAACAATAGCAGAAGTAATTTCACCATATGGAGTGAATTCTTCCTTTAATCTATCACTATCAATTGAGTCATCTAAATTCTTAACGAATAAATTAACACCTTGATATTTGTTAAGTTTTTCTTGTTTATCAGCTTCACGTTGTTGTTTTAATTCTTCAACTCTTTCTCTCTTTTTTTGAGCTCTTGAAACGTATAATGGTTTACCATCGATTTCTTTGTTGTTGAAAGTATCAACTGCTTTAGCAGCATCTTCATGGTTTTCATAATTAATGAAAGCAAAACCTTTAGAGTTACCTTCTTCATCAGTAGATAAGAAAATAGAAGTGATTGGACCACATTCAGCAAATTTACTTTCAAGTTCTTCTTTAGACCATTCAACTGGGAAGTTCTTAACGTAAATATTGGTGAAGTTTTCAATTAATTCTTGCCATTTGGATTCTCTATCTTTCTTTAAAATATGTGGACCAACGTAAACTTCTAAATCGTTTAATAACATACCGTTAACACTTTCGATAGCATCTTGTGCAGATTCAGAGTTATCGTAATGAACGAAACCAAAACCTTTAGAGTTACCTTGTGCATCAGTTGCAATTTTACATGATAAAATGTTACCGAATGAAGCAAAAGTATCGTGTAAAGTTTTGTTATCAATATCAGCATGTAAATTTTTAATGAAAATGTTACCTGAACCGTTCTTTCTTGAAGCTGGATCTCTTTGAGACCACATAATTCTACATGGTCTACCTTTAATTTCAGCATAGTTTAATTCTTCTAATGCTTTAGTACCATCTTCATGGTTTTGGTAGTTAACATAAGCGTAACCTAATGATTGTTTAGAGACAGCATCTCTACAAACTCTGATTGAAGAAACTGGACCAATAGCAGAAAAAACTTCGTATAATTCTGATTCAGAAACAGATGGGTCTAATTCACCAACATATAAAGATGAAAGAACTTCTGCGGTTTCTGGAGCTGAGGTACCTTCAGTTGTGGTAACTGGGGTAGATTCAGCGTTTTCGTTAACTGACAATTTTTCAACATTGTCAGCAAGTTGGTTAACATCAGTAGAAGACATAATTAATGATTTTTTTTTTTTTAGTAATTAAATTTGTTTGTTTGTTTTGTTTGTTGTTTTTTTTAAAATGAAAAAAAAAAGTATTTTATCTTAAATTAAGTTAAAAAAAAGTGTAATAAAAGACTTTTTTATGGATTTGTAAAGATTTTTTTTTTTTTTTTAGTTTTTTTTTATTATATAATAATAAGTTTTTCTGGTATGTAACTAAATACTATATATGAAAAACGGATCGGATGATATACGATGATGAAAACTAAATGTGTTCTGGAAAACGAACGAAAGCAAAAGAAAACAGATGAAAGATAAAAGAAAAAAAAGGAAATATGTTCAAGAAAAGGGCAAAGGGCAACATTCTGAAAAAAAAAAAGGAATAGAAAATACAAATTGGCGTTACACCACGAAAACCTGAAAAATTTTCACAACTTTTTCGTTTCGTTTCGTTTTCCTGGAAAACGCTGCGGTTTTAACCCGGCAGCGGTCGATCGTCGTGCAGTGCGATAGTGTTTAATATTGTTATACAGGAACTATTTAACATGTTTTACTTTCTTCAAAAACACTTTCTTGATGTCTTCTGGTCTGACTCCCTTCTTAGGCCATGCTTTACATGCCTCTATCCATAATTCTTTATTTAAACCGTCGTTATTTGAACTGATTTTCTCAATACATTGTCCAATGCTTATTAATGCAGATTTTAATTTAGTGGCCCATTCAGTTTTCTCCATTCCTTTTCCTTTTGTCATCCATATTTTGAGATCGGAACTAACTGGTACAAGTAGTGGATGAATGTTGCCACTTCTTTTAGGCCCCGTAGGTAATGAATTCATTGCAGCAGCACTTGAATTATTGTCATCGTCATTATTATTTGTAATATTACTGTTATTGTTTGTTATTTTCAAATCTGATGCAGTTATCGAATGAGCTAAACCATTGCCATGTTTACCCTCTTCCTGTTTGATTATATGATTACCAGAATTTAGCATCTCTAATACATCAGGAGTTTGTGATTTTCTTCCACGCTTTTTACCAATTTTTTTAATTTTAGGTATTGGCGTGGCTGATTTAGACAGTTTATTTTCTCTTTCTTCTGGAGGTAACAAACTCTCTTTCAAGAAATTTAACAAATAATCGGCTCTTCTCACTAAGTGAACAGCACTTGGAATTCTTTTATTTAATTTATCTTTATCCTCCTTACTTGCACTAGCAGGTGCACTTTCTAAGAAAAATTTGTTTTCAAAATTAAGGATTGGATCATCTCTAATTTGAATCCATGATCCATATCCAAATTTATAAATACCAATCAATAAATTCTTATCATCTTCCTTAGCCCAATCACATGTCCATCCATTAACATTTTTAGGATCATACTTGAATTGAAATTTCATAATATCTTGACCAGGTATAAATTTTTTCAAAATTTGTAATTCATTAGGTCTTGCAGTAATTGTTTCTGCATTTAAATTTCTACATCCACCATAATCAAACAATACCGCCTTTTTCTCCCTCTTTTTGGCATTCAATGCTTGTAATTTAGGTGATGGATGTGTTTTCATACCTTCAGGTGGTGGTCCTTTCTGTGAATTACTAATTTTTTCCTCCGCAGCTGCTAACTCTAATTCTTTCAATTCTCTATTTCTTTTAGACTCAAATTCGTCGACTAGTTCTTTTGATATCTTTGTTAAATCTTGATAACATTTTTTAATAACTTCTGGATTTTTGTTAGGTAATGTACCATCTGCAATTAATTCATCGATTCTATTTGTTATATCACCAAATTTTAATATTGCTCTATATACACTTCTAACTTGTGATTCGGTCAATTTATTCATATCCAATTTTCTACCACGCTTTTTAGTTGTTGTATCTGTATTTTCAGTATCATCTTGATCCTCGTCATCCTCATCTTCTTGATATTCTTGTTTAACAGCAGCTTTTCTTTTTCTAGTTGACATTTCAATTTGCTCTTTAAGAAATTGTTCTTCTTTTCTTTTCTCTTCTTCTTCCTTTATTTTTTTCAATTCATCTTCTGGAATAATATCATCCCAATCGACATCAGCTTTATAATCAGTAACTTCAAATTGTTTCAAAAATTCTTCACTTCCTAAATTAGATTCACCTAAATCTGGTGTAGTAATGTTATCTTCAGCATGATTAAGCACTGCCTCTAAATCAAAATTTTCTAATTTTTTCTGATTATCAGTTTTTTGAAACATAGCACTTGCACCAAATTTTAAAATTTCACTCAACTCACCACTAGATGGTTCATTTTTAGTATTATTAGTTTTCTTATCTGTTATACCTAATGAAATAATTGCATATTCTAAAATCATCTTTCTTCTAGCTTTCTCTAAAACTTGTTCTTCAATTGTATCTTTTGAAACAAATCTATAAATCATAACATGGTTTTTTTGTCCAATTCTATGAGCTCTAGCCATTGCTTGTAAATCTGCTTGAGGATTCCAATCAGAATCAAAAATAATAACTGTATCAGCAGTCATCAAATTAATACCTAAACCACCCGCTCTTGTTGATAAAAGGAAAACAAAATCTTTGGAGTCTGGTGCATTAAAATGATCAATCGCAATTCTTCTTTTATGTGAATTAATTGTACCATCCAATCTTTGAAAATTTAATCCTTTTAATTGTAAATAATCACCAATAATATCTAACATCCTAACCATTTGTGAAAAAATCAACACTCTATGTCCATCTCTACGTAATTTATTTAATAATTGATCCAATAAAACCATTTTACCTGATGACATAATTAAACCCCTCAATATATTTTCTCTACTTAATCCAAAATTTGATAAAACTTTATCTTCAACACCATCAAATAAATATGGATGATTTGATGCTTTTTTCAATTCGGCAACAATATTCAAAAGTGAAACTTGTGACCCTTTTGTACCTTGATTAAGCGCTGAATAATTTCTAGTTAATATATTTTTATAATAATCTGTTTGAATATCTGATAATTCAACTCTTAAAATTCTTTCAGTTTTTCCTGGTAATGAAGTTTCAACATCTTTTTTCAACCTTCTTAAAATATATGGTTTAATTTTATCTTGTAATTCTTTGATATAAATTTCAGCTTCGTCATTTGGTGTATCAAAATCAATTTCTTGATCAATACTGAATCTACCAGGCATTAAGAAATTACAAAGAGCAGCCAATTCCTTTAAATTATTTTGTAATGGTGTACCAGTAATCAATAATCTATTAGCAATTTTAAATTCAAATAAAGATTCATATAACGAACTTTCCGCATTTTTCAATCTATGAGCTTCATCAACTGCTAAATATTGCCATTTAAAACTTCCTAATTCAGATCTATCTTTCAAAATATATTCATAAGTTGTAAGTAAAACATTAAACTTTGGTTTCTTTTTATTACCTCCAATATAAAATTCATTATCTCTTATAGTTTTCCTAGCTTTTGTATTACCCATATAATAAATTACATTAACATCAGGGGACCATTTTTCAAAAGTTTCTTGCCAAGCAGGTACTGTAGATAATGGAACGACAACCAGATGAGGACCATTTTGTCTTCTCGCATAAATTAACCATGAAATAAAAGAAACGGTTTGAACAGTTTTACCTAAACCCATTTCATCGGCTAAAATACCATTTTCATTTCTTGACCATAAGAAAGCCATCCAATTTAAACCAGTTAATTGAAAATCTCTTAATTCTCCACCTTTAATAAATGAAGGTTGATCTGTTAATTTTTCGAATCTAGGTCTATTTGATCCATAAGAAGCAGAATTTGCAGGTAAAATTTTAGAATTTAGCCTAGTTTGAAAATTTTGAACTTGTTTTGGAGCAATTGGAGCAATTTCACTTGCCAATTCCCATGTGCATTCATCATAATTCAATCTTCTCCATTTAACTAAATATTTTAAAGCTGATTGTCCATCATCTAATTGAACTCTTTCCATATCAATGATTCTATCAACATGTTTATATTGTTCAAAATTTTCTCGTCTGGTTTCATCTTCTATATCTAATTGCTCGATATCTTCTCTAGTTACAAATGGATCATTTCTATATTGACGATCTAATGTAATATATTGATTGATATAATTATCTAATTTTTTAAAACCTTTCAATCCTTTTTCTTTTAAAGATTCATAAGTTTCCCATGAATTGTGTATATGTGCTACATCAATCCATTTGATTAAATATTCAAAATCCGTTTTAGGATCACCATGTTCATAAATTTCTTTTATTTCCAGTTTTTTGGCAGCTCTTTCCTTTTTGAGTTGTTCTTTGCTTTCATCGATTTCTATTATTTTTTCACTGTTTCCATTTTTCAAATCTTCTTCATCATCTTCATCTGAATCATAATTATCGCCTAAAACTCTATGATCAACGACTAGATCAATAGTTATTTTATTATTTGCACTTTCATCATCTTCATCCTCTTGATAATAACCATTCTCATCATCATAATCGTCATAACTAGCGTTTTGATTTTCTTCATCGCTGACTAGCAAGTCATCATCATTACCTTCATCAACATTATAATTGATATTTTTATGATTACGACTTGAAAATCTAACGGCTTGATTTTTATAATCGTCAACAGACTTTTTAGATTTCTTGACTGCTTTAGTTTTCAGAGATTTAAGTTTTAATTTATTGAGTTTCCTTTTCAAAGATTTTTTCGGTTTCTTAGTACCGGTATAAAAATCTTCATCTTCTTCTTCAGCATCATCGATAATGTCATCATCGTCATCACTTTCTTCATCATGGTGTTGGTAACCATTCATGTCATCGTCGTATTTTTTCTTGTCAACATTAAGTTCATCTTCATCAGAGTATTCGTCATAAATAGTATCAGGCTGTACCCTAACACGACCTGAACGACGGAGTCCATATAGTTCAGGATTGTTTTCTATATCGTCGTTTAATGGCATTTCTATTTTATTTTCACGTTGTATGGATATAAGTTAGTGTGTCTTTTTTCTCTCCTTGTAGTTATTTGTTTCTCTACTTTTTTTGGAAAATTTTGCAAATTATTTTATAGCAATTAATAAAGAAAAGCAACAAAAACCGACTGGAATTGGAATGATTAATTTATAACTAATCGATTGATAAATAAGAAACCAACAGAGAAAAGACGCCTGTGTTTGTTATTCTTGTATAAACAGTGAAAAAGTGAAATGGGAAAAAATGCGAGAATCGTTTCCACTTTTTTTTTCTGATTTTTCGTTCTTTTTCACAGATCTCAGAAACCTGGCAGAATACTCTTGGTGTGTGAGAGCTGTTTTCCAATAAAAATTTATAGTCTAATTATTGTTAATAGGAAAGTTATTAACAATTAGATCGTGTAAGCTAAAAGCAGAAAAGCAGTTTCAAAATCGTGTTTTCTTTTTAGTTTATATTATAAATATATGAGTGGAATATAAACGTTCCAACAAAAATAATTGTAAAAAAAAAGAAGTTGTATTAAAGTAGAAGGATGAACTTAACAAGTCTGTAGATTGTAAACGGTGGGTTGTTTGTGTAATAAGAACCGATTACAAGCTGTGGGAGCACAAGTGTGGAAAGGAAAAGAGGAAAAGGAGAACACAAAAAGAAATTAACCAAACTTGTGTTAATTAAAATTTTCTACTTTGGCGGCGAGATTTCGTCAATTATGGTAATACGGTGGTTACAGTTAATACATGTGATACAGGCCTTTGCCATTCCGTGACTTTCTGTGATTGTTCATGGCAAGATAAATCAACTGATTATATAGCACCACGATTGAAAATACTAGCAGTATTCAGATCAGCATGGAATGGAGAAGGTAGAGTGAGTTGGTGTATTTGTACTTCACTGGTTGGCATATATCGGGGAAGATATTGGCCAATAATCCATCAAAATTTATCACTTTGTTGAGGCATAGCAGCAAATAAAAGAAATGGAGAAAAGCAAAAAAAAAACTTTGAACACAAAATGAAAAAAAACAGGCTTAGGAATAGGCAGATTGGGAACATGTTGCAGATTTAGATTGACCAAAAACAAGAAAAAAAATACCATAACGATCGACTGCAAGTAAAGAGGTTTGAAAAAAAAAGGTGCACATCGACAGTGACATGAACATGTAATGGATATCTCAACGAAGCAGCAAACACAGGCATGAACATTGATAACGAGGTACAGCAAACAAAATCCTTATCTGTGCAGGAAGTTACCTGATTAGGAAACACGTCAGCCAACCGATAAAGCGCAGAAGAGACAACCTGTAAACAACAGAAGCAAAAAAAAGTGGCCGGAATCAGCCTGCCCCTCTGCAGCAACATACCCACCACCCAAACGTAAAGAAAAAAGCAAAATGGTAAAGAAAGAGAGAAAAAAAAAGAAAGAAAATGGGGAAATGTCTCTCCTTTTATACTCTGCAGCAGAATTCGCGTTTGAAAGCGTATCTGAAATGGCAGCACTGTGGCACAGATAACCTTTGCTGTTGCATTGTCTGTTCTGCAGCCTGCTCACAACCAAGGCCTGCCATTCTCTTTCAGTCTCTAAAAACTAAAGATGGATGATCAAGATCCCACCTTGTCACAGAATCAACGATCACTCCGTTATCTTTTGCTGCGCTTGAGAAATGAACTGGCCGAAATGAATGCTAATAATAATACATCTGTCAATAATACTATGGCTGTTGATGGTAACGATAGAGACAACTCTTCGGATGACTACTTGATCAGCGATAGAATATCATTCAATCCTAGAACTAATAGACATAGTCACAATCACTATTCCACTAATACCAACCATGTGCGGGTTCGTATTGATGACCATATACTGAACGTGCTAGATGATGATAATTCTGCAAATGAGGCTAGTTATAATCATGATAACATCAATGGCGTTACTCACAATAACAACTCTATAGAATCATCACAGTCTATTAATAATAATAATGATGATAATTTAAATGGAAATGAAGAAGTGGATGAAGAACAAGCAAGTAATAATCAACACTCCCATAGCGATAACGATAACGATAACGATAACGATAATTTCAGTTTCACAAACTCTCCACCTCATTTCCACGTACATCAATACAAAGAAACAAATTTGCAGTCTTATTATGCAAATGAAACTGAAATTTCAAAGGGAAGGTTTTTCAAAAATCATGCAGAACATGAGTTTTTTTATGATATACCAATTTCAATGCAAAAATATGGATTGGTGAATTTGATGAAAAATTTACTGATTTATAGAAATGACCAACTGGATAATTTAGACTCCTATTATGAAGGACCAAAAAGGAAACGTACATATAATGATATCTGCATTGGTGATATGGATTTATGCTCGTCTTTTTCGTTTAATAACCAATACACAGAGCTACCGTTTCAGCAACTTACCCCTTTATCATTTTTAAAGACAGGATCAGTATTCTCAATCCCGGTATCTTTGAATAAAAATATACCTACTTTAAAATTCACAAATGTAGATTTTTCTAACTTAAACGTTTCTGGATTTTTCCAACTCTCTGATATTCAACTTGGCTTTAAGGGGAAAATAATAGATTTTTTACGTGAAGATTTTAGGTCCAGTAAGGATAAAAAATTTCTTATTGAAGGTAATATTTTCAATAATTTGTTAAGAAATAAATTGTTTTTGAGTAATACTTTTGAAAAATATTTTGATAAAACAAAGAAAAAATGCTACACTAAAACTAATTGGAAACCCTTTAGCATGGATTCTTTGGGTTATATAAAAAATAATAATCAATCACAAAAATTTACTTCAATCAATAAAAAATATAAAGTTAATCCAGTAAAGCCAACCAAATTCCCAAATAGTTCAATATTCCATAAGCTTCAATCAACAAATAATACAAAATTTGATAATTTTAAGTTCTTATCAAAATGGTTTGATTTATCTCCTTTAAATCAATTTAATAATACCCCATCACCACCTACTCCACCTCATAGACCTATGAAATATACTAATAATCCAGAAAATTTGTTGGTATGTAAAGACTGTGTTAATTTGATGATGTCAAAATACGTTTTTTTGAAACTTGAAATTGATATACATGATTTGCTACTAAAAAATAAATCATCAAATTCTATAATTAAAACTAATAACGATTTAAAAGTTTATCCGGACCTCGTTTATAAACATAGAAGAAGATATAAGGAATATGCAATGAGAAGTGGACGTTCTTCACGGTATATAAATGCTGATGATGATTTTGCTGAAGAAAGTAATAATACTGGGAGAAATACATCGACTAATATTTCTGGAGATAATAATCGAAATATAAATAGAAGGCGTACTTTTTCTGATCGAGTTATTGGAAATTCAATTGTTTTTGATAACGCAATGAATGTAACATCATTTAGAAGTTTAAATAATACCATAAACTCCGATAATGATAACCATTCAAGTGAATTTGAAGATGTTGATTTTTTTAGAAGGAATTATAATGAAATATTTTCGGAAAATATAGATAATCATGAAACGGATGATAGTGATACCAATGCTGATGATGTAGGATTTGGTACAGATTACGATTTTCATGAGCCATTTTTAAGGGATAGGCTTCAAGATGATGATGTCCCTAATGATGAACCACGCGGTACTTCAATTGTATCAGAATCAGATAATGATGATTGTAATAGCAATGAAGAAGAAGAGGAAAATGGAAATACTGATAATAGTAATGTTAATGAAAGATCAAATAGAAATAGAAATAGAAATAGAAACGGGAGTGAACTACAACGAAGCTATAATCCTTCAAGGTACAATATTATACCTAATATGGAATCTGTGTGGCCAGTATCTGCAGAAAGACATCCGATTTTAGATCCTGAAATTACAAGTAATGAAGGAGATAATTCAGATGAAGATTACAATTCACCGTATACTATATTTAGTAATAACAGATCAAGAAGAATTACTAGATTATTATTTAGTATTGATATAAATAGAGAGCAACACCGTCATAGAAAAGACTCAGTATCAGGATTAAAACTTTATGGGAATTCCAGCATAAATTCGTCTGATAATAGAATGAAATTGACATTGTTATGCTGTGTCAATAGGAAGACGGGCGAATTATCGATTGTCCCTGGTAATTTGGATGTTAATATGTGGAGTGCTGAACAAAACAATGGTGAATTTTTTGAAGATATTGAAACTTTTAGTTCAGTTTTCAATTTATTCACGAATAATAAGAATATTTTCAATTCGGATGATGATAACTTACATACTAAGAAAATAAATAAATGGATCAAGAAAAGAGAAGGTGAAATAAAAGATATTAAAAAATTGTTGTTTTTACAAATGTTTGCTAATCCATCAATATTGAATAAGCTAATAAATAATGAACAAGAAAGGAAAAAATTGATAGAAAGACGGAATATTAAGAAAAATGAGAAAAATGAGAAAATGAAAAGAAAACAGTTGAAGAAACCCAAATATAATAAAGAAGTTAACGATGAAACCAAAAACGAGAACGAAAATGAAAAGACAAAAGAAAATAAACTGCATGAATTATTAAAGAAAGAGGTTGGGATTTATAATGATGAAATAATTGAGCAAATGATGACAGCTTTGAAGGAAGATAATCAATATGTTGGAGGTAGCGACAGGGTTTTAAGTTTTATTCCAGGGGAAAGAACAGTTGAAGGTTTAAACAAATCGACCGATGGATATGGAAGTGAATCGATCCACAATTCACGTCATTCGTTTGAATATGCATGATACCATTACTTATATATATATATAGGAATTTTCATTTTATACACAGGAAACATATAAATTAAATAGCATTTAAGTAAATAATATACGATTATAATTATTTATCGTCTTTAGTTTTAATTTTAACTTTAATTTTTTTTACAGGGGAAGACAGGGGAATCACCAGATACCACCATTTCTGTTGTCTCTTTTTCTTTGCTCCATCCATTCTTTCTTACACTCTCTATAAGCCTGGAAATACTCAGCGCACACCTCTTTGTAATCATCATCATGATTCTCCATACATCTGATTGCCATTCTTGAAGACTCTGCACAGGGATCGTAGTATCTCGAAGGCTCTTTGATGATAAACCTATCCTTATGTATTCTCTGTGTTGGCTTATCTGGATAAAATCTGACGTCTTTGATCTCACCAGTTTCCGACTTCACAACAAATTCCTTTGTTACCGGTGTTGGGCCACTTAAATTTACAGAAGGAGAAGATTCTAGTTTCCTGAGAGTTTTGTTGTCAAGGTATTGTTTCTCATCTTCGGTAATCGAAGGTGATAGTAGAGGTTCTTTCTTATCGGAGTCTTTGGACATTGTTTGGTTGTGTGTATGTGACAGCTCTGCCTGATAAAGGAAGTAAGTTTAGCTACTGTTTTTCCAACCAGGAAATGTTTAAGCTGTGTGCAATCAGCAACGAAAATTTCCCGATTTGTCCATCGAGGGCTGTGGCGTTTTTCCGGGAAAGAAAATTTTCAGTCTGGCAAAATTTCAGGGAAGTCTGCACTGAATATTGCTCTTTTGGGGGTTTGTTCCTTTGGGTGACGGCAGTTTAGTTTATAATGGTGGCTATTGGTGGTCTTTGTAAGAGATGCAAAAAGGAGGAAACGGTTGTCGTTTCTAGGAAAGATGCATTTTGCGAATCTTGTTTTGTTCGTTTTATTAGAGGTAAGCAAAGGAAACAGATGCAGAATGATCTGTTTAAAGTAAAATTCAATAATGATATCCAAAGACCTAAGATTTTATTCGATATGGAGAATAATTTACAATCATTTGTTTTGTTTGATATACTGGTATCGATGCTAGTTGAACAATTAATGCAGGGTCCTAAAGCTGTTAGAGGTTTCGATTTGTTGGTATGCATAATTGATGATAAGTTTAGCGATTTTAAAATTGACGTTAATGGACTTACAGAATATTATACAAGAGAAGAATTGGAAAGATTAGGTATTCAGTTTGTAAAATGTGATTCCGATTATTACGTTACTAAAAACACATTAGAACATTTAAGATTAGATTTGAAACATTTCCAAACATTATTAATAAACGAAGAATCTACTTTGAACAATATAACTACGTATAAAGAATTACTTTCACAAATAAAGGATAACTCTACAAGAAACGATATGATTGATATAATACATAAAGATTTAATAATACAAGCAGCAAAAGACAATGATTGTTCAATAATATTGGAATCTCATTCAATGACTAATTTGGCTGTCCAAATTCTATCTGACACAATCCGTGGCCGTGGATCTGAGATTCCATTAAAATTCACTGATAAATATGTTGGAAATTTCGAGATTTTACATCCATTACAAGATATTTTGAATTCTGAAGTTAAACAATATTTGAATATACTTGATTTGAATAAACTAATATCAATGGATGAAACAATTGTTAATAAATCATTAAAATATAAAACTGTTAATATGATGGTTCAAGAATATTTTGAGTCTTTGGAAACAGAATATTCAGAAGTTGTATCAACCGTTGTTAAGATTGGTACAAAATTGGGCAATCCTATTCATAAAACAGATAGTACTGAACATTGTGAAATTTGTAAAGTACCTATTTATCACGATCCTAAAGAATGGTTGGAACAGATAACTGTGGATGGATACGTTGAGCCACAAAATGAGGAAGAGCGTGAAAATTTACAAAGATACATTAATTCACTTGATGTTGAAAGCGTACAGAATGGTGATTCCAGAAATGTGAATGAACAAGTCAAACTATGCTATGGTTGTATGGTTACAATGGGTGTTTCAGAAGTAAAGGATTTCGAATGGCCTAAAAGGCCAACAAGAGATGAGATCCTTTCTGAATATATTCTTACAGATGATGAGGAATGATGTGGAAATACATGTATGCAGTGTGTGTACTATATATATATAGATCAGTTTATAGACTTGTTGCATGGTTCACACGTCAGATTCTGTGTGTGCGTGAAATTTTGCAAACTCATGAAGATCAAACATATAATTTTTTAATTTTCATTTTTTTTGATTTTGATATTTGAACTTCATCTTGTTTGTTTCGGGGTTGTATTGACATCAGAATAATGGCACCGGGCAAAGATATACCAGTTGATAAGAACATTGAAAAATCATTAAATTTACTTCAGAAACTTGAGTCGGAAATACAGAATGCAGATGCACAGGTTGAACAATTTAAGAATAAGTTATTCACACCAATTTATACGAAAAGACGTAACTTATTAAACAATATACCCGATTTCTGGTACATTGTTTTAGCACAGCATGAAGATTTCCAAGAATATATAAGTGTGGAAGATATGAAATATTTAGAGTTAATTACTGATTTGTTTGTAGATTTTTGGGATAATACCAAAATAGACGCTGACGAATCGTTACCACAAAAAGGGTTTGAGATAACTGTAAAGTTTAAAAATTCAGATAAATCAGATAATAAAATTAAAGAACAAACAATAGTTAAAAAATTTGAATGGATTCTAGATCTCGAAACTGGATCAAGGAAGTTAAAATCTGATTCCGTTAGAATGGAATGGCCCGAACAGTTAAAATCAATTGATCCGTTACTTATAAAGGAAAAAATTAAAACTGAAGGAAGGAAAATGACTAGTGATGAAAAGAAGAAGTATAGACAAGGTATGAGGTCATTTTTCTCATTTTTCGAATGGACAGGTGAAAAACCTGGTAAAGAATATAGGAATGGTGAAGAATTAGCCATGTTAATTTGTGATGATATTTTCCCTGGTGCATTAGATTATTACGTATTAGCAGCACCAGGATTTGGGGAAAATGGTGCCGGAAACAGTGATGAAGACGAAGATGACGATGAAGAGGATGAAGAAACTGGCGAGGAGCTAGACTTGAGTGATGAAGAAAGAGATGAAGAAACACCAAATCCGAAAAGACAGAAAATATAATTTTGGTATATTTATTTAAGGTATTTTTTTTTCTTTGTCAAAGAAAAAAAATAATGATAGTATATATATATATATATAGAGAGAGAGTTATATAGTACTGTTTAAACAGTTTGTGTAAACTATGATTACAATTATCACTCAAAACATAAGTTTGAAAAATACGATCTTGTTTCCCACTCACAACTTGAATCGATTGTATCGATTGCTTTTAATGCATCTAAAATATCATCATAATAAGGTCTTATTGATTGTTTAATACCGAACTCTTCACCATCCAAAATGGATAATAGATTCTCAATACCGGATTGTTTAAATCTTGAAATTAATTGTTTACTTTTGAAAAGTCTTGTAAAAAAAACATTGACCCCACGATTTTGATAACTTTCAATAATTTCATACAGAATTTGAGTTGCACTTGAATCTATACTTGTCATACCATGTAAATCGAAAACCACATGCCTTAATTTTTTATTGGATTTATTTGATCCAGGATGTTTATGACTTGAACCATATAATTCAATACGTTTTAATCTACCTTTCATATCATTTGCATTAAAAAATGTTAAAGGTTCAGGTATTTTAACAATTAAACATCCTTCTCTATCTTCTAATTCTGGGAAAACGTCGATAGTTTTCGAATCTATATTTTGCTGTGAGTTATTAATAATAGAAGATGAAGTTGATGTAGAATTTGATGAAGTTGATATAGTTATTGGGTGATGTAAAGGAGAAGGATTTGCTGGTAATGGTGTAGGATTTGGATTTGAAGCTGAGTTTAAATTTGAATTTGAATTTAAAGTTGAGCCATATAATGGTTTATCTCTATTTAATGAATTTTTAGAAGAATTTGAATTTAAAGTATTTGAAATATGTAAATCATTTAAAATTGCTTGAGTTAAATTCTTACTTGAATCGATTAACGATTGTTTACGGAATTCTTTATAGCCTGAGACAATGAATTTTTTAGGTAATTTGAAAAAAGTTTTACTTGGAGAATCATCGAAATCCGGATTGACAAAAGTATCGGTACCTGCAACTCTTGATAAAATTTGAACTCTTGATTGAGTTGAATGTTTTAAAACTCTCATTAAAGAATAGAAACAGCCCATTGATACACCAATTTCAATAGTTGAATATAAAGATGCAAATAAAGTAACAAAAAATGTTATAATTTCATTCCAACCTTTATTTCTATAATGGAATTTCAATTCTTTTGGAGATTCTTGAACCATTCTATAACCAACTATAGCAATGACTGAATTTAAAACGCATAAAGGTAAATAATAAATATAGTCTAATAAATTGAAAGTAACAAATAGAGTTGTTAATCCCATGATTAAACCAGAAACTGGGGTTTTTCCTCCAATCATAGCATTCAATTTTGATCTTGCATAGCCACCAAATGAAGGTAATCCGCCAAACCAAGTTACGGTAGTACCGACAACACCTAGTGACACCAATTCTCTATTTGAAGAAACAGGCATTTCTAGCATTGAACTTAAAGATTTACCAGCAGTAGAAGTTTCGAAAAAACCAAGAATTGCACAAACGAATGCAACAGGGAATAATTCAGACCATAAATTTCTATTAGATTCACTTAAAGGATTTCTAAACTTGAAACCATCAAGTGTTACTTTGCCTACTAAATCGATTTCATGTGATTCGAAATCAAATAAATAAGATAAAATTGTGAATAAAAGTATTATGAATAAAATTTCAGGGAAGAATGAAGCAGATTTAATTTTCTTTTTAACCAAATACTTTTTCAAACAAGTTAGAAATAATAAACTTATAAACGCTGTGAATCCGATTATTGTAGTAGGTTGATGATACTGATTATAATAATTTAGTAAGAATTTGAATTTATCAAAAGCTGAATGAACGTGAACGTCAGGAGGTAAATTTTCCAAAATGGTACTTAAACCCAAAATTGAAATTATCGAATTTAAAATCATTGATAAACCGATAGCTGTTATAAATCCTCTTAATAGAGTACCGCATAAAACGTTATCGAGATAGCCGAATCTTAAAATACCGAAAATCAATAAGATGAGACCACTTAAAAAGGTCAATGTAGATAAGATATCTACAGGATCTATTGTTGGATTGTGTTTTGTAATTTTCTCAATGTTTTGACCAATTATCATTGAAACTGCAGCTTCTGGGCCTACAATCATTTGAGGAACGGTACCCATCAACAAATAAACAATTGGGCCAATTGACAAACCAAGCAAACCGGAGGAAGTTGGGACATGAGCAACCGCAGTTGCAAACGACATACTCAAAGGAATTTGGTAAGAAGCCAAAGTCAAACCTGCAATTGTGTCATATAATAGATAAGAAGGTTTATATTCCAAAAGCCAGTTGCAGAATGGGATATAATAACTGATTTTTTGAGACATTGAAATGTTATTGGACTCAGTGTACCTCATCCGATAGCCTTGAGGTGGTTGCTGGGAGTTCAGGAAACTCGAAGAAGCAGAAGAGTGTATTGACGAAGAGTCCTGATCGTCTGTTAGACAAGACTCTTCGTCAATGATGTCATTGATCCTAATAGTAGAGTTGAAGTGGTCGGAGTTGGTGGAAGACGCAGAACCGTAGCGTTTCATGCTTTGTGTAGTGATATCACTGTGACTGTGGTTGTGGTTGTGTTTGTGGCCATGTGTGTGGTTGTGATTGCTTAGACCATTGGCGTTGCCACTCATATTGGTGTTGTTGCTGTTGTTGTTGTTGCTGTTGTTGTTGTTGTTACCGTTACCGACACTGCTCGTTGTGGCAGCTGTAAGAGGAGAGTTTTCAGACAAGCTCTTCTGGCGCATTATCTGAGGCCTTGTCTGTCCCTGGATAGCATACTGGCTGTTCTTTGAGTGCATTGTGGTCCCCGTGTGTGTCCATCGTGTCCCCGTGTGTGGGTGTGTGTCTGTCTGTCTGCTGCAACGAGCTCTCCAGCTTCAACAGCGAGCAGTGTGCAATTAAGCCTCCAAATTAGCCATGTGGGGGGAGCTCTTCCGTGTTGTGTGTCTGACCTGGACAGCTGTGCAAACAGCTCTGCAACTACAGCAGGTTGTGTCTCTGGCTTGTCTTCTCTTCTGTTCTGTTCTCCGGCATACTGTGCCACAGCTCCCCGTCTGCTGCTCTGTACCGTACCGCTGTGTAGTGCCCAGGTCTGCCACTGGCAACGGAGAAACGGCTTATTTGTAATGCATATATGCGGACGACAGGATCCATTCGTTTTATCCGATTGTGTCTTCTTCAACTACTAACATCCCGCTAAGCTGCACCCGTTTTACCCCCCGTCTGTTCTCTTTTCCCCGTTGTTCACTCTCAGGACCTGTGTATAATGAAAAGATATATCGTTGCTATAGTTATTTGTAGGTGATGGCTCCAGGCAACGACAACTTAAATGATGACCATATCGATAACAACAAGAATCTTGATCCGGCTTTGGAATATTTGAAAATCGTTGAACCCTTTCCGGTGGAACCTCCGACTTATGTTTCAACTCTCCCTAGACTGAAAACACCTTCTTATGATGACTTGTTACCTAAAAATGAAAAATTACCAAAGTATACTCCTACTGTTTATAAATTGAGTATTCTATATAGGAAGGTTGAATGGTTTTGTCCTTTTGAAATGGCAAGTCAACGTCATTGGATACCTTATATTGTCGAGTTAAACAATACACAGATCAATTTCTATCAATGTCCTTTCAAACCTGATGATGAAATATTTACTAAATTCATAGCATCTTCTTCGATGACTTCGAATAATTCACATTCTTTATTACATCCTTATCACCATCATCATATTTATATGAAAAGAAACGAAGGTTTAATCGCTCCAACTGCTTTAACTGAAGATGATGTTAATAAAGTTAATTATAATGAAAATAATTTCCGTTCAATTATGACAACTAAAACAGATTTAAAAGCTCTCAAATTTTTTAATTCACTTGATTTACTACAATCAAGCAAAGTTGTTAGATCTTATACTTTACAATATGGTAGAATAGGTTCTTGTATTGATTATAAAAAGAAAAAATTCGTTTTCAGATGCAGATTTGAAAGTGAACAGTTTTTATTAGATTTCCCCAATGTCGATTCAATGATTGAATGGTATAATGCAATCGATTTAGCTATTGATAATTCTTTGGATTTAAGTAGAAGAGAATTACCTAAATATAGAACCATTCCGAGAAGGAGAAGAACTAGAAGGAGAAAGAAAACTATACATCATTTATCAGATCATAACCATTTGGCTATTAATATTGCTAAAGGTATGGGTATGGGAATTGTTTCTTCGGATATTTCAAATATTAATAATGTTAATAATAGTAATAGTAGGAGAGGTTCCGTTTCTGCTAATTCCATGAATGGTAGAAGAGGATCTCTTTCTGCTAATTCCATGAATGATAGAAGGGGATCTCTTTCTGCTAATTCTATAAACGATAGAAGAGGTTCAACTTCTGCTAATTCTGTTAACAATAACAATACATTACGTGGGTATGTAAATAATAACAATAACAATAATAATAATAATGAATTTAAATCGCCAGCTACAAAAGGTAAAGCTTTAGAAAGTTTATTTAAAAGAAGAACCAGTTCTTCCGCAAGTAATACAGGACATTCATTTAGTGGGTTTTTTAAAAAGAAAAACAATACAAATTTATCATCTTCAGTTAATTCACATGACAATGAACTTTCAAGAGCAAACCACATAGATATTAATTCAAGGAACAGTATAAGTCATAGTCTTGTAGGTAGTGGCAGTGGTAGTGGTGACAGTGGTAGTATAAGTATCGGTGGTACAGATAGTTTAATGAGCAATGGTAGTAGATTGATTGTAACTCGTGAACATAATTTTGAAGAAGATCACCTTGAAGATGAACTAGTTGGAGAATATGAAGAAGATTCAGATGAAGTTGATGATGATGAAGATGAGTTTAATATTGAAGAAGATATACATAATCAAGATGAAGAAGAAAATGAAAGTGATGACGAACAAGGTATTAAAAGTCTAGATTTTAATAGAATACTAAGTTTAAAGGAAGAAGATAATGAATTATCAATTAGAGGATATGAAGAATATATTGCTAAACCTTCAAGACATCCATTGACTATAAAACATACATATGCATCACAGAGAAAAATTATTAGAGATTCATTGAGATGTATGATACCTTTAACCGATAATGAGAATTGGTTTGGTAAATATATTTTACTTGATGTGATTAAATTTTATCAACCTCAGCATAAAGAAACAATTGGCAAACATTATCAATGTTTAGATGTTATAACGCATGTTGAAACTGCAGGTCCACATTATCAACATCGTTTTAAAAGACCGTTACAAGAATGGGTTGTTACTCCAAGTGGAATTATCCCATACTTGAATCCAAATCATTCCAGATAAAAAGACAAATGAGAAAAGTGAAAAAAAATTTAAAAAATATTAAAATAAAAAGTAAACGTATTTTAACGAAGTTATGATTTATAGTTTGTAAGTATATAAATTTATATGAGACTCTATATTATGTAATGAATAAAGAATGAAGAATAGAGAATTCATGTTATGAAATTTGCGTGCGCATGATTTTCCTGGGACGTTTTGCAACAAGAGCTGGATTGTAGGGTACATTGATTTAGCGTTAGTTCAATCAATTATCCATATTGTATATTTAGGGAGTAAAGGATAATAAAAGATTGACAAAATGAGTGAAATTGAAGGAATTGTTGATGAAATGATTGCCACCGCACCACCAGGTGACGATTCAATTATTGTTTCAGATATTAAAAAATTATTAAATAATGCCGATTCTGATAGGTTAATTAATGAAAGTTTACGTAACCATTATACAAGTGAATTGAATAATGAAGAAAGAGGTGATATTAAATTAATTGAATTAGATAATGGAATATTTAGTGTTATTAGTAAATTCAATAGTAAAGGAATTAAATTTGTTGATAATGGACGTGGATTATGTTTTGATTATAATTTTATTAATAATAAAGTTATAGATATTGAACATATAGAAAGTAAATATTCAAATTTACAAACTGAATTGGATTTATATATTAAGGATCATTATGTTGAGCGTAGTTGTGGTGTGATTATTGATAACGAAAATTCCGAAACTGAAGAATTGATAATTATTATCAATGGAGAGAAATTAAATGATAGTAATTATTATAACGGTAAATGGATTGGAGTTTATAAATTAAAAAATAGCGGACAATTAAGCTATGAAATTAAATTAAGAGTTCATTATTATGAAGACGGTAACGTTTTAATGAATACTTATAAAACAGGTATAATTAATTCCATGACAAGCAAAGAAAATGTTATTGCAGATATTAAAAATTTTGAAAACGACTTTGAGATTAAAAATTTAAGTAAGATTAACGAGTTGAATGAATCTAAGTTTAAAAACTTGAGAAGATTGTTGCCAATTAGTAGATCGAAAATTCAATGGGGAAGATCAATTGGTAATTATAAACTTGGACAAGACGTTGTTGGTGGTAGAAACTAATAAAAGTAAAAAAAAGCAATATTTAGATTAAAACTTTATATTATATTATTTATATTTTTTTTAAAGAAAAAAAAGGAAAAAAAAAACAGAACTACACATACAAACACATGAATTTGTGTTGTTTTCTGAACAATTATATATACTTTGCCGAATAGTAGATTATCAAAAAAATTACAAAGGAAACTAGCACCATTTTAGTAATTTTAGGATTTGAACGCATTACATGATTTAATTTTAGTGCAGAATTTTTTATTCCTGACTGTAATTGAGACATTTGGTTAGATAAACTAGTCAGTTGGTTGTTATTGTCTTCGATTGACAGTTGATTGATATCGTTAGCTATATTTTTAAAAGCAGAAATTTTATTAGCCAGTAAATTAAACTGTTGATCGTTTTCTTGTTCTAAAGCGCCTGCTCTTGACATTGTTGTGGGTTGTAGCTATATAGGGGTAATTTCAAAAAGGGTATTGTTGTAGTTTGTATAGTAAAGGGATAGGTACAGCTTATCTGATATGGATGTGTATAATGCGAGAGTGAAATGTGTGTGCAGACGATAATAATAACAGTAATGATAGTAAGAACACTAATAATAACAATATTAGAAATTTATAATTTCAGCACCGTCGTATACAAGGCCAACCGGATAGAGTACGAAACTACATTAGCAAATACACTTATACACAAGTAGAGTATAACTTAAAACGAATCGCATTACAGAGTACAATTGTAACAGTGAGAAAACGTTGAAACAACTATCTATATCAGTATTAAGTTGGTCGCATGATATACAGTGTCTGATATGAAACTAGGCATGTCTCCAGAGCAATCTGTTTCTCGAACGCAAATTATTGGTCATCAGGTAGATAGAATGTGCATATACAACCAGTGTGTATATGTGAAGCCAGCCTTGGCTTCGTTGTCTTGGGGTAAAAGAGCCAGCAGGAAAGAAACCAGGAAAGAAGAAGAGGGAAGTAGCTAGTTGTAAACAACTATGTTATACGGAAACTGAACGAGTCTGTGAAGCGTCAACAAGAGGGTTTTCCCATGAAAAATGTAAGGTCACGTGCGTGTGCAGAGGGTTGTGTCTTGTGCGAATACTGTTTCGAACCACACACAAACTGCAATTTTTTTATCGGGGTGAAATACTGGCCCTCTCGCACCGCACGCACAGGTACACAGCAGCTTTCTACTGCGGCTGCGCGTCGTGTACCCCGCGCACCGCACGGCACGGCCGCTCGTTTCTCCTCGGTGCTGCTCACTATCGTGTGTGTGGGCGTGGAAGCGTCACAATTTTGAGGAAAAAAAAATGTTGATTTTTCACATACTGGTGTTAATAGGAAAAAATTTGATAGGGCTTCTGACTATTTATCCTATTTTCCTTTCTTCATAAGACAAAACCCTTCTATTTACATACATAATGTCTGCTGAATCAACTGTCGTTTCAACCAACTGGAGATTAGTTCAAACCGGTAGAATTGTTTTAGTTCAAAACAAATTAGCTGCAATTGTTGAAATCATTGATCAAAAGAGAGTACGTATACCTTCAATATCTAAATGTTAATAATAGTTCAAACAGTTCCTTGTAGTTATCACATACATATTATAAAATATACAATATCTATATCATTTGATTTCACCATGTTTCATAACCTTTAATATTAGTTTGTGTTTCGAAGAAAAAAAATTTTCAAGGATTTACCATGTTATATCACTCTTTGAATAAAAAAAGCCATTAGTGACACTCGTATCAGATTCTATATACTTCCTTCTGAGTATTCATATTGAGAATTTTATCATGTACAAAACTATCAATATCCCTTTAGCATAATCTATCAAGAAGTTGTAAAATTTAAGATACATACCCACAAACCACACAACTCGGTTCCTATACCTATAATTATGAATATACCACACACACACATGAGTTTCAACTATTATAACTATTAACATCTCTCCCTATTCACACATTTGTTTAAGTTCAAATACTAACATTTTCCTCTTCCTTTCCCTTTTCCCTTTATTTTTAATAGGTCTTAATCGATGGTCCACAAGTCGCAAGACAATCTATCAGTTTAGGTAGAGTTGTTTTAACTCCATTAGTCTTAGATACTTTACCAAGAGGTGCTAAAACCGGTGTCGTTTCTAAAAAATGGGCTGCTTCTGAAATTGACAGCAAATGGTCTAAAACTAGCTGGGCTAAAAAAATTGCTCAAAGAGAAAGAAGATCTCAATTATCCGATTTCGAAAGATTCCAAGTTTTAGTTTTAAAGAAACAAAGAAACTTTGCTGTTAAGAAAGCTTTAGCTAAAGCTTAATTAATTATATAACGTTTAACTTTTAAATTCTATATAATATAAATTTGTTTAATAAACTAAAAAAATAAAGATAATTTTAGGAACATTCAATCTTTTAATCTTTGTAAAGTAAAAAAGAAAAGAAAAAATTTGATAATAATAATAATAGTCATATTTTAAAAATATTCTAAAATTACATTTACTATACATTATTTTATATATATATATAAAGAATATCAACCTAATTCATGTTCTTTAGTAAATTGGCTAATTCGGGATTTTGAACCGCAGTAGATTCAGTATTGGCTTTCATATCTGAGTCTGAATTTACATTCGTATTCTGTATTGCCGACTTCTTCTTTTCAACAGGTTTGATCTGCTCAAGATTTCTTTGTGAAACCATAACAATATACATTTTCTTATCTTCATCAAATCCTAAAATATCACATTTATCTTCAAAATTTGATATAATATCATCACTATTAAATTTATTCAATAATAAAGAAAATTCTTCAACGTCAATTAATTTCTCTTTACTTAATGATAATAGATAAACATCCTTAATATATTTCAAATAACTATTTAAAACTCCATACCTAGAATTAGAATGATAAGTTTCCCAAACTGTATTGAATTTTGAAACGTCTTCTTCTTTAGGTAACACTTCGTATAAATATAAATCCCTACTTTGTGTGATTTTATATAAATAATCATCAGCTATTGCACTTTGTAATCTACCCTTTGTTGAAAAACATAATTCTCCTGTATTATTAGCATTGTCCATATCTTTCAAAATTCTTATACCATTACTTATATCTTTCTTTGGATTATTATTATGAATACTAGTTGATGATATATAATTTAATTTACATTTAAATTCAATTCCATTTAACATTGCTTCTCCTTCCCAAATATCTTTCTTAGAAGGTATCTCATTTTTCTGTTTATTCTCAAATACTTCATTGATAGTGTTGTTAACGCTAACTTTATTTTTCAAATTAGAATTTATTTTATCATTCAGAATACTATCGAAATCATCATCATTTAATATATCCCTTGATGTATCATTATGTGTAGAATTATTAACTATAAATGAATCTTCACTTTCACTATCTTCTTTCTCTTTATGTTTATTATCATAAAACATATCATTAGCTTCATTCATTCCTTCACCATCACTCACTTCATCTTCGTGACTATTACCCAATGCAGAATATAAAGGAGTAGTCAATAATGAAGGTCTAATTTCATCATTTGATGTCATTTTTTCTTCTTCCTTCATTTTCTTTTCTTTCATTTTATCTGCCTCTCCAATTCTTTTATCATTAACAACAAATTGTGCATCTTCATCACCAATAATTTCTTCACCTCTATGAGTAATTCTAATTTTTGGCATATTGTTATTTTCATCATTCTTTAAAATAACTTGATCTAAACCTTTTTTAATTGCTTCTTCAGCTATTTTTTTCTCTTCTTCACTACGCATTTCTTCGGTAGTCAAATCTGGTAATTGCTCAATTTTAAATTCCCCTGAAACTACTCTATCGATTAAATTAGATGCTGAAAAATTCATAATTAAACTTCTTGCTTTATTATAGTAATCAGTTTGATCGTTATTGAAGTTTGAACATGATTGAAAAATTTTCTCCTCTATAACAATTGCCCATTCGTTAGAAATATCTTCTATAGTTTTATTTTTGAATAATTCATTTTCCTTGTGTTTAGTTAATAACTTCAGTATTCTATTTTCAAAACCTTTTTTAGTCTTGCTACGTACTTCTGTTAAATGGTTGAATTTACTCATTTTCATTTTTGTTTCGTTTGACACAACGGTAGGTTTAATATCAACATTTTTTTCAATTTCTGGTGAAGATACAGTTTTAGCTCTTTTATTAGACCTTTTACCTGAAGAATTATGGCTGTTATTTTTACTTTTACTTGATTTGCGTAGAGCGTCGCCTTCATCACTCATATTATCGTCTTCGTACTCATTCAAATTTCGTTTACCTGTTTCGAAATCTTCATCACTTTTATCATTATCATAATAAATTTGAGATTCTTCGTTATCGCTATCATCATTGTTGTCATTAGCAGGTGCATCAAAATCAGGTATTCTTAGTTTTAGATATCTTGCATACGTCATTTTTCTTTTCAGTTTGGAATAATTCTCATTGTCAGGATCACAAACATCACATTTGTAATCATCTGGAATATCTTTTTCATCGAATTCAAAATCTTTATCTTTCTTAAACATACAATTAGCGTGTTGCCAAGTGTGACAATTAATGCATTCAATCATCAGCCCATGATCATCCTCGTCTTCATTGTAGTTCAAATCTGTTGTACCGCAAATAAGACATCTCACCGATTCATCTTCAACAGGTACATATTTGACAGTTTTCGATTTTGGATGTGAATTGGCTTTGGCTTTGCTTATTTTGGCTGGTTTAGCAGGTTTCTCAGAGTTTGAAGCAGGCTCCGTATATTCCTCGTATTGCAGCTTGGTGTGAACACCTTTATTCGAACGTTGTGACCTACGGACACTCATAGCTCCTACAAGTAACTCCAGCTTGTTCAAGAAACGTACAAAGGTAAAGGCAAATGTCACAAGAAAGAGAAAAAGCTGAGCATTTTTCTTCACTTTTTTTGCGGGCAAAAAGTTTCGCTTTGTTTTTTTTGTTTTTTTTGGTGTTTTCTTCCTTGTTTTGATGGTTTCGTGCTGTACACAGCTTAGTACCGTGTTTGCCTTGTAAGGGGACACCAGTGCCCGACAAAGAGACGCCCGAATTGGATATATCAGAGTTGAAGAATGAGCTCAAACGTGTTGAATCTTGACGTCCCTAGTTTGCTTTCTGTGGAATATCCGCTGCGTGTGCGTGACACGCAGCGTGCAATCGAGATGATAGGAGGCACAGATAAGTTGAAAAAATGCTTTATAGAACCGGATATGAAGTTAGAGCTAAGATTACGTAAGAGTGATCCAAGGTCACATCCAATTCATTCAACTGTTTTGAAAAATTCCGAAAATCTATTGCTTAAATTCAAAATACCTAAACGAATTTTGAAGTTGTTTGATTATGATATACGTCAAAGTATTGATTATTGTGAAACTAACAATATCAAATATTTCATGGAACCATACGGTATTTTGAAACAGAATTATAAATTCAGAGAATTAGCAGACTTTCAAATACTGAATAGGGGTTCTAAATTTAACAAGAAGTTTGATGAGTCTATTAGAGACGGACATTTTGATAAGATCAATGAGTTCTCAAAAGAACTTGAAGATGGAATGAACAATAAAACTCAAGTTTTCAGTGACGGTGATTTAGATTTGCCAAGTTTGGTACGATACTCAAGATCGGATATTTCACATTCTTATAAATTTTTTGGTAATTTGCTTTTAGACGAGCAAGGGGAATGGTTAAATAAAGCAGTTAAACTATATACAATTCAGATTAAATGGAATGACAAAATACCCCAAGGTTATGATCCTCAATTAGACAAAGAATATGAAAAAGCATTAGCTGATATTGAAAGGTTGAAGGTGCATCCAACTGCTAAAAGCTTGCTAAATGAAGCAGCCTCATATAATTTGATCAAATGTATCAAAATTTGTAAAAAATTATTTGAGTTAAAACCTGTTTGGACTAGAAAAAATATATATTACATGTTACCTAGAAGCAGGAGAGCGCAACTTAGATTTGCGTTACCATTTGTTGCATACACTTTTGCCAATGGTCCTTGGAGACATTTATTTATTAAAATTGGATATGATCCGAAAAGTGATCCTTCATCATTTATTTATCAAATTGAAGCATTTAGAGGTCCGGCAAAATTGTTAACTGATGAAGATATAGAGAAATTATTGGAAAATAATGAAATCAGAGACCAGAACTTAATTTTACCACCAACTTTAAAAAAATATGAGTCTGAGTTTGATGATCCAAATAGTGAAATTGGGGAGCTTGAAATTAGTAAAATACCTAAACAATTGTTTTTTGATGGTATCAACCCATGTTCTGCTTTATCATTTCAAATTGGTGATATAATTGATGAGGATATTGTAAATCTTTTAAAAAATAGCAAAGTAGAAGAAAAATGTACATTGGCAACGGGATGGTTAAGTTGGATAACTTTATGTAGAATTAGATCAATTATAAAATATAAATTGGCATGTTTAAAAGATAATGAGCCAATAAAAAGTGAAAAAATCGATGATTTGAAAACACGTACAACATTTACTAAGAACATGACTGTTAGTTATTTTAAAGATGAAAATGGACAAGGAAAAGTCCAAGAAACTGAACTTAATGATGATGGAAGTGAAAATGAGAATGAAAATGAAGAATTCGAAGATAATGAAAGTGAGAGAAATGAAGATGACGATGACGATGATGATATACCAAATGACGATTTAATTCAAAGAATTCAAAAGTTGAATCCTAAAAGTCTGAATATTATTGAAGAATTGGAGACTATCTTGAAACAAGACGTTATCATGAAAGATAACCTGCAAGAGTCTAATAATGCTACTATTGTATAATCATGTTTATGTTACTTTGTATATGTGTAAATTAAGAGAATTAAAAATCAAAATATGTTTTGGTTAATAAACGGATTTAAATATGCATTAAGTACCTATATAAATTATATTTTGCATTATATATTGTAATTAGTAAGAAAAGATTGTTGAAATTTGAAAATAGATTTCAAAAAATAGAATAAAAAATAAAATCATAAAATCAATTAGGATCATTAGTTACTGGAAGAAGCTGGTTCAATAGCAGCATCTTTCTTTTCAGAAGTTTTTTCCATGTCAAGCATGTATCTGATGGCATTAGTAGGTGAATCGCCTAAAGTGTTAACTCTCCAGTTGAAAATTCTACCGATTTGAACAATTGAAACTGCACCAAGGAAGAAATTGACAGATGCAAGCAAGTAATTCTTTGGTTTAATGATTAAAGCCCATCTAGTCCAGATTGCACCTGTTGCAAATAATGATAATTGTTGAGTTGCAGAAACTTTCTCAACTGGTCTAGTCATCTCATTTGCACCTGCAATGACTAAAGCCCATTTCATGCAAGGGGCCCAGAAATGGATGGTACGAGGACCAGTTTCAGAATTCAAAAATCTACGGAAAGCACCACCTGCAGCTGCACCAGACATTTCGACTACTCGACAAACCAGAAGAGAAGGAAAGGGAAGAAAAAAGGAAAAGGGGAAAGAAGTTGAAGAAAAAGGCAGATGGGAATAGAAATTTTTCAAATTCATGCATCAGTCAAATTTTTCCCGTTATTCACTTACAAACAATCACGAGTGTGTTGATTGGGGGCCAACATGATCCTGCTGTGTTTCTCCTATCTGCTATAAATAGGAAGATCTAGATATCAATATAAAGGTTCTCCACTTCTGTCATGGAATCGGTGTCTCTTTTGGTGGTGTTTTATGGCCCACTCTTTTGTAACAGTCGGCCCTTTAGGCTCCGTACCTCATCCATACACTTTTCAAAGACCATCTGCATTTGAAGTGAATGGGCCACCAGCACTTCAGTGTACTCTTCAACCTCCCTTTCGATTTCCTCCAGTTTGCTCACATCGTCATTCACAGAAGCTGTTGCAATGCTGTTTACATAATACTGCTCTCTCAGTGTAAAGAGTTCAGCTAGTTTGGAACTTTCGTTAAGTGCAGCTTTGGGTGCTGAAAATGTCAGATCCCCTATATCTTCTGTAGAAACAGTGATCTGGGTTTCTTTATATTCCGCCTGTTCATCTTCAGGCTCTGCTTCTACAGGTTCGGTATTAAGAATCTTGTTCAACTTTGCCTTGATTTCTTCGTCCGTTTCTTCTATCCCATCATCATTGAGAATGCTCTTGATATATTGTATATCATTTTTATTAGTTTTACTGTTCAATCCTGTTGTGTGTATATGTAGAAGTGCTTGAATTCCAAGATCTTTTATTGCTTGCTTGTGTTTTTGTTTATCTTCTGTGACTGTTACTACAGATTCTTCAGGTTTTTCCTTATTCTGTTTTTCATATTTTACCTTGATTTCATCTGATTCTTCCTCAGTGCTAACTGTTGCTGTTTTCTGTTTCTTTGTTGGAGGCTGTTCGTTATCGGTGGTATTGGTATCTGAATCCTCTCCATCATTTTGCTCTACACTATCGGTATCCTTGTCTTTGACATAAAGTTCGTGAATTTTCTTTATAAATTTAACATCATTTATTCCTTTCCCGTCAATGTGATTTTGAACTAGTTGTAATACTTTAACATAGTCTTGGAATTTAGCTTTCTCTTCCTCTGAAAAACGCATTACAGCCAAATTCACATTACCCATATCTAATTTATTAACTTTACATAATGCACATATATATGGATTATTTATTGATTTTAATGATTGTATAGTTTGTAAGTTCCCTCCCCATTGAAAGATTATATTAACATCGGCTACTGTCTTTTCATAATCAAATCGTAGGTCTTTCCATATTTCCGAAAATTCGGAATCGTTAGACCATTCCTTTGACATTTCTTGTATCTTTGGTAATTCTGTTTCCTATTTATTTTTCAATATATCAGCAGTTTAAGCTATTGAGTCCCGTTATAACAAAACTTGGGTGCCTTACGTGGTTGTTCAAAGTTACTCGAACAAGATAAAGTTCGTGTTCAGTGCTAGGTCGATCGCCTTGTAGAAAACAAAAAATCAACATCTAACATTTATTACAGTTTTAAGTTATTCAAACAACAGTTATTAACGATTCAGAAAGCCAATTGACTCCAATCATGGAAAATATTAGTATAGGTGATGAGATCAAAGATGGTTTCAAGAAAACTGAAAAATGGGTCAAAGCCAATATTTCATTTATTTCAGAAATGGAAGCGTTTTATAAACAACGTGCATTGATTGAACGTGAATATTCTGACAAATTGGGAAAATTATGTACGGAAAGTTACCAAACAGTTACCAAACTTTCACCGGTCCTAAGTGTTGGTGAAGACCCTACTATTACACCAGGTTCTTTGGAATGTGCTTCCGTCGTTGCTTGGAAAGAAGTTTTAATTCAAACTGAAAACATTTCCAAAGAAAAGAGATCATTAGCAAGTAAATTTGAAAGTGATGTTGCAGCTAGTTTAAATAAAGTTGGTACTAAATATGCAGCAATAAAAGATAAATGGAAAGGTTTTGATGATGAACTTACTACGTTGAGAGATAAAAATTTTAATGAAATGAATTTAAAGAAGAAACTTTATGATCAATCATGTGAATCAATGGAGAGTCAACGTGCTAAATCTTTAAAGTCTTCAAGTGATAAAATTAAAGAGAAATTGGCCAAAAAGGAATCAGAAATGAACATTGCCAAAAATAATTATTTATTGACTATCTCAACCTGTAATAGATTGAAAGATAAGTATTATTATCAGGATACCCCTGAATTATTAGATGGTTTACAAGATTTGAATGAAGCAAAAGTTAGTAAAATTAATAGTATTTGGTTATCTAGCTCGATTTTAGAAAAAGAGTCTAACGAAAGAATAACAAAATTTGTTGATTCGATTGATGTTGTTATTAAGCAAAATTTGCCAAAATTAGATACTGCCATGTTTGTAAAACATAATCTGAAAAATTGGATAGAGCCAGTTGATTTTAATTACATTCCTTCGACTATTTGGCATGATGATGAAACAATGATTACTGAGGACCAGAACGCATTATATGATTTGAAAATCAAGTTAAATAATGCATGTTCAACTTACGAAAATTATAATAGAATATGTAATGACGAAAAACAAGAAGTTGAAGAATTGTTAGTTCAAAGGAATAAGTTAGTTGGTGATACATTTAATGAAGTTCAAATTAAATCGCCAGAAGACTATCAAGTTTTCGAAGATTTATTGGTTAAATCGATTAATGTATTACAAAAATTCACCAATGATGATACTAAAAGGGTCATGTCTGAAGTTGAAATTGAAACAATTCAAAATGTAACAGATGGTATAGATATGGCTATTACTACACCGATTCATAAAGAGAAGAAATCTAAATTTGGTTTCCTTAAATTTAAACATCATGACTCTCAACAAAATGATGACGATGATGGTGATGGTTATGATGAAATCCAGTCACTTTCTGAAAATGTTAATTCTATCAAAATTACTTCAACAAATAGTAAATTACGTATGTTTAATTCACTTGGACAAGCAATGAATAATGTGATTGATGCATATAATACACCAGTTAATCAAAAGGCACCTTCGCTGGATGTATTAGGAGGAGGCGGCATGAGTAGGAAATCAACTATAAGTACTATGACGACAACGGTAGCTAAAGCTTTATATGCATATGAACCTCAAGGGGATGATGAATTAAATATGGTACCAAATGAGACATTTAGTATCGTTCAACAGGATGATGGATCTGGGTGGACAGTTGTTTCAAATGCTTCTAAAGCTGAAGGTTTGGTACCTACAAGTTATCTCAAAATTGAAACAATTCAAACTGCTAGCTCTCCAGTTAAAAAACAAGGGCCTAAAGTTGCACCACGTAGAAATGCAAAGTTGGTTAAAAGAATGCAGGTTTTATATGATTATCAATCACAAGGGGATGACGAATTGAATGTTTCAAAAGGAGATACTGTTATAGTTATCCAAGAAGATGATGGATCTGGTTGGACAGAAGCTGAATTGAATGGCGTAACTGGTTTATTCCCAACAAGTTATGCAAAAAATATTTGAAATTAAATTTGTTAACGCTTATAAATACACCCAGGTGGATATTTATATAAATTTAAAACTATATTTATAGATGCACATTTGTAAACATAAATGTATATATTTATTTATTTATATTTATTATGCAGGTGGTAAAAATGAAGAAAAAAGGGCTGTTTGAAGTAATACCCAGAATATCCAAAACTTAATTATGTATATGGAGATCTTTTTATTTTCAATGAAACATAATGATACATACCATAAATGGATTGGTATGAACGTTGAGATCCTGTTTACTATTTGCACATGCATAGTGGTAAATTGCAAGAAAAGATAAACAACAAACATCAAGTTAAGAGATTTCAAATTTGAAAATTTCCAAAATTTTATAATAGCCAATGATATGATCAGTAACTGAGGTATTGAGATCAAAAATAGTGGTATATTTCCTGAGGTAAAATAATTCAAAAAGCCAACATTCCAATAGTGATTTTGTGAATATGATAATAAAGATTTTGACCAAGTGTTACACCATTCACCTCTTTCGGGACAGTATTTTTTGTATGGTATATAAATTGATATAATTAGCGATCCTAATAACTGTGATCCTGTAATCAAAATACACATTATATCAGAAATATTTTGTTTAAATTCGGTCAAATCGAAAAGATAAACGATACCAAATAATAAACAATTTGACCTTATCCCAAAAGCTATTGAAAATAATGATCCTGAAAAGAAATAATTGATGTGATCACTTATTCTTGCAATTGATTTAGATTTCAAGTAATAGTAGATACCCAAAAATGATAAAAATTGAACCACTGTTTCTGTGTATGAGACAACTGAAAAAATACCTGAAGGTTGGATTATTACTAGTAACGATGTGATGTAAGCAAATTTATATGGATTTATCTTAGACAACGATTTATTAGTAACACAAACATGAAAGGAAAGATTGTATGTAATATAAGTAACACCAACCAATAAGATGTTATTTATAATTATGAACAATGATTGGATATCATAAAGGGATAAACTATATCTGATAACAAGAGAATGCATCAGTCTCCACCATAACGGTCCGAAAACCCATTCATGTTCAAAATTTATTCCTATAAGAGATAGTTTTAAGAAATAAACAGAATCCCATGACATTAGGTTGTACAATGTCTTTTTTATGAACTCGGGATAATAGAACATTGACTTAGTGGAATTGAATGTTTCCACAAATATTGCAGTTGACGTATCAAATTGGCATGGTGTGTAATAAACAATTAGAAATTGTAGCCCCCTCAGTATTATTGTGCACGACAAGATATGTTTGATGTTATATTCAAACGATGCCATTGAAAATGGTTTGGTACTTTAGATTTTCAACTGGCAATATATTCCAAGGCTGGAAAGTGTTAATTTTTTGATGGAAAAACATGTTACACGCATATTTCCTAAAAAGGAAATTAAAGATACTGGACAAACGATGCTGCTAGCGTTACAAACAGAATGAGCTACCATTTTGGTATATTAGAAAGGTCCAATCGTCTTCATTTAAGTAGAAATATGTTTTAGGCTGTAACTTTAAAACTTTGTTTAAAAATCAAATGGTAATTTCTTACTATATTAAACATTATATACAAAAACAAACTATACAGATAGATATATATATTGGTGGCAGCGATAGACAGAGTGGAATATTTTGGAAAAATGAAAAAAAAAACTTATACTTACTAAATATGACAATATTGAAATTAATACAATTGAAAATTTACGGCTAGACTGGGAAAAAAACTGAAAAAAAAATGAAAATTAACGTGGCATACAAGATGAGATTAGAATAATTCAAAATTGCTAAAATGAATCTGAATGGAAATATATCTTTTAGGGGGAAAAAAACAATACTTACTTACAATTTGTGGACTCTGTTTTGTTTAAGATAGTATATTTTGTGACATTTGGTACTTTATCAAATGGAGTCGATGTGAGGTGGAAAATGTACTGGAATATAAAACATGAATCTATATATATAATATGAATGTATAAAAATGAAAGTATGTCTATATGAAAAATCTATTTATATGTAACTGATAAAATATTATTATATAAAAATAGTCAGGGCTTGGGTTCAATACAGATTGTGAGTTGTACGTCGAAAATAACTCTAATTAATGTGTTCTATTTAATTTAATTTGTTTTCAAAATGAATTAATGTAATATGGACAGGAGGAAGAAATGGTACTGTATATTATTAATCAAAAGGAAGTAATTATTTCAATGGTTAAAATGTTTTAATACTATCATGTTTATTCGAATAAAGGATTGGAACTGTGAGAAATTGGGAAAGAGGGTGAAGAGGGACAAATTTTTTTATTGTTAGTATCTTTAGTAGCATAGGGGTTATATGCTACTCTGTCTGTGCTGCCTTTGTACACCGTTCAAAAGCCAAGAAACAGGGTAAACCAGCATTGCAATCACAGTCACCATCTTTTGTGTGTGTGCTACGATGTATCGCGTAGGTGGTCGTGTTTACGTAATGGAGTTACTTCTAGCTATAAATTCTATTTACTTTACATGGATCCTTCTGATGTGGTTTTTCAAGTGGTCGGATCTCTTGAAAGCCTTGTGGCATGTAGGACAGAGGAACTTTGCAAGTTTTAAGTGTATACAGTCAACGTGCCGTTTCCATTGTGACCTTTGCTTAAAAATTTTATCGCAGAACCCACAATTAAATGGGCCATGGCCATTTGGCTCTTTTCTATCTAATGATGTAATTTCATAATCAATCGGTTTTATATTTGTGTACAATTCTTCTCTTGCTATATCATTTTGCATGCTTTGCTCTTCTAACAACAGTTGTAAACTAACTTCAAACTGTGGGCCCTCTGTTACTAGATTACTAGCTTCTTTTGCAATATTTCTCAAGTTTTCAATCTCTTCTGTAACTAAAACAGAATCAGGATTTTCATTTGAATCACATTGTTTCGTTAAACTATTTTTTTTTCGTTTCTTGCATTCTTTTATTCTATTATTTCTTTTTGATGTTTTACCAGTTCTTCCTGTTTTTCTATTAGATTTGAAATTTTCAGAGATAACGCTTTTCTTATTGAGAAATAAAAATTTTGGTCTTTCAAGAAGAGTATTCATTTTATTTTGAAATTGGGGTGGTGGTTTGGGAAATTTTAAAGACTTACACAAGTCGATGTCTTCTGAAATTACTTCAGATGATGTTTTAAAATTTATAATATTTGTAATTGAATTATCTTTATTTTTGATTTCTTTTAACCCAAAATTATTAAAGATAACTTTTTTACCATTTTTCTGCTTTGAAAGTTTTTTTGGTCTTCCTCTTGGATTTTTTTGTGGAAGCTTTCCATTGGATTTACTTACATTACTATTTTCTATAGGATTTAAAGAGCAGTCATTTTTAGACGAAAAGAGAATGCTTTTATTTTCATTTTTGCTTTTTCCAAGGATTGCTGGATCTATTTCTAGGAAATCTTCATTGAATGAACTTTTATCATTTAAGTTAGTATTGATTTTATCTAAAATTTCTTTTGTATCAATTTCAGTATTGTTATTGTCATTTTCCTCATCTAATATTTTAAATAGTTGCTTTGTTGTTGGAGAAATTTCGGTATTTGCTCTTTTGACAATAGTGGTGTTTGCGTCAGGGCTTTCTAAAATTGTTGATTCAAAAGTAACGTTTTGAAAACCTTGTGTGTATACGGAATCTTCTTTGTGTGTATTTATTTTGATTTTACTATTTAATACATTACTGTGCTGTGCTAATGATAAAGACTCGTTACTTTCTTTGCTACTCCCAAAATTATAACTACTAGGATTGTTACAATTGGTATCATTATTATTATTTTGACTCTCAAGCTTGGTAAGTGAAGCTATATTATTTATTATATGTTCAGGATCTATTTTTTTAATAATCAAGCTGTTATCAATTACAAGTTTATTAATTTTCTTTTTGCTGTTTCTCTTAAACAAGTTTTTCCTATTGCTATTTTTTTGACTAGCACGTTCTAGTATTTGGTCAACGGTTGGTAGCACAATTGGATGATTTGAATTTTGGTGTTGAGTATTTAAGCTATGTTCATGGTTCAATAGGTTGTTTATATCCATTGGATTTTGGTGTAATGAAGACGCATTGGATAATAAAATACAGTTCGGATCTACCGTTCTACTGGGAAGCAAGTCATTTTCAAACTGAAAATGGGTCTGATGGATATCAGTGCTGTTTTTATACATGTATTGATTTAAATTACTCTGCTGGTAGATTGACGGTGATGAATAAACATTCATTGACGAAGCAGAAGACACAGGAGACGAAGTGCAGCAGGAGCACCGGAAGCCGCTGTTGTCTAGATATCCAAACGAGCCCCACGGCCGGGTGTTACTGTGATTGGCCTTGAACAACAAGTGGTTGTGGTATCTGCTTTTAAGTGGTCTCCCCATTGCTACAAGTACTGGTGGCTTCCCTATTGTAGCCGTAAAGAGGGAGAAGAGAAAAAAAGATGCAAAAACGGGTGCAAAAAAGGGTGCAAACATAGCAGAAACACAAGCAAGAAAAAAAAATAAAAAATTCAGACCCGCTGAGCCCCGCGCACGTCTGTCGACGCGCCGATCGCCGCGGCCAAAAGGGGCAACTGTGTTTCCCAAACAGGAAATACGAATACATTGCTGCCCTTTTTGCCCCCCTCCACCCCCCAGCCCGCGATTCCGCCAGCGTATTGCTGCGTATGCAGATTTCACGCCTTATCGAACATGAGTAACGCATTCTTAACAATTCCATTCGATTTTTTCTGGCTATTCTTTCCTTCCCTGAGTTCCATATTGCTCTATCCATCCATTGTCTGCTTATCTCATTCAATTTAAACTGTCAATTGATTAATCTGTTGCCTTTTTCAACTTACTCAAATTAGTTTTATCCCTAATTTTATTCATTACCTTGCTTAGTTACGTAAGTGAGTGCACATTTCCTATTAGCTGATATTTAATTAACTGTCTAATTATCTATCCAATTGTGAGTTTACCTCATTTGTTTTCAGGAAAAAAACCTATATCGATCAATTAATTGTTCAATACCTCCTTTGTCTAATAATAGGTCCCTTTGAAAACCAAAAAGATATAATAAATTAATAAATAACTGCAACACTAAGAGAAAGAAAAAGAAAAACAATAAATTGGACATTAAATATTTGTATTCTTAAATTTGTATTTTAGTTTGTCAATTCAATATAAAATAGTATTAAAATATCAGGAAAATAAATTAAATTTTTTAAAAAACAAAAAAAAGAACCACTTCAAAAAAGTTTACATTCTTAAAAAAACAATGACAACTTCATACGCAGAATCCATTCCGTCAATGACTTCAAAAACTTCAAGAAGTGTCTATCAAACTGATAGCAAACCATTGAGCAGTGAAGCAATTTACAGAGCCAAATTAAAATATGGTATTTATAATAATCCAGCTAAAATTTCATTAGGTGTTGATCCTTCAGCTTCAGATACAGCTGCTGTATTGGCTGCTAATACCGATTTATCAATCCCTCAATATACAAAAGAATTATCATCTGATGCTGCTCATGCTGCTTTAATTGCTAAACCAATTACAATCGATGCTTATAAAAGGCAACATGTTGCACCAGAAGCTGAATATGCTGCAATTTCTGCTAAATCTCTGAAATTTCCTTTTGATAAACAACAACCTTCTAATTCAAATTCTTCAGGAGCTGCTGCTGCTGCTTCAGTTTTGAAAAAATCTTCTGCTTCTATAGCAAGGGATAATTTACAAGATATTTATGATTTCGATGATGTTAGATCTGGTAGAGTTACTTTATCTCAATTTTCAACTGTTTCAAATACTGATTTATCTTCAAATTCTAAAAAAAGTTTATTAAGTACTAAAAAAGATTATAGATCTGGTATTGTAACTTCTAATAAAGCTGCAGAAATTTCAAGAAAAATGAATATTGGTAATATTACTAAAGCTGCAACTAAAAGTGCTGATAAAAGTTTAAATAAAAGACTTACACCTGAAAAAGATTTTAGATCTGGTATTAAAACTTCTTCTTCAAATTTAAATTCTTCAAGATCTAATACTATGAATAATTCTTCAATTTATATTAGTAATATTCATAATCAAGCAGTTAAAGCATCAAAAAAGGATTTGATTCAAAAATCTGGTAGAAGTACAGGTATACAAACAGCTTCTGATAAAGGTTTAGCAATTAATCCTGCTTATTATGCTGCATCTGTTTTAAAAACTGGTCCAGCTTCTTCACCTAAAGGTTTTGCAGATGAAGAATATGCAACTCTGAAAAATAATTCATTAGTTGATCAAAATTTATATGCAATTGCTGCCCAAAATGCTGGTAAACAAATTACTCAAATGAATAATGAAGCTGCAAGTAAAAATGTTTTCTCAAATAAAAAATTTAATGAAGCTGCATTTGAAGCTGCTAAAAAGAATGCGGAAAAGAGGAAATTAACTCAAGCTAATTATGGTGAAGTTTTATTAGGTGGTGGATTAAAAATGAAATTAGATGATATTGATAAAATTGCAGAAACTTTAGTTAAACCTGCAATTAGTGATATGGAAGCTAGAATTATTGAAACCAAAAAACTTGATATTGAAAGAAGAGATTTACCTGCTAAAATTAGACAAAGAAATGCAGAATTAAAAGAAGAACAAAGACAAGCTCAATTAGCATTAGAGAAAAAGAGAGCAGATGAAGCTAAAGCTAGAAGAGATCAATTAGTTTTAGATAAAAAACAATTAGATGATGAACAACAAGATATTGTAATTCAATTGGATGAAAAACATTCTGCAAAAGAAGAAGAATTTAATCAACAAGTTGAAGAAGAAACATCTGCTAAAAAGGAAATTGATGATGAAAGAGCTGAAAAATTAGCTATATTAAATAATGCTAAAACTGAAATGGATAATGAAAGGCAAGCAGAACTTGATACTATGCAAAATGAGAAAGATGTTGAAGTTGCACCTTTATTAGAAGAACATGAAACTGAAACATCTAAACTTAAAGAATTAATTTCTACTAGAGAAGAACATGAAGGTTTATTTAATGAAGAAAAATCAAAAGCAGATGCAATTAATTCAGAACTTGAAGATACATTGTCAAAGATTGAAATTATGAATAATAGAATTGCAGAATTAGAAGCTGGATTAAAAGATGTTGAAGAAAAGGAAACTATTGAAACTTCGGCTGCTATTGAAGCTGAAAATAAATTAAATGGTGAAGGTAAATCCAAAGAAGAAGAATTTGAATCTTTAACTACTCAAAGAAAAGATTTAGAATCTAATCGTGCAGAATTACATGGTAATTTATCTAGTCATGTTGAAGAACTGGAAGGATTACATGATTCACATCATGAAGAAGAAAATGAAATTAATGGAATCTATCCAGAACATTTACGTAAAGAAGTTGTTAGACCTGAACCAATTGATAATTCTGATTTGAATGATTCTAAATATGAATTAGATGATAGTGAAATTCCAATTCCACCAGAAGTTGAAGATGAACCAGAAATTGAAAAGGAAGAAGTTTGGCCAAAAATTGAAGAACCTGAGCCAGAAATTGAAGAAGAACCACTAGAAGATGGTAAATTTGCAAAAGGACCAACTTCAACACCTGTTGTTAAAAAGAAAACATGGGAAGAAGTTAAAGCAGAAGGATATTCTGAAGGTGATGATCCATTAGCACATATTCCAACTAATGAAAAACCTTCTATGGTTGATATAATTGGAGATGATGAAGTAAAACAAACCATTGCCAAATCCAATGAATTAAAGACAAATAATGCTAAAACTACAACTACTGGTACTGCAAAGAGTGCAGCAGCAACTGCAAGAGTTACTAATAAACCAGGATCAAATACTGTTCCAATTATTAAATCGGATAAAAAAGTTGGTGGATTTTTCAGTTTCTTTAAATCTAAAAAGGAAGAGAAATTATATTCAGAAAAAGCTGCACCTGCACCAAAAGCAGAAGTTAAAAAGAAATTCAAAGGTCTGCAAGATACTAATTCAGTAAAGGAATCAGAAGCAGCTAAAACTGAAGCTGCTGAGAATGAAACTGAAACTGAAGTCAAAAAAAGTGCTGTAAACAATGAAGATGATGTGTTTAGTGGATTCTCACAAGGTTCCGAAGTTGAAGAAGAAGTTTAGATGAAATTTACTACATTTTACTGTTTTTAGGAAGACAGAGAATACCTGCTCTGTTATATTTTTGTGCTCATTCATTTGAAACTTCTTAACATTTTTCAATTTTTATGTTTTCTCCAGTATCTTTTCTTTACTCTCCATTGATGGAATTATTTTGTGATTTTTTTTATTTATATATATCTCTCTCTCTTTGTTTGTTTACCGTTTTAAGTTCAAAATCTTGTGTAGTTTTTTTTTTTTCCTATTATTGTTGTTTTGTTTTTCCCCCTGTTATCATTTTATTTTTGTTTACTGTTTTAATTCAGTCTTTATACGTTGTGTATATCTGTAACTCCATATACTAATAAAACTGTTGTAATTGTAAGTGGCTGGTTTAAGCGACGCAGTTTTTTTTTTCCTTAAAGTTGACGAAGAAAAGTAACAACAGAGACGTTTAAAGAGCTGAACTTGCAAGGAGCTTCTGGATAGAGCATTGAGCAGACTAGTAAACATCAATGGCTAGGGTCAAGAACAGGGCAACATCATCATTGCAGAAAAGCAGCAAACGTAAGAGTGCAGTAGTTGTTTCACCAACCTCGACACCTAGGAGATCTACCTCGTCAAAATCTAGGAAAGCGGTAAACAGAATTCAAGTTAAACGTGATATATATGGATCTAGTGATAACGAAGATGAATGGGAGAGACCACAACGTCATGAAGAAATTATTCCGTCAAGTAATTCCAAAAAAAATAAGAAATTGGCTAGTTCAGGATTACTAAGGAACCAACCAGGCGATCCTGTTGAAACACACACTAAAAGAAGGAACAGGAACGGTACAGTTGCATTACGTGAAATCAAGAAATTTCAGAAAAGTACAGATTTGTTAATCAGGAAATTACCATTTTCAAGATTGGTTAGAGAGATTGTTCAATCTGAATTTGGTAATGATTCCGACTACAGATGGCAGAGTGTTGCGATTTTAGCATTGCAAGAAGCAAGTGAAGCATATTTAGTTCATTTACTTGAAGATACTAATTTGTGTGCCATTCATGCTAAGAGAGTTACCATTATGCAAAAGGACATACAGTTGGCCAGAAGATTGAGAGGTGAATGATTGAATGTTCGAACAAAAATAATAAATTATCTCCTGTATTTCTATGTCTGTTGTTTTCTTTTTCTCTTCATTTCCACAATTTATGTTTTCTTTTTTTTTCTATCTCTATTGGTATTGTGCTGTGTGTTTTTGTATATACAGTGGCCTTTTGACCAGAGCTGTAAACTTTTGTGGTGAGTTTCATGCTGTGTATGATTAATTCGATTGTTTCTATTGTGTTTTTTTTTCTCTTTATATCAAAAAACAAAAATGTTTTTTTTATCTTATTGAATATATATATATCAAAATGTGGTTTATTTCCCTGTTACAATATATTTTATCGTTTAGTATACATAAAGAGTTACACAAGATATTATATCCCGATACTACATTCCCCGGTTTTTTACAAACAGGTACTCCATATAGATATTGGTCCTGATTTTTGGTAGGTTTCTTTAGTTAAAGAAAGCTCACTATTGTTGAAAACTTGTTTTGATAAAATTTGAGCACCTAAGAATGAACAATCTTCGAATCCGTGTTTCTTCCATTCAGAGAAATATTCTATTTTAGGTACTAATTTCAAATGCCTTGGTACTTGTGTTATAGAATTATCGTCAACTGGTCTAACATCATTTCTGAATTGTGATTGTGGTTGTAATAATTTATTATCTGAAAGAATAACGTAATTGTCTAATAGTTTAAAAATGATTTTCTCTTTTAAACCTTTGATTTTACTTGTTTGCCCAATTATAATTATATTATCGTAACATTCTTGTCTTTTCTTTAAATCTGGTATTCTGCTTAAACAATGGTAAATGTTGAAAACCAAATAATCGATTAAGTCGTTACAACCTTGGAATCTTTCTTTTCCAACATTTAACAAAACACCATCTGAGTCATAAAATGAATTGGTCTCTAATTCAGAATTAGGTTTTAAATGGTTTTTGTTTTGACTGCTCATTTTCTTCTGGTTATTTTCTAAGATTTCTCTAGTTGATTTTTCACTGGTAACGATTGCTGCTATATCTAAAATACCTTCATCCTCAAGATTCCCTTCACTGTTTTGATCGTCTAAATTTTCGACTAGACCTTCCATACCGAAAAAGGATTTCTTAGCGTCCTCTTCAGAAAGACATTCGAAAATTGTAGATTTTTTCAAACATTCGATTTGATCACCTGTGAAATTCGGTAATAATTTGACCAATGTATCATTTATTGTTTTACTACCTTTGTTTATAATTTTTTTACTTGGCCCATAAAGCTGGAAATCTATAATTGGTAATATTTCTGTTTTCTCGTATCCAATGTCTATAACTAAAGCATTGGAATATGATCCATATGAGAACATTGCGCATAATTCCAAAGGAACGATACTGATGCTATTAACTCCTAAAGATTCGAAAAAATAGTTTACAATGGATTCAACTTTGAAAGGATTCCAGCTAGACGAACTTTGCACCAATAATACATTTATCGTGTCTAAAGCAGGTATTTCATTAGATGCAGTAATAGAAGAGTTATTATCTTCTTCTTCGACTGGATCTTGCGGTTTTATCATTGACTTAACAACAGATTTCAAGAAAAACTGCAAAGCTTCAACATTGACAATATTACCGGCTACAATCGGTAGCACCTCATGGTAGTTTTCCTGATTGGACATACTGTAGTTCGTGACACCATTTGCTGAAGATGCGTAAACTTTTGTGGGAATGCAATGGGAGGGCAATCCGATGGGATCTTCCAAGCCGAACTTGACCAGCGTGTTCAACGACCCTGGCTGTATCACCAGATAGAGAGATTCCTTGTGTGCAGGTGCCATAGTCTGTGTGCCTGTGTGCAGCTGGCAGAAGAGTTGTTTGCTCAACAAGAGGGCAAGCTGTGAAAGCAGAAACACTGCAAAAACCGCAGCTGGCGGCGTTGCGCGCTGCGTGGCGAGAAAAGTATAAAAGGGGCACGATTTCCTACTTTTCGTCTCACACTGGCTGTCTTCTTTTGCTTCGTTTCCTTTTGCATACTTACCTGGAGGCGACACGGGAGACCACTAGAATCCTTAGTGTCCGTGGCCCGAGTGGTTTGCATTGCACACGTCTGCTGCCGTCGGGCCGTGTTCAGCTGCTCTTTTCTTAGAGTCCCTGGAACTCATAATTTTTGATCTTGCTTACACAACCGTTATTAGCTACACTGCTCTGTCAGGTATTTAATAAATATTGCTCTATCTATCTTTTGAATTTAACTATACACGTTTACGTATATATATGTATATATTGTATGTGTGTGTGTGTTTTTTTTTTGTTGGACTAAGCTGGCTTTACAATGGCATCGTACACAAACTGCATGAAACTTTGTAAACTGATGTCGTCAGTCATTATAACGGCATTGTTGCCATTGTTGATTCCACCATCAACCATTGCATATTCGGCATCGTTTAACATTTTATAACTTGTAGTTGGATTCAACTTCGACATTAGGAATCTTGCCTGTGATCCACCTTCTTCTGTATCGATAAATCTCGGTAATGGGAAACGATCAGTTAAAATTTCAGCAGCTTCTTGTTTTGGTAATTCTAAAAAATCTTTTAAATAAGAATATTCTTCCTGTTCTTGATATCCGTGTCTACGCCATTCAGCTATTGAAGAACCGTGATAAATTAAAATATGGAAAAATGTATCTAAAAATAAAATTCTATCAGGTTTAATTGATGTAGAATCTAATAAAACGGGTTCAGGTTCTTTACCAATTTCATAAGATGTTAAAGTTGGTTGAATCATTATTAAAGAATTATAACAATCTTCTGTTAAGAAACAATGACGGTAAAATGTAGTTTCATCTGGTGATGAATTAAAAATTTGAATAAAATTCGACCTTCTCAAATGATAAATAAATTGTGGTAATAAATTAACATTATTCGGAATTATAACAGATTTTGAATCATTAATTCTAAAATTTGAAAAATTTGTTAAAAAATCAATTAATATTTTATTTATAAATCTTAAAGCGTCAATATTTGATTCATTTGAAACTTTAAAAATAGATTCTCTTGCAATTAAAATTGTTGCAGCTTCTTGATCAAAATTATTTAATATTGGTAACATAGAAGTTGAATTAATACTTGAATTTAAAAATTTTTGACTTGTTGTTACATGAATATGTTTTTTACCATCAATATTTTGATAAGTTGTTATAAATTGAATTATTGAATAATCTCCAATAATTTTTTCATTTAAATCAAAATAAATTGCATAAGTTGAATGAGTTGAAATTGAACCTAATTTAAAACAATCTGTACCATTTAAACCAATTGATTTATCTTTTTTAAAATCATTAAAAAATTTAATTTTATTTGAATTACTTAATTTATTAGAATTTAAATATAAAGGAGTTGCATGACCTATTAATCCATTAATTTTCAAATTTGAACATTTAATTTCTAATGTTGAATTTAAACCAAATTGTGATTCACCAAATTCATTTAATGATAAAAGTTTAATTAATGATTGTTTAAATATTGCACTTGTAAAACTATCACTTTGAACTATAACACCACCAGTTTTATCAACTAATAATTCCATTTCATTTAAACCAATTTGATCATAACATCCAATAAATATATCAATTGTATGACCATTAATTGAAGCTTTCTCTGCAATTATTTTAAAAAAATTACAATTTTTTTCAAATTTTTTAATAATTTTATTATCATTAATTAAATCATTATGAGATCTAATTGAATCTTTAAATGGTGTTGTAACAATTGATCCTGGTCCAATTGTACTTACACCTCCAGAGAATAATAATATTCTAGAACCAATTTTAGAATATAATGTACTAATCATATTAAAAGCAATATTAATTGCAGATCCTGTTGACCTTTCCTTTCTATTATAATCTTTTGATTTAAATGAATCACATTTTAAAGATTCTATAATTGAAATTATATTAAATTCAGAAATTGAAACTGATTGAAAAAATCTATTATTTTCTGTTATTAAATTATTATTATTTTGTTGATTTTTTTTAATTATACCTAATTTTTCATTAATTTCAGATCTTGTATATTCTTTTAAACCATTAAATGTATAATTTGAAAATTTATTATCAATTGAAATTTCATAAACGTTAACATTTTTACCAAATGTTATTAAATTAAATAATGAATTATTTGGTAATAAATTAATTGAATTTATTAAACTATCTTTAAGAGATTCTAATTCTTCGAATTCAATTGCTAAATCAACTATATAAGTGAAAACGCAAGGTTTAATTAAATTATTATCAGGTAAAATATATTCAACATCTATTAAATCAGGATTTAATTCAATTGGTAATTGATTTAAATTATTTGGAAATAAATTTCTATTATTACAAATTGAACAAATCCAACAATTATTATTTGAATCTAATATACAATAAGGATTTAAAATACAAGAACATGATTTACATGAAATTGGATATGATTCAATTGTAATTAAATTTTCTTTTGGCCTTAAAGGTTGATATAAACACGAAATTGGAATAACACATTTTTTCTCTTGTTCTTTAGTACGTGGTAATACATTAAAAGAATATTTAAGACCTGTTAAATCTTCATATTCTTCAAATTGGGATTGCATTATTCAATGATAATAATCTAACAACAACAAAAACAAAAAAATGGGTAAGATATAGGAGGGAGAGAAAAAGAACGTGTAATCGAATCAACAAGTCTTTTCACACATTGTATATACATGTTGAAAAAAAAACACACACACTCACACAGAGACGAACATTTCGAGATATTTTGCGATTATTTGACATTATTACCGTGTGTGGGAAAGTGATGGCTGCTGCGATTGAGACCAGCAGGCTGGATAGTTTGGAAAGTGTAGTGGTAGGACTGAGATGTAGCGGGATTTTACTTATTGTAGATCATGAAGAACGTGATGATGAAAGTTTTAAAGAATCGCAAGGTTCGCAAATTGGTAAACGGATTCGAATTAATAGGGAAAAGATAGTACCGTTTGTTTGGAAAGGGGTGTTAGAAGATACAGATATAGTTGTTGTTTATAATGAAGATCTTGAAGGATTGCAAGATTTGATTCAAAAAGAGATATTGAATTACCAAATTGGTTCAGTGAATAATAATATAGGAATATTTATAATCGATGGACTAATTACACTGATTTCAATTATTTATTCTAACAATGTAAGTGAAGAGAAAATAGATTATAACAAATTAAATTTTAGAAAAGTTTATATATTGTTGAAATCTATAAATGAATTATCCAAATACGTGAAGGTTCAAATAAACGAACCTTTAGAGACATGGAAAATTATTGATAAGATTCATTTACCTTATAAGTTTGAGTCAGATTACCGATGTCTGGTTAATTGTTTGAGTAGTAACAACGATATGAAATCCAATTTTATAAGTTTGAAAGCTCTACTGCGTTTATTCGATATCTGTGCCTAATGATAATGTGTGTATGTGAAAGAAAAAATTAGATATTGTGTTTATATATATATGTGAAGTATATTTAAGGAGGTTATAAAAATGACAAAATTTAGTAATTATACATATTTGAATTATAATTTGGATTACCAGTTGGGGTGGACTGTTGTGGCTGTGCTGGTAGTTGTTGTTGTTGTTGCTGCTGCTGCTGCTGTTGTTGTTGTTGTTGTTGTTGGAGTCCTGTTACTGCAGGTAATAAGTTAGAGTTGTTAGAAGGGGGTTGTTGAGAACTTAAAGACAAGCTAGCTATATCAGGATAAGTTTGAATGAACTGAGAAATAGTTGAATTATCAGGTGCAGGAGCCATTGAAGTTATTAAAGATTGATAAATTTTCAAACTATTATCAACATTTGATTGTAAACTTTGTAATTCTAATAATTTTAATTTATGCAATTCTAAAATCGATTTGAGATTTTTCTTTATTGATTCAATTTTTTGAATTTTATTTGGGAAATTATTTGATAATAAATTTGATTCGAATTGTTGACTTGACATTGGAGTTGATTTAATTTTTTTATTTAAATCTATTAATTGAGATAAAGTTGATTCTACATCGAATGAATTATTTAAAGCGTCAACTAAATTTAATAAATCAGAATCCAAAGTTTTAGGGATTTTTTTAACATAATTAACAGGCACTATACCGGCTTTACCATTTAAACAACCACGTAACCAGTCATCATTTATTTCTTCAACTATAGTTATTATATCATCTTTTTTGAAAGATAAGGTATCTTCGTCATCAGAAGATAAGTCATATAAAGCGACAAATTTATCAGGTTTATTAGGATCTTCTTGAATCACAGGGTGAGAATTGAATGAATTGTTTGTGAGTTGAGGTGATAGAGGTTGTTGTTGAGGTATTTGTAACTGTTGTGGCTGTTGTTGTATTTGAGGTATTTGCAATTGTTGTGGCTGTATTGTTTGTTGTTGTTGCTGTTGCTGTTGTGCATTATTATTATTATTATTATTATAACTTGGTATTGAGTCTTTTAAAGATAATTCTATTGCTTTCTTCAATTGTAAATCTTCTTCATCGGTGAAAACCTTAGTTGAGCTCTTATTACCATCAATTTCATTCATTGCTTGAGTTGTTAAAGAAGGAAATTTCAATTTCAAATCTTTAAAAGTTTTATCCATGATTGATAAAGATTCATCGTTTTTAAAAGATTTTGATAATTTATAAATTTCTTTTATAACGGCAAATTTAATAGATATGTGAATAATTGAATCGTTTATGATTGAAATTAAATAATTAGTGACAAAATCGGGTGTAGCAATTGAAGCTTTGATCATGGCACCACAGTTTTCAGCCAAGAAGTCCAGCATAGTAATTGATCTTAACAATGTGTTGGCGTTAGGAGACTGTAGCTTAACTTTTAAGAACCTGATAGCTTCAACGGAGTTGTTGACGGGGCTGCTGTTGACCAGCTCGACCAAGTCTAGCAATCTTCCATAGTCGTCGTCCTGTAGATTGGGCGAGGTGATGTCGTCGATGATGGACTCCAGAGACATTGGTTGGGCAATGGCTCAGGAAGAGGCAAGAGGCAAGAGGCAACCAAGGCAAGCAAAGAGAGGGCAAAACAGTAGAAATCAGCAACAGAAATCAGCAAAAAAAAGAAAAAAAAGTAAAAAAAGAAAAAAAAGAAAAAAAAAGAAAAAGTCACGTGCGCGCGTCGATCGGCCCCGGGACTATGTGCGGCTTTAAAAAAACAAATTTTCAATTTTTTTCCAGCGGAATTTCCGGGGGAAAAAAGGAGAAAATGTGCATGCTTGCTGACACGCGTTCTAGAAATGGCATATCGCGCCGGGGCGTGCGCGCGCTGTGATTGGCCAGATACCAGCACTACTCACACTGAGGTTTCTCCCTTCCCCATCTCGATAAAAGCGAAAAAGAAAAAAAACCTGGGTGTATGCACAAAACAGTAATATGCGTGAGTCTTATCTTGACTGCATTTTAATTGGGGTTTGCTGTTTCGATGGCATCTTGTAACGGTGTTCCTCGTTGTGGTCTTTTCTTTTTACGTATTACCCACTACTCCTTCTGCTTCTGCGTCTCCTTCTCCTTCTGCTGCTGTTTCTCCTTCTCCTCATCATCAACACAGCATGAACATACCTACACGGATTGTGCCAGATAAAAGCATCATGCCTAACAGCTCTGATCAAAACAACGATAAACCTTTGAAAGCTTTAAAAAATGAAATTTTGAACGAGCTCTTCGATAATGATAACACTTCATTAGAAATTTTTAAAATGTTTAATAATAATAATAATTTATTGCCTAAAAATAAAAGAATCTTAAACCTGTCTTGGAGATTAAATAGTTTGAGTAGAGTCAAAACTTATAAAAGGAGAGATTCAAATTCGAATTCAAGTTCAAATTTAAAACCAAAATCAAAATCAAAATCAAAATCGCATTCTTTTTCCTCGAATTACTCAACTCCAATTTTCTCAAAACAAAACTCAACTAATTCAATTTCAACTTCTCCAAATAATAATAATAATACTAATAATAAAACTAATTTTGCTCCTTCTTCTAATCCTTCGTTTAATAATATCTCCTTGTTGCATAAATATGATACTGATCAATTAATAGACTCTAAAAATCTATCAGATAATTTAAATTTAAATTTAAACTTAAACTTAAATAAAAATATTAAATTTAAAAAATCTAATCCAAATACTATCACCAACACAAATGCAAATGCAAATGCAAATGCAAATGCAAATGCAAATGCAAATGCAAATACAAATGCAAATAATTCTGAATTCGATTATATAGAACATATTAGAAGAATATCAAAAGAAGAATATGGTATTAACCCTGATATCCCTCAATTATCTTGTTCTTTAAATTCTTATGAAAATGATTTATCAAATGATTTGTTTGAATCAAACACTAATAATAATAATAGTACCAATAATACTAATAATAAAAACATTTCTACTAATAATTTGGATTTCCCATCTCCTACGACTACTTTATCCTCACATTCTTTATCTAATTCACTATTTTCAATGAATTATAATAATTCTTCAAACACAAATTTTTCAATGAATGCTGCTTCATTAAGGAAAATTCCTTCAAGTTTAATTAAAAATAATAAAATTGAAGATTTTAATATTGAAAGTTATTTAAATTTCGATGATAATTATTTGGATCTAAATCAAAATATAGGGAATGGCAATGGCAATAGCAATAATAATAATAATAATAATAATAATAATAATAAACAACCTGTTAAAAAACATTCAACTAATGATTTATCAAGTTACATCAATACCTTAGAAGTCACATTAAATACTCACAATCAAAATCAAACGCAAACGCAAAATCAAAATCAAAATCAAAATCATACCCATTTTCAAAATACACATAACTCTCAATACCCAACCCCTGTCACTATCTCAACGTCTCCTTCTTTAAATAAATCTCCTAAAATTAACACTAATATATCTTCATCTAATTCTCCAATTTGCGAAAACTGTTTTACAACAACAACTCCGTTATGGCGTAAAACAAATGATAATAGACTTTTATGTAATGCATGTGGTTTATTTTTTAAATTACACGGTGTTATCAGACCTCCGGCCTCTGCTCCAATAAACAACAATACTAATAACAATATTAGTAATAATAATAATAATAATAATAATAATAACAATATAAATAATAACAATACAAATTATAGAAACAACCTTTCATCCTCTGCTTCAACTATTCAAATCATCAATACCAACAACAATTACACACCACATATTTCAGCTGCATCTACAGAAATATCAATACCAATTTCAAATAAACAAATTCATTCAATGCCATCTTCAGCTCCGATAAACTCTAGTCTGTCCAAAAAAAGAGGTTTTAATACAATGATGAACGATGAACATATTATCGAACTGGGTGAACCTCTGCTGAACGCTGATCATATGGGTGAAACTCTGGCAACTGACTGGGATTGGTTGAAGTTCGATATCTAAATGGTTTAAAACAGGGCAACAGATTTTTTTTTTCCATCTACTATACTTTTTCTGTCCCCGTTTGCCTTCAATTGTGTCTATCCAACTGGTTGGCTGACACAATCTATTTAGGATACTCACATTTGCTCAGGAAGGAGACTTATGAGATCCTTACCACAGCCTAGATACTCAAGAACTAGAACCATACAACGGATATTTCGATCAATTGTCAATTTGTTCAGTACAGGATATCTGAGTGACTCTTCTGCTTTTGCACATCACACAGTTTTGGACAAAGCGTCTCATAAAACTAAGATCAGAACCTCAAGATTTACTGGTAAACCAACGTCTCGTAATACCATTCTGAATCGTTTGAGTACCAAACTAGTTTCTGAATTAATCGAAGACGAAACAATCATTGGCAATGTTGTGAAAAACGAAATAGGCGGTATCGTTGGTAACACCAACACTTTGAATTTCTTGCCAGCAGGTTCAAATGCCCTGGGCTCAGAGACAATCGTCAACGACGTCAACTATTCTGCTCACAACAACAAAAACAGGTGGGCATTCTGGAAAAGCGGTGAAAGGGCCCTTGTCGATTTATAAAACCTATCTACACACTTTTTTTTTCCTCCCTTCTTTCTTTCTTTCTTTTTTTCTTTTTGTTTTCTTCCATTTATTCTTTTCTACAGTCAAAAAATAAAAATACACTTCCTTTTTAATTTTAATAATACACAATAAATTCTATATTACAACACCGTCAGCCAACCGTCACGCTGCTCATCTGCACTGGTGTCGTCTGAACACTGCATAACCGTTTCAACACTGTAGTTTCCTCCATTTCCTCGCTTATATGATTGTCGTTTTCAGTTTCTATTTTTTTTTTTCAACACGTAGCAGAAGCTTTCACTATCTGAAACTGTTTCAGCAGGACCCCAATCTGCACACAGAACAGTAATGAGACTTCTTAGAATAGTCCTTTTTGTGACATCGATTATATCTGCAGTTTTGGCAGGACAGGATTATTATAAATTATTAGGAGTCGACAGAAACGCTGATGAGAAACAAATCAGGAACGCATATAGACAGTTAAGTAAGAAATATCATCCTGATAAAAATCCTGATGATGAATCAGCACAACATAAATTTATGGAAATTTCCAATGCTTATGACGTTTTAATGGATTCTGAGAAAAGACAAATTTATGATAGATTTGGTGAAGAAGGTTTACAAAATGGTGGACAACAACAGCAACAACATAATGATCCATTTAGAGGATTTTTCGGTCAACAATTTAATCAAGGTCCACCAAGAGGTCAAGACGTTCAAACTTTTGTTGAGTATAGTTTAAAAGATTTTTATAATGGTAATAATCACGATTTAGAAATTTCAATTACTGATATTTGTGAAACTTGTGATGGTTCAGGTTCAAGTGATGGTTTAAAACATAATTGTGATAAATGTAATGGACATGGTAGAATAATTCAAACTGTTAATTTAGGTCCAGGAATGATGCAAAGAATTGAAACTGCTTGTCCTTTATGTCACGGATCTGGTAAACAAATTAAAAATAAATGTAAAAAATGTTCAGGTAACGGATTTTATGATCATAAAAAATCAATCAATATTCATGTATCTCCAGGGTTACCTAGGAATCATGTCGAAGTTTTGGAAAATCAAGGACCTCGTAAACCTGGTATAATAGCAGGTAATTTACACGTTGTTATAAAAGAATCTGCAAGTGATAATTTAGGTTATAGAAGAGTAGGTAATAATTTATACAGATCTGAAGTTTTAAGTTTGAAAGAAGCTTTATACGGTGATTGGTCAAGATCTATTGATTTCTTCGATAATTATGATCCAAAAATAACAATTTCAAGAAAGAAAGGTCAATCAGTTCAAAACGGCCAAGTAGAAATAATCCGTGGAAAAGGTATGCCAATATATAATGGCAATGACGAATTCGGTGATTTATTCATCGAATATATTGTCATCTTACCTTTAGGTAATAAAAAATTGTTGAAAAATTTACACGATGAATTGTAATTTACACCCCTTCTATATATATATATATAATTCTTAAAAATTTTGTAGATATTAAGAAAAAAACAAAGAAAGAATAAAATATTAGTAATAATAATAATGTAAAACAGCTCCTATCTTTTCAAAATTCTTCTCTGGCAGTTAAAATTTGATTTATCACATCTGTTCGTTGTGGCGATTCAACAAATAACGACTTGATCAGTTTTATTAATTCGTTGGTTTCCATCTCGTATAATTTAGCATCATAGAAATATTCTAGAATGTTTTTCAAATGATTGGATAATATCAAATTGATTTGCTCTAGCTTATTATAACTTTGAATTTTGTTAATATCCATATTGAGCTCTTCAGTTTTAAGTAAAACTATCTTTTCAATTTCTTCAATCAACTGACTTAAACATTCTGACTCATTTGATGATATGTCCTCTCGTAATAAAATTTTCTCACATACTGTATTGAAAATCTGAAATATAATAGTAATTAAAGTATTGTTAATTAATTGAGTATTCAAATCTTTGAATACAATCAATTCAAAATAACTTTTATTAAATTCATTATCAAATCTTATAATTAATTCTTGTTTTAAAGATTTAAATTTGTTATCGTCATTAAACGAATCATTCCAAAGAGTATCATCGTAATCAGAAATTAAATTCAGAAAGACTTTACTATATTTATCAACCGATCTATTAATAAATTTGGAATTCATTTGAAAACATAAAGTTAATTCAATTCCATATTTGGTATAACATTCCTCAAGTATTTTATTAAAATCATTATAAAAAAGAATGCTTCCATTCATTCCATAAATTTTCTCTGTATTGATATTTGTCATCATGAAATATGATGTACATATTTTTTTAAATCCATGCTTGAATAAAATTTCTGATTCTTCAATTTGCTCTTTATGTATACCACCTGTGTTTCTCAAATCTTCATAATTCTTCATATAATTCTCCATGATTTTCATAACCTCTACAACAATTACTGAATATTTAAATGAAGGTGTTGCCAAAGAATTTTCAGAGATTATTTTCTTGTTTGTAACTTCAGGTTCCTCATCAATATCGATATCTTCATCCCAAGCATCCCATCCATCAGCTTCTTCTTCTTCTTCTTCTTCTTCTTTGTGTTTTTCCTCCTCTTTTTCTTCTCCTTCTTTTAAATCATTTGAAGAGTTTATCTCCAAGTCCAAATCATCATCTGCTCCCCAACCATCGTCTTCGTCATCTCCCCATTTTTCACTCCATTTATCTTCTTCTTCAGTGGGCTGTAATTTTGGTTTTTCCTTCTCGGTAAAAGTATCAGTATTAATAACATCATTCAATTGTATACATATCAGCTCTTTTGATAATTTTTTACCCTTAACATTGATTAAATCAATTATAAATATTTTTAAATCATCAATTGTTAAATCAACCAAATTATCGGTCCAAGAAGTGGTCAAATCATCTATCCAAAATTCTAACTCACAAATTTCATCTTTAGACCAACTTTTCGATGATAAATTTTTAGAAACTTTATACAATTCCGCAATTGCTGAAACTTCACTTTCTTCACCTTCTTTAAAATTTAACTTATCAATAATTAATGGGTATACGTTTTCTTTCAAAAATATTTTAGTTTTAACGCTTTTCAAAATTTCTTTAGAAATTATATATCTAATATTACCGAAACTTTCATTCTTAACTACCATGGAAAATTCATTAAAAAATTCAATAATTTGATTAACAGATTTGGTATATAGCAATAATGAATTTCCTTTATTCTCTCCCTTTTCAAGTGTTAAACTTAATGTGTTATCAGATAATTTAACATCAGCATTGGAAGTGTCTAGCTCATTTAAACTTTTTCCTATCCAAACGTTGAAAAGATTACTGATATTAAAAAAATTATAAATATCGGTAGAAATCAAAGCTGAACAACTTTTAAGAAAATCATCAAATGATACTTCATTTATCTTAAATGTAAACAATATATTGAGTGTTTCAGAATCAATTTTAAGATATTCTTGAAATGTTTCTTTGCATTCTTCAATTAGTTGATTATTAATTTCATCTAGTTTATCCTCTAGATCATTCAATGCTTTTATTTCAAAACCGAATCCTAATTGTTTCTTAAAATCAACAATCTTATTTCTCAATTTCACACTTTTCAGAACTTTGCTGTCGAAATCTTTACTGTGCTTCAATTCATTGAATAACTCATTAATAACCCATAATTGATTACATATTTCAATCAATTCATAATAGTAACGCTTATTATATATTGGTTTATCATTTTCTGATATATCTTTTAACTTAAGATCAGAATTTTTCCCTGTACTGGATTCCTTAGAAATATCTTTTGAAAGCTGATCAATATTATAATTTGAAAAATACTTCTCCAAATTAAAATCTATGTCTTTCAATTCTGCATTTATATAATCGATTCTATGCTGGGCATTACTATCATCAATACTCATTGTTTCTATCCTGCGTTGTCACTGGATCCAAATCCTTGGCAAGAAACATATATTGTAAACTAGAAGACCAGCTTTTGACAAAATATCATTTTTCTCGTTTTGTTCCTGATCTCGCTGTTTTTTACGTGTTCTAGCATTAAACAACACATCGCCAATAACTCAGATCAAAATAGTACAGGGGTTAAAAATACAATACAATATAAAACTATCATATAACTGATTTATATATATAAGTGTGTGTGTGTGTGTGTGTTTATATGTGCAGACAACAGGGTGTCTAGTTCTCTTTTCCTCAAATAACAAGATATTTGTCCATAATCTTTTCCGCTTCTTTGTAGTTTTGATTGAGATTATATATTATGCATAAATTATGTGCAGCCTCCCATTTCAAGTCATATGAAGGATCGTCTACTTCAATCTCTAAAACTCTTTCATAAAATTTCGTAGCTAAATGATCCAAACCCAATAAATGGAAACTTCTACCAACGTTATAAAATGCTTCCATTTGATTGTATATATCATTTTGATCTTTCGATTTAATATATTCAACTAAAAATGTTAAACCTTGCAAAATTTGAAAACTGGTATTAAGTGTTTTCCTTTGTACTGATCTATGGAAATTGGAGAATGCAAGTAAAAGTAATAAATCAGGATTATTAGGATATACTTGATATAATTTGAGTAAGTATATTATAGCAGAATAATAAGATTTGTTAGTAAACAAATATGATGCATAAATGTAATTGATTAAGAAATGTTCCTTAGTTACGTCGACATTGGTTTTAGTTATATTAGCTTTTCCAACAACGTTATCTTTATCGTCAGACTTTAAATAATCAAAAGCTTTAATTTGACGTAACATGAATTTTTGTGATGGAGCATCAGCATATTCCATTTCCATTTGATAGGTTGTGATTATACTCGAAAGGTATAGTCTTAATCCATCAATAGCAAATTGATGGTCATTCATTATATTTCTAGTCTGAGTGGAAATAAATGATGTGTTTGATGTTAGTATACCAATTGATAAACCAATTAATGATGTAGCTAATTCATTACCTTTGAAAACATTTACTTGTTTTATAATTTCAAATATTGCAGAAGAATTTTCAATGTCATTTTCAAATTCTGCAATAAATAATGCATATTTAGCAAATAATTCATACCATTGATCATATGTTAATCCTTTAAATTCTTGTTTGGGGAAGGGCATAGATAAAAAATGTTGTGAGAGAATAATTTCTTTTTGCAAATATTTCATTCTAGAAATTTTTTCATCAATACCTAATTTTGCAGTTCTTAAACGTAATTTCATATTGAATTTTTTAGCTTTTTCACTAGAAAAAAACCATTTGTACATTGCAAATATTTCAATCAAATCAGACACCATTTCAATCCAAATTCCTGCCAATGTTTTCAGAGAAAATTCATCTGATTCATTTTTCTTTGATTTATGTTTAAGAGTTTCTAATTGAACCAACAATTTCATACTCCTTCCATATTGTTTTTTAGTACGGAGTTCCGATTTAACACTCATAGTTTGTAATTCTTCTTCAGTGTAAACAATTTTTTTCTTTCTTCTACTTTTCAATGGTATATCTTGAATAATTGCTTGAGTTCCTACTATATCTTCCGCTTCTTCAACATCTTCATCCTCATCATCCTCAAAAAGTTTTTTAGGATCTTCATGAGATGTTAAATTACTTTTAGCTGAAGCAGCTTTTTCTTTGGATCTTTGTAGTCTAGCCTCTTTATATAATATATTCGCCGAATCAATATTCCCAAGATAGAAATAACATTCTGCAAGAGCAACTTTTAGTTCCACATTTTCTGGATCATAATCTAATAACCTTATGTATGTTTCTTTAGCATTTTCGAAATCTTCTGTTTCTCTTAAACATTTAGCAATTGTGCCAACTAATTCGGATGTGTTATATTCTTCATAATAAGATAAAGGGATCAAAAATTCCAAAGCATCTTTATATAATGCAAAACTCTCTAATTCCATACCAACCTTATAAAATAAATCAGGGGTATCTTCAATTTCTTGTTCCAATAAAATTGCAAAATGTGACAAAGCTTCATCTTCATTTTTATTATTTAATCTGAAAATACCTAACTGAACTCTTATATCAATAGGTAAAGTGTAATCCAAACTTTTTTCATGTCTCTTCAATTTTTGAAATCTTGCATCATCGTTTCTTCTATCATCAAATTCTATATCATTATCTAGATTATCATCCCAAAATGATTGTGACTCTCTTTCTTGGATCCATCTGGAAATCTGTCTTAATGATTTGATTCCTAAAACCCATGCTGCTTTGGAAGCATATAATTCAGATAAAATATTTAATTCAGACCATTCAAATAAAATATTATCCAATTCAACATTTTCTCCTTTATCAAGTAATTTCCTATATTTAACATTATCATCTAAAATTTTTGTATATAAAGAGATTGCATCATTAACTCTATTCTCTTCAACATAAACTTTCGCCAATTCACGAACAATCCTGGAATCATGTGGTAATAATGATCTAAGCCTAATTAATGCAGATGAAGCTCTTTTGAATTTATGAACCTCTCTATAAAGACAAGCACGTGAAAATATGGCGTCGTAATCTTTACCACCACTTGCGGTAATTGCACGTCTATAACAGTATATACCTTGTTTAAAATGTCCAAGCTCGACTGATAGTTCAGCAACAGTTTTCCAGAAATCAGTATCTCCAGGGTTCAAATGAGCTGCAAGAAGCCAAATATTAGAACATTTGTTTAAATCATTATTCATTCGATAAATTTCACCTAATGATTTATAAGCACTAAAATTGTTTCTATCTTTCTTAATAACTTCGGAATACCATTTCAATGCAGCATCTAGATCATTATCAACAAAAGCTTCGTTTGCTTTGGATAATAAAACTTTAATTTCCGGGGTTACTTCTGTCCGTCTAATTCTTCGCCTTAAAGCAGCTAAACCACTTTTCACTTTCTTTGGTCCTTTTTTCTTTGATATAGTTCTAAAATTTTTAACCTCTCTTAAAGCGTTTCTGAATATAAATTCATCATCTGAATCATTATCACTAATTTGTTCATCTTCGGCTTCATTATCAGTAAACCCTAGATCTGCCAAAGTTTTATATCTATTTTCACGACTGTTACTTGAATCTTCATAATCGGACTCATCAGAGTCATCGTCCATAATCACTTCTTCGTCCTCATTAATTACATCATCGTCATCTTCTTCATAGCCGTATGTATCTTCGTTCAGACTATCATTGTAATCTTTCATTGAAGTGTCACCATCATCAGAAAATTCTATAGCTTCCTCATTATAATCATCATCGTCTAACAATTGTCTTAACTGGTCTTTAGAGAAATTGTCAAGCTCAATGTCAAAGTTTGTGTCTTTTGTTTCGCCTGCGGTGTCCGGCATTAGTCAATTCAGGTAGAAGCTTCAACCAACACGAAAAGTTGTGGGAAAACAAAAGGAAGCACCAAACAGAGGAAACATGTAAACACCAAAAAAATAAATAATAAATTTGTGTGAAGTGGTTTCGATTCTCGCATTTGTGTGGCAAACGATTTCCTGTTACCGATTTGCAGGACGTATCCTTTTTTTTTCACTTTCCAAACGACACACAATTGCATAGACATAAGATAGTATTTGACAGCTATGGTATGTTGGATAGAAATCAAATAGATTGGAATTGATCTTTCTTTTTTTTTCTTTTTATCTCTAGATTCATTGAATTCATATAAATATTATATCTGTATACTAACCTTAAATTATAATATATATGCACTATATATACATGTATATAATTGATGCAGTTTTCAGGATACTCAGCATTTGGAGGACAACCTAATCAATTTTTCGGTAATATGGTACAGATTCCTCAAACATTTGAAGAATTTTTCAGATGTTATCCAATAAATAGTATGAGAGATTGTCCAAATAAAGACATAGCCAATTATGGTGGTAAAATATTTTTGCCACAATCTGCATTACATAAACTTACAATGTTGAATATAAGATATCCAATGCTTTTCAAAATATCAACAACTACAACAAATAAATATACGCATAGTGGAGTTTTGGAATTTACTGCAGATGAAGGTAGATGCTATTTACCAGATTGGATGATGAATACTTTAAACATAAAATCGGGTACAGTGATTAAAATTCAAACGACTGATTTACCACAAGGTAATTTTGTTAAATTAGAGCCACAATCTACAGATTTCCTTGATATTGCAGATCCGAAAGCAGTTTTAGAGAATGCATTAAGAAATTTTACTACGTTAACTATTGGGGATATGGTTGAATTAAATTATAATAATCATATATATCAAATAAAAGTATTGGAGGCAAAACCAGAATCTTCTAGTAATGGTATATGTGTTATAGAGACGGATTTAGTTACAGATTTTGCACCACCTGTTGGATATGTAGAACCGGATTATGAAGAAATAAAGAAAGAGAATAGTAGAAAAAAAATTGAGAATGCATTATCTGCACCTTCATTGAAAGGTAAAGGATCAATGGCAAGGCAAATTAATTATGGAGATATGTTAAAAGATGCGACAAGTGAAGCTATGAATAAATTTCAAGGTAGTGGAGCCAAATTATCAGGTAAGAAAGTTCAACCTTTAGAGACTAAGGAAACTGTTGATACCAAAGAACTTGATTTATCAGGACCTGTTAGGCCATTAGATTTGCCGGATGGGTATTTATTTTTCGGATATCCAGTTACACCATATGTTGATGAATTTGAAGCTGCAGAAAAAGCGTCTAAAAAAGAAGAAGAAGGAAATACGGTAACATTTCAAGGGCAAGGACAAACATTAAGAGCAACTAAAAAAAGGAAGGATAAGAATAAGTCACATCCACCAGTGAAAAATAAAGTTCGATCACCCGAAGCTATAATAATTGACTCTGATTAGTAATGAGATGAATTGGTTTACAAATATAATTTTATATAGTTAAATATATACATATGATATATATGATATATATGATATATTTAATAATGGTACAGGTAATTTACACAGTTTAAATTAATATACATTGAATGTTTAGTTCTCATTGTTGCATTATACAATAAGCAATGTAATCTAATTTTGAAGCTTTCAAAGGATCATTTATTTGAAAATGTTGATTTTTGAATTTAACAGATCTTAAGAGACTAGAAATTTTTCTTAAATTCAAATGGTTCCAATAGTCAGCAGTTTTATTATAATTATTAGCTGCAGCTAGGGCAGCGTAGACTGGAGAGCTAAATTCGACTTCGGCGTAGTTGTAATTATCATCTATTTTATTATTTTCATCGAGTTTAACATTTGTAACAGTACCAAATACATGAAACAGTTTTTCCAAAAGTTCATGGTCAAAAATTACATTTTGCTTATTTTTCCATTTAACTATTACAGAAGTTGGTAATTTTGAAGTTTTAAATGAGCTCAACGAGTTTTTATTAGTTTTTTTTATATTTATTTTTATTTTATTTGTCTTGTTGTAATTAATTAACCAGTCATCAGTTTCGGATTGCTTTTTTTTTATTAATTGGTCATTAGCGATTATATTATTGTAATCATTCTCACGTTTGATAAGATCGGACTTAAATTTTGATATTTTAGCATCGACGACAAGATGAGAATTGATTGATTTTTTATCATTTAAGTTTAATTGATCGTCATATTGAGATTTTAAAGTAGTATTAGATAATACTTTATAGCTTATATTAATGAGTCTAAATTTTTCAACAGCGTCAGAATTTTTATTCTTATCAGGATGATAAATAAGTGCTTCTTTCCTGTACGCTTTTTTTATTTGATCCAAAGTAGCCGATTTATCTATATTAAGTATATTGTAAGCATTTTCAGGTCTTGATAAAAGCCAATCGTAATCCTTTTTCAGAGTTCTGTCCATGCTAGAGAAAAACAAGGACACAGACGAGGACAAATTGTGCACTGCATTGAGAAGAGAAACCCTTTAACGGGGAAAACATGCTCTCTGTGAGAGTGCGTGAAAAGTTTTCCGCAGTACAAAAAGTGTGTGCAAGAAGCTGTTTCTTCCTGTTTGGACATTTGTTTCTTTTCTGAAACTCTCTCTTCTTTGTGGCATACACGGGTGCATGCACCAATCTTTGTTGGTTGCATCCTTGTGTGTATCGATGATGAAGTTGGAGCAGTGACTTAATGTATTAGATATATTAGCCAATATACCAGTATTTAAGTTTCATGTTATATCGATACTTTTTTCTCCCTTTTTTCCCTTTTTTTTCATGCTTTTTTTTTCATACAGAAGAAAATTGAATATTTATACCGTTGTTAATGATGAAAATTTTACTCAGCTCACTCTGAGTCTATATGAAGACAAACACCTATTTCCAACATTCATCAAATTGCTGACTATACAACACTATAAATTATTCGATTAGTAACTGTTTGTTTGCTTATTTTTATTTTTCTAATTGTCAGGCTGTAGAATGTAGTTCCGTTGAGTGCATGTGTGCATCGGTACTGGTTGAATACTGTTGTAGCAGCACAACTAGAGTCTTGTGTGAGTTTCAACATGGGTCTCCCCGCTACTACTGTGTGTGGTCACGTGAGAGGATTATAGTGTGAAGCAAAAAAAAAAAAAAAATTTATGCTACAGTGCGCAAGTGTTTTCTTCTTTTTTGTTTAATTTACAGAAATGAGGAAAAAGTGAGTGAGTTTATGTGAATAGGAGAAATTAACTGAGAGTGTGCAGCTTGAAGACTCGAGTGTGTAATTCTGGAAACAGTGGGAAAGAGCAAGTGCCAGCCTAAGTAAAAGTGATGCTGCTGCAGTGCAAGGTTGATGCATAAAAGTCCTCTGTTATTACGTACACCAGCATACTGCATACTCTCAACTGTGCAATGCGCACAGCATTTACAAGCCAGCTCAAAATCAACGCAATAAACGGGTCAATGGTCTAGTGGTATGATTCTCGCTTTGGGTGCGAGAGGCCCTGGGTTCAATTCCCAGTTGACCCCCTTGTTTTTTGTCTCTCTTTCTCCCTAAGCTTCCCAATCGGGTGCAGGCAGGCGTCACGTGACCCAAAGCAAGAACGAGAAAAGCAGGCTTTCCTCTCCTTTTTTTCTTTTTTTCCCCACGTGGGAAGGGGACCCTTATTGCTTGCACACGCTGGCTGTCCAGCTTTTGCTGCCAGATAACAATTTAACAAAGCAAGACACCGTGGTGTGCCAATTAATTGTCTCCGGCTGGCACCATTGGCACCATTCTGCACATTCTGCACAGTCTGCACAAACGGTATAAATTGTTTTGAGTATCCACCCTAACTCATCTGCCCTCCGTCTGTGCAACGTCTTCCCTGCTGGCTCTGCTTCCCCCCGTCTCTGTCTTAGTTCCACTTTTTGCTTTCTTCCCTCATACCACAACCCCTCCGTATCAGTACACTATATAAAAATGGAAACCGAAAACATTCACGACTACAAGCCTTACGGCCAACAATGGAGAGACGATTTCACCATGAAAGGTATCAAATACAATGCCAATGGATTATTCCCATCTGGTGAAGACTGGAAGGAACAAGGTAAAATCGTTTACAGAGTTATCTGTAAATCTCCATACTATATCGGTAAATTCATGTTCAGCAAACACGAATAAACTACTTATAGATCTATAATATATGTATATATATATATATATAATAGATAAAAAACACTGTATAGCTTTTTTTTTAATAAAAAATTAAAATAATCACTAAAAATAATAATAAATAAAAAAACAAACTTGTCACGTGACCAGCGACGCGTCGATGCAGTATAGTTCAAGTCAATGCGCGCGAATTTTTTTTTAAAAAAAGGGCGAAAAAAAAGGCGAAAAGGGCGAGTAAATTTAGACTTCTCCCACACACACCGCAATGCGTATAAGAGGATGCTGAAATCCACTTTTCAGCAGCAACCCTTTCAAACAACAATACATCTTTTGTCATTTTCTTTTCAATGGATCTGCGTGTTTTTTCGGCATATTATTATACTATAATTAATATTTATAATAATAATAATTTATTCAATTTATTTAATTTAAAATGGCTGACGTAGTTTTAGGCTCTCAATGGGGTGATGAAGGTAAAGGTAAATTAGTTGATTTATTATGTGACAATATTGAAGTTTGTGCAAGATGTCAAGGTGGTAATAATGCAGGTCATACAATTGTCGTTGGTGAAACAAAATATGATTTTCATATGTTACCTTCAGGTTTAGTTAATCCAAATTGTTTAAATTTAGTTGGTTCAGGTGTCGTTGTTCATTTACCTTCATTTTTTGATGAATTAAATAAAATTGAAAATCAAGGTTTAAAATGTAGAGATAGATTATTTTTAAGTTCAAGAGCTCATTTAGTTTTCGATTTTCATCAAAGAGTTGATAAATTAAGAGAATCTGAATTATCAAATAATAAAAAATCAATTGGTACAACAGGTAAAGGTATTGGTCCAACTTATTCAACTAAAGCTTCAAGATCAGGTATTAGAGTTCATCATTTAATTAGTGATGAACCAAATGCTTGGAATGAATTTGAAACTAAATTAAGAAGATTATTTTTAACTAGACAGAAAAGGTACGGAAATTTTGATTATGATATAGAAAATGAATTAATTAGATATAAAAATTTAAAAGAAGAAATTAAACCTTTTGTTGTAGATTCTGTTGAATTTATGCATAATGCTTTAATTAATAAAAAAAAAATTTTAGTTGAAGGTGCAAATGCTTTAATGTTAGATTTAGATTTTGGTACTTATCCTTATGTAACTTCTTCAAATACAGGTATTGGAGGTGTTTTAACAGGTTTAGGTATTCCACCAAAATCAATTAATAATATTTATGGTGTTGTTAAAGCTTATACAACAAGAGTTGGTGAAGGTCCATTTCCAACTGAACAATTAAATAAAGATGGTGAAAATTTACAATCAATTGGTCATGAATATGGTGTTACAACTGGTAGAAAGAGAAGATGTGGTTGGTTAGATTTAGTTGTTTTAAAATATTCAACTTGGATTAACGGTTATACTTCTTTAAATATAACTAAATTAGATGTTTTAGATTCTTTTAAAGAAATTAAAGTTGCAACTGGTTATAAATTTAATGGTAAAGAATTAAAATCTTTCCCTGAATGTTTAAATATTTTAGGTAATGTCGAGGTTGAATATAAAACTTTCCCTGGTTGGGAACAAGATATTACTAAAATTAAAAATTTCGATGATTTACCTCAAAATGCTAAAAATTATTTAGAATTTATTGAAAATTATTTAAATGTACCAATTCAATGGGTCGGTACAGGTCCTGCAAGAGAATCTATGTTAGAAAAATCTTTATAAATTTTTATAAATTTTTATAAATTTAATTTTATTTTATTGTATCTTTTTATATTCATACATTTCTACAAGAATAAATCAAGTTTACTTTGTTTGGATACCTGGTCCTAACTTTTCCGTGCTTGACAGCTGGAAAAGTTTAAAAACCAGACACCAAATCCTGCAAGCTCAAAGAAAGAAAGAAAGAAAGAAAGATTGCTTGATAGTTATCTTTAACAGCAAAAAGGTGCAACGAGTCCGAAACGAAGACGGAAAACCGTAGGAAAAAAAAAGAAAACGGTGGAACTGTGGCGCAATTGCACGTGACACACCACATCTTTTGCAACATGAAGATTATGCCAAAGTAGTAAAAAAAGATCCACACAATGTAGTGAATACAAGTAGTGATTGTGTATGTGTAGAGTCCCAGATACACAATTGACTAAATCTGTTTGAAACCACAATAATTAAATTCGACTGTGTCGTTCAAACTTTGCATTTTGCTCACTTCCTCTCTTGCTACTGCTCCTGTTCGTGTTTCCGTTTCTGTTGTTCCTTTTTCTTCCCATTTCTTCCCATTTCTTTTCTTTTTTTGGGCTTTTCTCTTCCTGTTCTTGAATGGCTTTTCTGGTCCCCTCTTGTTTCCCTGCACTAATACCCCGCTGAAACCCCCTGTGATCTGATAATACATTTGCTTAATAATAACCGCTTTGCAAGCATACAAAGTCGAGGAATTTGATATGTCGGAGAATATAAATAAGCTGAATAGAAACATACCGTTTATCTCTGAATATCTTAATAGAAATAGTAATAATAACCATGAAGGTAATAAAGGCAACGAAACCAATAATAATAACAGTAACAATTCCAATACAAATAATTTATTTCAAATTTTAAATTCACGTAAACCAATAACACAAAATGAATCAATTTTTAATAGCAATGATATCAACAATACTAGAATTACCGATGAAGATTATGAATTTTTAAAAGCTGCTAATGAAGTAATTAAATTACACGAAAATAAAGTTGATCCAACAATTAGAGATATTTTAACTAGATTACAATATTCAAATTCTCCACATGGTGGACTACCTATCTCTAGTCAATATTTGAAAAGTATTGGTGAACCAACTTATAATACACACAATTTAAATGATATATCAAATCATTTCTCAAATAATAATAATAATAGCAACAATAACAAGGACGAGCTGTTGGAATCTGTGATATCCGATACGGCTTCGGATATACACATGGCTAATCAGACACCTATTGATATGAATAACGATATTGACATCAATATTACTACTACTACTAATAACAATACAAATAAAAATAATGATTTAAACGGATTTGTAATACCACCGTTCACTGAAAACCCATTACCGTTACGTCAAAATAACGAATTTCCACAATTTTCTCTAGATATATTTAAAAATAACGAATACAACCTGTTGAATTTGAGCAATCGTAACAGCATGAACAACAACGGTGATGATGATGATGATGATGATGATAATGGTGATGACAGCATTAATAATAACAATAATATTATAAATAATAAATTTTTACAGGAAAAGCTAAAAGGTTCATTAGGGATAAATGATGAACAACTACAAATTTTGATAGATATGAATGAAAACAACAACTTATTCTCGAATAAAGGATTGATAAATAGTCTTAATGCCAATAACAACAATAATGACAATAACCATATCACCAATATCACAAACAATAGAAATTTGTACGAGGAGCAACACGATAATGAAGATAATAACAATAATAATAGCAATAGCAATAGTATTAATGATAGGAAGGGCAGCATCTCTGAAAATTCGAGCTCCGGCTTATCACTCAATGAAGCTACAAGGAATTACATCTGTAATACTTGTGGATTGCCGTTTAAACGATCGTCTGATTTGAAAAGACACGAGAAAATACATCTAAAAGTACCTCCGAATATCTGTCCGCAATGCCACAAAGGTTTTGCACGTAAAGATGCTTTAAAAAGACATGAAAATACGCTAACATGTCGTCGTAATAGGGATAAACTGTTGAAAGGTCTACAGGAGAAACGTGACGATCTGTAATTTAATGCCAATGTAGCTTAGCTCTCTGTGTAAAAACAACAATTCATGTATAGTTTCAGGAAAACAGACAAAAACGGGCACAGCAAGACAAAATAGCAAATGCAAGCGAGCGTCGATCGCCGCGCCGATAGACGCATGCATATACATGTATTTGCACTCACACACACACACAATAAATTTACCGAGAAACCAGAAAAAAAAACCGCTTTTTTTTCCCACTTTTTTCGTCGAGGCGAGAAGGCGATGACGATAATTTTCATCGATTTGAAACATTTCAGGTGGAAAAAGAGTGGTGTCTTGGAGGAAAAACTGTATTTTTTCTTTTGATTCTTTTCGTTTCAGCAGATACATATCACACAATGCCTATCGATCCAGAGAAATTAGCTAAATTACAAAAACAATCATCCAAGAAAGTTGCTGGTCAAAGAGTCAAAGCAAAGAAAGTTAACAAGTCTGCTGAAGGTGACGATTTAAAACTTCAAGCAACTTTAGCAAAATTCAACCCAACTACTTTAACTGATGTTGCAGAAGCTAACTTTTTCAGAGATGACGGTTCCGTTTTACATTTCAACAGAGTCGGTGTTCAAGCAGCTGCTGCAAACAACACTTACGCAGTTACAGGTTTTGCTCAAGAAAAGAATATCACCGATTTATTACCAGGTATCTTAACACAATTAGGTTCTGAAAATTTACAAACATTACAAAAACTTGCTGAATCTTTCAACCAAAACCCAGAAGCTTTAGCTCAATTACAAAAAGGTGTTGCTGCTGAAAAGGAAGAAGATATTCCAGAATTAGTCGAAGGTGAAACTTTCGACGAAATTGAGTAATTTAGTTAATATCTGAGTAACAACTAAAAGTTAATTTTTAATATCTATAACCACACACACATATATATATATATATATACATATACGTTTATGTGTACTACATATTAATTAATACAATTAATCACTTTCATTTACGCTTCTTTTCTTAGTATGCGTGCTTCTCTCGCATTTCCGCTTTCTCCTTATCGATACTATTTCTCAAAATTAAATCTTGTTGAAATTATAAACTAATTACAAAAAAAAAAGGAATTAAAGTTATAGAATATACTAACACAAAAAATTGAATTGATAAATTGGAAAAAATAATTGCTTTATAGTTCAATAATTTTTTTCAACCTTGATATGTTTTGTTTTTTGTTCAAAAAAGAATCTGTAAAAGCAAAAATTAAATTCCCTGAGTTTAAAAGAAAAAGGAATATAGGGAAAATGGATAAAAAAAAGGAAAGGGCAAAGTGTTAAAAAGTTAATAAAGTTTTCAAATCAAAATATGATATATATATATAGTTTTAATCTGCTGAAACTAACCTTACATTAATAAGTAAGCAGCAGCTGCAACAACAACAGCAACATGTGTTTCGCCAATTTTAGCAGCTGCACCTAAGTAAGTTGAGATAGTACCTTCTGCTGGGTATGGTGAAGTTGGTAAAGCAGGAACAACTTCTGGTGTAGTTCCGTATGATGGTGGAACAACTGGAGCTGTAGTGCCTGGAACAACTGGAGCTGTAGTGCCTGGAACAACTGGAGCTGTAGTATCTGGAACAACTGGAGCTGTAGTACCTGGAACTTCTGGAGTAACATCAGGAACAGTAGTAACATTTCCATATTTTGGTGGAATTGGTGTGGTTTCTGGTACAACTGGAATAGTTGAATTAGTATAACCTGGAGTTGGAGTAAATGTTGTTTCATCTTCACATGGTTCAGTCTTTTCCCAAGTTGAAGTGGTAGTTGTGATAGTTGAAGTTTCATCGTCTTCACATGGTTCAGTCTTTTCCCATGTAGAGGTAGTAGTTGTAATAGAAGTTTCATCATCGTCACATGGTTCAGTCTTTTCCCAAGTTGAAGTAGTTGAAGTTATATCTTCACTGCTTGATTCAGTTGTGCTTGTGATTGATGTAGTAGTTGTAATAGTAGATGTTATATCTTCACTACTAGGTTCAGTGGTTTCCCAAGTTGATGTTTTAGTCTCTTCTAAACAATCAGTGTCAATTGATGTAGAAGGAACTTCTGAGTCATAAACTGGTTCTGCAGAAACTGAAATGGATGTTGCAAGTGCAATGAGAGTAACGAGAGTGAATTTCATTTTTTAATGCTTTCTAAGTTTAGTTAAATTGTATAATTAAAAAGAAAGAAGAGAGAAAAGAAAAAAGAGAAACAGAAGAGAAAGAAAAGTATTAACATATTTATTGAAAATAGCAAATTTGCAAATCTATGTCCTATTTATACTTCCCAATATATATTTCAACAACTCACAGAATATCTTTTTATGCATTAGTTATCCATAAAATTTAAACAAAAAAAGCATCAATTTTATGCTATGTCTTTCTATTTTTTAACCGTACAGAATTTCTATCCAAATTTGCTATTTGTGAATACCTAATTAGGCAACCGCGTACTCAAGAAACATGTTCCTCTCTTTTTCTGCTACCATTTACAGTTCAAGTTCACGCTGGGCATTTAGACAGAAACATGCCAGCTTTTTTATGATGTAAAGGAATACTACTCCTTCATTATATTTTAATTTTTAATTTTAATATTTATTTAACGTTTATATAGTTTGCATCATGAGAAAAACGAATATTATTGTACTAGATTATAAAACAATAGCTTGCTAAAAAAAAAAACAACAAAAACAAAAACAACAACAACATAACATGAAATTTTAGTGTACAATAATATATGAGTAAAATACAATGATAAAAGAGAATTAAAACGCCGACTGAAACAGTAGACTAATGCAAAGAAAAAAATTTCATTTAACTGTATTCGAAGGAGGTAAAAAAATTGTATTTTTCATTCTTAAAATTAATTCACCGTAATTTGTTAAGTAATCATTATAATAAAATATTCTATTTTCAATTTCTGATGTTAATTCCAAAAATTTTTCAATAAACTCAACAATTAAATAATTATCATTAGGTTCATTAAATAAATCCAATTGTTTAAATTGTAAAACGAGGAAAACACAAAACATTCCACATTGTTTTAAAACATCACTAGAATTAACGTAATCTTCTTTAAAATTAAGAATTTTAGAAATTTCCATTGCTGTATCAAAAAATTTTCTACAAATAAAATTAAATTCAGGTTGTTTCCTTGAATATAAATTTTGTAAAATATATCTTCTTAAAATCATTAATTTTGCAAATGAATAAATTGAAGTAATCGATTCTTTAAATGATAATTTATCAGTAATATGTTTCCAATCGTTATATGTAGAATCCAATTCTTTTAAAGAAACTTCAACAGATTCTGGAAATTGTAATGAATTATATAATGATAATATAATACATAATTGTGAAACAATTGATGCATCAAATGTATTAGCTTCTGGTAAATCTAAAATATCACGACATTGATCTAATCTAATTTCATCAATAATACATGGTCTTCCAGATAAAATACAATTAACTAAATGAGCTAAAGTAAAATGATTCCATATTCTATATTGATGAATTTTTTCTGGTGATTTAACACTTTTAACTAATAAATTCATAGTCATTTCACGTGTCATAAAATGAATTAAACCATATGAAGAAATCCACCAACTATCAAAATAAATATGTTTATAAGATAATGAATGTGAAAAATTTGTTAATAAAACTAATGCTTGTAAAAATTCTTTTGATTGAGGTAGTTCATAAATACTTAATGATAATAATTGATGAATACTTTGTAATATATCTAATTCTAAACTTGTTTTATTAGAAACTCTTTTATGACGTAAACCTAATAAAATTAATATACAAAATAATAATGGTGAAGTAATTCTAATTCTATCAAACCAAGCTTTATAATCTGCTTCAACATATGAAATCCATTTACCGTAATGAACCAATGCAATTTCAATTAATGTAAAACATGTATCATAATCCAATAATTTTCTATTAATTAAATCATAACGTTCTTGAATTGATAATAAAACGGTATCTTTTGTAATATCAAAACCTATTTCTTTACTAAAAGGTAAACCAAGGTTAGTTGAAATATTAGTAACATCTAAATATGGAGCATTTAAAAAGAAAAAATTATCATTTTCATGATTTGCATTTGCATTAGAATTTAATGAATTTTGTAGATTAAATTGTGAAGGTTCATATAATTTTGTTGCAGGAAATGTTGGACGAGCTAAAGGTGCAATAATTGGTTGCAAGATAGTAGAAGGAACATTTGGTAAACTAGATTGAAAAGGTTGTGGTGGTGGAACATATAAAGGTAAATTTGTTGGATTATTTAAATTATTGGAAGGATCAGTTGGTAATGTATTACTTGGAACTGTATGTGATGGGATAGTTGGAGCCTTAAAAGTAGTTAAATTTGGTAATTGTTTTGATTCGTTATTAGGAGCAAAAGTTTGTGGTACTAAATTATTTTCAAAAGGAAAATATTGTACAGTATTTACCGTATCTGAATTTTTTCTATCTAGCAAAGAGTTTAATGTACTATTTAATCTATCAATTTTTTCATTAATGACAGATAAATAATTTGTTTTAGACATACTTGAAATAGAAGAAGAGGAAGAACCATCGATATAGTCTGATCTTGATAAAGAACTTGAAGTTGTTGAAGCAGGATCATTATTTAAAGCGATAGAACTAAAATTTAACATATTTTTCATTTTCTTTCTCTTCTTTCTAGCCTTTTTTTCTTCAACTTCATCTCTTGTTTTAATATTAGCAGATTTTTGGAAATTTGATAAAGTTGGTTCTAATTTAACAGCACTTAAAGAACATTTCAAAGATAAATTTTCACATCTAAAACAATTTGAGCCATTATTAATATAATTACAACGTGTTTTAGCCTTTCTGCATTGTTCACAAGCAATTGAAGCTCTTTGAAAATTATATTTCCGTTTCGCTTTTCTTTTATTTGCTTTAGATTCCACTTTAGGTGAATCAGAATTTAAATAAGAGCTATTTGTTTCAGATTGTAACATTTTAGTATTATTTTGATTTGAGAAAGTGCTATCAACAGTACTACAAATAGAATTATTTCCACTATTTGAAGGAGTAACTGCAAAAGTGCCAATCAAAGAAGATTCATTTACCGAATTTGATGAATTTGAAGTAGGTGTAAGACTATTGGAATTTGAAGTAGGAACAACGAAAGTTGAATTTTCGTTTAATTGATTTAATTGGGATTTACCCTGTTTTGTGTTTGGTGACATTTTCCTTCAATAATAAATAAATAAATAATGAATAAATAATAAATAAATAAGAAACTACGTTATTTGCTTTAAAATGAGAAATTCCAATGAAATGTAAAAAAGCCGTGGGTTTAATTATTTATACAGTATTGTATATTTTTGTTGAATGAATATAAGTATGATAATCTTCAAATATGTATATATATTTAGATATATACGAATATTTGATGTTGAAAGTGTAAATAACTTATCTGAATTTTAGAATGTAAAGAGATATTTTCCTATGAAAATTTTTATGAATTTGATATTTGTTAACCGAGATATAATATTAGAATTTAAAATTGAAAAAAAAAAAAAGCTTCTATTCAAATAAATTTGATAATAAAAATCTTTTTATGTGATAATATTTGTTAGCCGTAATTCTAAATCTAAATTTAAGTTTGTAAGCTTAAGAGTCTTAACGCTTATACTGTAAATAAATCAAAGGATGATAAGTTTAAGGTATATACTATTCAAGTGATAACTTAGTTGATCATGCAGAAAGAAAAGAGGATCAAAAGAAAAAGAAAAAGAAAAAGAGAAAAGACAAACAATAAACAAGATAATATACATGGAAAACCGCCACCTAAAAAAAAGCTAAAAAAAAAAAGCTGCTGACGATTCCCCGTCTACTACACAAACTTTAGTTGTGCCGGAGGAACATCAACCAGTCGGATTCTTTACAAAATCTGCTCAATCCGTCTACAGATCTAAGAGGACATCCCACCTCTGCATGCATTTATCTGAGTCTGTCCACAATTACCTATTTAATCACTTCAAAGCTTAAATACAGACCCTCTACAGGTGCTTTGTTTCCAGTATCTTCCTCCCTCCTACGGGATAACAAGCCCAAAAAGGGGAACTTGGCGTTTCTTGTACACTAAACCGATATCCCAGCCGATCGACGCACAGGAAATTCCTGAAAAAAATTTTTTTTTTCTTTTTTCCTTTTTTTTTGTTGATAATGCATCTTGAAAAATAATTTTTTTTTCCACTGATTGCACATAAAAGTCTTGTATTTCACAGCACCCAATTACTAGCACAATTACCAGATGGCGTCGGACAGACCACACAAAAAGTCAAAGAAATCTAAGTCAGATTCGAAATCTAAATCGAAATCTAAGTCGAAATCTAAATCTACACCTAAAAGCGATTCTGATTCTGAAATACTTTTAGAAAATTCTAATCATATTAAAACTTCAATCTCAGAATTAGAAGCTGAACACGCAGAAGCTGAACTTATTGCACATCCAAAACCCGTAGAAGATAAATCTCTTCATTTTCATGATAACGGAGAATTCAATTTAAATAATCGTCATAAAACTTCAAGTAATGATATGGAGAAATTATCATCTTTGCAGCAAAATCCTTTCACAGGTGATCAATTTTCAAATAAATATTTTGATATATTGAAAGTTCGTCACGATTTACCAATTTATCAACAACGTGATGAATTTCTTAAAATGTTCCATTCAACTCAAATTATGGTTTTAGTCGGTGAAACAGGTTCTGGTAAAACTACACAAGTACCTCAATTTGTTTTATATGATGATATGCCTCATTTAGTTGGTAAACAAGTTGCATGTACTCAACCTCGACGTGTTGCTGCAATGTCAGTTGCTGCAAGAGTTGCTGATGAAATGGATGTTAAATTAGGTGATGAAGTTGGTTATAATATTAGATTTGAAAATATGACAAATAATAAAACAATTTTAAAATATATGACTGATGGTATGTTATTAAGAGAAGCAATGGAAGATCATAATTTAAGTCGTTATTCATGTATCATTCTTGATGAAGCTCATGAAAGAACTTTAGCAACAGATATTTTAATGGGTTTATTAAAACAATTAAGTACAAGAAGGAAAGATTTAAAAATTATTATTATGTCAGCAACTTTAGATGCTGAAAAATTTCAAAAATATTTTCATAATGCACCTTTATTAGCTGTACCTGGTAGAACTTACCCTGTTGAAATTTATTATACAAAAGAATTTCAACGTGATTATTTAGATGCTGCAATTAGAACAGTTTTACAAATTCATGCAACTGAAGATGAAGGAGATATATTAGTTTTCTTAACAGGTGAAGAAGAAATTGAAGATGCAGTTAGGAAACTTTCAATGGAAGGTGATCAATTAGTACGTGAAGAAGGTTGTGGACCTTTAAAAGTTTATCCATTATATGGTTCTTTACCACCAAATCAACAACAAAGAATTTTTGAACCTGCACCAAAATCTTTTAATAATAAACCAGGTAGAAAAGTTATTGTTTCAACTAATATTGCAGAAACTTCTTTAACAATTGATGGTATAGTTTACGTTGTTGATCCAGGATTTTCTAAACAAAAAGTTTATAATCCAAGAATTAGAGTTGAATCATTATTAGTTTCACCAATTTCTAAAGCAAATGCACAACAAAGAGCTGGTAGAGCTGGTCGTACAAGACCTGGTAAATGTTTTAGATTATATACAGAAGAAGCATTTAAAAAGGAATTAATTGAGCAATCATATCCAGAAGTTTTAAGATCTAATTTAGCAAATACTGTTTTAGAATTGAAAAAATTAGGTATTGATGATTTAGTTCATTTTGATTTTATGGATCCACCTGCACCTGAGACTATGATGAGAGCTTTAGAAGAATTAAATTATCTTACATGTATTGATGATGAAGGAAATTTAACATCATTAGGTAGATTATCATCAGTTTTCCCATTAGATCCAATGTTAGCAGTTTTATTAATTGGATCACCAGCATTTAAATGTTCTGAAGAAATTTTAACAATTGTTTCAATGTTATCAGTACCATCAGTTTTTATTAGACCTTCAGGTGAAGGTGCAAAAAGGGCAGCTGATGAATGTAAAAAATTATTTGCACATCCAGATGGTGATCATTTAACTTTATTAAATGTTTATCATTCATTTGAAAGTGATGAATCTTATCAAATGGGACAAAGAAAATGGTGTCAATCTAATTATCTTAATTATAGATCATTAAAATCTGCACAAAGTGTTCGTAAACAACTTAGAAGAATGATGGATTCTCATGATATTGAATTAATTGAAGGTGATTATTCTAATTTATCATATTATGATAATATTAGGAAAGCTTTAGCAAATGGATTTTTTATGCAAGTTGCTAAAAAGAAATCAACAGGTAAAGGATATACAACAGTTAAAGATAGTCAAGATGTTTTAATACATCCAAGTACAGTTTTAGCACAACAAGATGAATGGGTTATTTATAATGAATTTGTTTTAACTAGTAAGAATTATATTAGAACAGTTACAAGTGTTAGACCTGAATGGTTAGTTGAATTTGCACCAGATTATTATAATTTAGATAATTTTCAACACGATGATGTAAAGATGAGTTTAGCTAGAGTTGTTGATAGGGTTAAAAAAATGAAGAGTTTATAAATATATAAATATATATACATACTATAAAAATAAAGGGTAAAGTAAAACATGATAGAGTAGTAAAAAGGAATAATTACTTTGCAAATAAAAGGATATTGACAAAACAATGATTTATTTATGCATGTGATATAGATATAGGTATATATATATATAGTTATACATAAATAAGATGCCGTATAAATGAAATTATGCACCCTTTTGTTGTTGTTATTTAAGCCCATTCACCTAAAGACATAACTTTTTCAATACCTCTAACAACAGTTGGAGTATCAGGGAATGCGAAATCTTCTAAAGTTTTAGCGTAAGGAGTTGGAACTTCACAACCTGTAATTCTTTCCATTGGAGCATCTAAAAAATCAAAAGCTTCAGATTCCATAACTTGAGCGCAAATTTCTGAACCAACACCACATTGAGGGAAACCAGCTTCGACAGTGATTGCATGATTAGTTTTCTTAATTGAAGCAAAAATAGTATCAAGATCTAAAGGTTTAATTGATCTTAAATTAATAACTTCGACATCTAAATTATATTTTTCTTTAACAACTTTAGCAGCTTCAAGGCAGAAAATCAAGTTTCTTGAATGTGATATAACAGTAACATCTTTACCTTCACGTTCAATTTTAGCTTTACCTATTGGTAAAACGTAATCAGGGGATAAAATTTCATCATCAACAGGGAATGATTCACCATATAATAATTCATTTTCTAAAAATACAACAGGATTTGGATCTCTAACAGCTGCTTTAAGTAAACCTTTTGCATCAGCTGCAGAGAAAGGTGATAAAACTTTTAAACCTGGAATTGCAGAATACCAAGGTGCATAATCTTGTGAATGTTGAGCTGCAACACCTGCAGCTGCACCATTTGGACCTCTAAAAGTTATATTAACAGGCATTTTACCACCTGACATATAATAAGTTTTAGCAGCAGAATTAATAATTTGATCAATTGATTGCATTGCAAAATTGAATGTCATAAATTCACAAATTGGTTTTAAACCGGAGAAAGCTGCACCGACACAAATACCTGTAAATCCCATTTCAGTAATTGGTGTATCAATAACTCTCTTTGGACCAAATTTATCTAATAAACCACGTGAAATTTTATAAGCACCATTATATTGTGCAACTTCTTCACCCATAAGGAAAACGTCAGGATCACGGTCTAATTCTTCTTGTAAAGCTAAATTCAGAGCATCTCTAACTGTCATAACTTGAACACCATTTTCGATACGAGTTAATTCATGGTTATTTTTTAATGAATTATGGAATGGACGAACCAATGATTGTTTGGTTGACTTGATTAATGATCTTGAAAGCATTGTTACTGGATATACTAGGCAACACTGTTTCCAAACACACAGGAAAAGAAAGCAGTGGTGGTTCAAAAGGGAATAGCTGATATCTTCATTCATCCCGCAAACAAGCATTGTATGCGGTCCATATCATTCCGAGCCGGGCGGCACGTGACTTTCGCTAGCTCCCTCTCTCGTTTGGCTCTTTTGATACACACATTGCAGTACATACAAGCAGGGGGGGGGGATGTTTTTACACAGTTATTCAGTTCTCTAGACAGATGGAAATAAACTCTTGCAGACTTATCTCCCCGTCTTCGTCTAGATCAAACTCGTCAATCATTGCAGCCAACTCGTCGTCTGTCATATTTTCACCAAGTTCTTTTGCAACGCGTCGTAGATTCTTCAAACTTATTTTACCCGTTTTATCATCATCAAATAGTTGAAATGCTCTCTTGATCTCTTCAATCGGATCCCTTTCAACAATTTTCCCTGCTACAAATCTATAAAAATCGTCGTAACTAATCAATTTTTTACCATTACCGTCATCGTATTCTTCGATAACTTCTAAAACTTCCTTTTTGCTCATTTCAAATCCCAACGCTCGCAATGCTACTTTTAGTTCGTGATAATCTAGAAATCCGTCATTGTTCATATCAAACAACGTAAACGCTTCTCGAATTTCCTGTTTCTGGTCATTTAGCAATTCAGCTTTGGCCTGTCTGGCCCCTTTACCCAACGCTAGTCCGCTGTTCATCTGTACGTATACCCGGTGTCTCTCCTTTTCTTCCTGTTGTGCAGCACACCAGAAAACGCGTTGATTGCAAACATGGCATTTTCAGCTGAAACATTCAGCACGCGGGCCTCCCACGCAGACAGCAAAAGGCGGGAGAAAAAAAGGGGCACTCACTCGTTTCTGATATCTCCATGTATTTGTGTGTGTGTGTGTGTGTGTGTGTGGAACTGTTTCGGACATGCTTGTCTGGTATGGACACTGGCATTGAACTGGACTCACTGGCGATAGTGAGGCTATCATCGCTGAATGCCAAAGTTGTAGGATTGGTGTCGTACTACGGGAAAACAGAATTTGCTCCTGGGGTTTGGGTCGGTTTGTCACTTTTGCCCGAGTGTAGAAGGTTTGCCAAAAACGACGGATCAGTGAACGGAACTAGGTATTTCAATCCACCAATTGATCCGGACTTGAATAAACCAGTTGTAGGGAATTTCGCAATTTTCGTTAAAGTAGAAAACGTTGAGATTTTGAGTTTAAACAATTTGAAAAAAATAGACTTGGATTTGAAAACTAAGTTTGACGTCTTGTTTGATTTTTTCATATCCTATCAAAACAAAATCGATGATCTCAAAAATGATTTGGAAATCTCAAAAGTAGAATTGCATGTTATAACATCTGAAAGGAATCAATTACAGTCAAAATTCAACACTTTGCTGCTAGATTACAATGCTTTGAGCTTAACAGTAAACAATGATAACAGCAATTCCGATAACAAAGATAATAACGATCTTTTATTGCAAAATAAAAAATTGGAGCTTCAGTTGAATTTTATACAGAAGCTGAATATTGAAAATGAGGAAAAATATAAAGAAACTATTCAAAGTCTGAAGTCGGATTTACTTGGCTTAGAGAAACAGATTACAAGCAATGAACTAAATAGTAGTTTGTTAAACGATTTAAATAAATCGGAATCAATAATTGAAAAAATAACGTTACAAAATTCAGAACTTTTAGATATGATTGACCATTTGAAAACCAAAACTGATCAACTAGAGCATGAACTTTCTTTAAATACGGATTTAATTTCTGATTATGAAAAAGCAAACTCTGAACTTAAAGTCAAAATTCAGGAATTGGAGTCTGCATTGCATAGTAAAGATACCGAAATTGATTATATAAAAGCTAACATAGAGAAATTAAATAAAAATAAACTTATTGGAGAACGGAAACAGGAGCAACAGCATTTGAACGACAAAACAAACATGTTTGATGGTTTATACAAAAATATTTGGGCTAGCTTCAGTTTTGCTGCAAATGATTCTTATTCATATATGATTGATAAAGTATGCAATAAAAGTACTGGAAAATGGAAATACATAATTGATTTGCACCGACTAAAATACTCATCTGAGGTTGTACTAAAATATTGTATTGATGATTATTTATCTGAACTTAGCAGATGGTCAAGTTTAATATTGAAAATCGATTTTTTACTGAACATTATAGAATATGATAATTCTAATTCACTTGATAAATATCATAAATTTGTTATTGATATAAACAATTTAATTTTACATTGGATTGAATTGGACGATGAAGAACATGACGGAAGTTTGTTGCTATCATCATCATTAGAACTACCAATAGACTTCAATTTTTTTATTGAAAATCCCGACAAAATTGATTCTGCTTTGATAAATAGAGAATTGGCTATTTATTTCAATAAATTGGTGAAACCTAAATCTACAATTGTTTCAATACTTGAAAAATACAGAATTTCCAAACAAGGATTAAACTGTAAAACAATAAATTCACTACAAGATTTTCAAAAACTTGACGAGTTATCATTATCACCAACAAATATTACTAAGAAAACTTTTTGGGAAATTTATCAAAATGAGCAAATGAATAACATAAGGAATTTAGAAGATGATCTTAAATTAATTAATGATTCCAAAAATGAAATCATTGAACTTCAAACACAGATAGAAAATGAAAAATTAAAGCAATTGAAAATTAATGAACTAGAATCAAATATTGAACAATTCAAAATTGAAAAAAAGGATGCATCTTTCAAACTTAAAAAATCAATTATAAAAGAGAAAGAAATGGAAATAAAGTTAAATGAATTGAAAAATATCATAAATAAGTATGGTATCAAAACGAATAACAATTTATTTGATGAATTTGAAATTTTAGAGAAATCAAAACTATTGAATACAATAAACAATCAACGTAATTTAATAACGTATTTATCCAAAAATGGTAATGATATCCAAGATATACAATTAGATAATGAATTATACCCCACAAAAAAAAATATTTATAAACCTTGCTTTTCTCAATCATATTACAATAGAATTGACTCATTGTTTGATTTATGCCTTACTCCTATTTCAAGTTCATCAAACAATCAAAATTATCAAACACAGAAACTTGCTGAATATCTTTTAAAAAATTGAAAAATTTCCAAGTAATTTACTCTCTGACCTTTTATATAGTTAATAATAATAATATAAAATTTAAATATACATAATAATATTATATAGGTAAATACAATAAAACTAATATCAGAACAAATAATTATAATACAAATTAAATAAAATAACAATAATCCTAGTGACAAAAGCTCAACCTTTCAGTTTTTTCTTTTCCTTTTATAAAATACAACATGGATTTTCCCTCTCTTGCTCTCTCTCTCTCTCTCTTTCTATAATATAATTTACATTAATGTTTCTTCTCTTGTTATAAACTAATTTTTCATTTTCTTCTTTTTTTTCGGTGAAATATCGTAATTCGTTTCATTCATTGGCAACAATCTCTCTCTTGGCCATTTTTTCGCCAAATCAACTTTACCTTTTGGGAAAAATATTTCTAAAACGCCTAAAATCAAATAATCTGTAACTATACATAAAACAAACAATATACCCGCCCATGATCCCGAGTTATAATATTTAATTAGTTTATTTAATAATAGTGTATTCTTTTTCTGTAAAACATCATCATAAACTTTTTCAGTTCTCATTGCAACATCTCCCCATCCATACATTTTCTTTATTTCAGAATGAAAACTTGAAGTATCAACTTTATTATCTTTTAATTTACTAACCGCTTTGTTAACTGCTTCAACTAATGAATCTTCATCAGGATCTGCAAAAACTGTCATTTTACTTGGTAAAACTTCAGGTATACCACCAACATTAGTTGTCACAACTAATAAACCACATGATGCTGCTTCAACCAATACAGTACCAAAAGCTTCTGTTAATGAAGGATGTAAATATATTTGACCTTGAACCATAACATCCCTAACTTGTTCATGTCTAATACTACCGATTAATTCAACCCTATCCTGTAGTTGATACCTTTCCCTCATTTGTTCTAAATCAATAAATTTTGGACCATCACCTGCAACTAAAAATCGAATATCAGGTCTATCAGAACAAATTCTTGGTATTATAGCAGTTAATAAATCTGCACCTTTATTTTGAAATAATCTTGATATAACTACAACTGTAATTTTATTTAATGAAGGCCTTACTAATGCAGGTTTAAAATCTTCATGAACTAATGCATTAGGTATAACACTAACAATTGATGGATCTAATGAAGCCCTCAAAACCGTATTTTCCTTACATGTATGAGAAACACATATTACATGTCCAATATCTATCAGAGTAAATTTTAATAATTTGTTGTGAATAATTGATGCAACATCTGCAAAACCGAAAAGTGAGTGATCTGTGAATACTGTTTTCAATCCCATTGTATTTGCATGAACCATACTTTCATGACATAAAGAAGAACAACTACCATGTCCATGTACAATGTCGATCGATTCACGTATAAATATCTGTCTCAATATAGGGAAAGCAGAGAAAACTGCTGGAAATGTAGACTGTCTATGAAAAATAACATACGGTATATAATAAACTTTTAAACCATTTGTTAATATCCTAACACCTTTCCTATCTCCATATGCATGTGTAATAATTACAACACTGTGGTTCCTTGCAATTAAGTTTTGCGCAAGATGATATATATGAAGTTCAACACCACCCGGTTGAGGGTAGAAGAAGTCCGAAACAAGTGCAATGTTATAGCATTTGCCGTCCCTGCCATTGTTTCCCAAACTAGTACCACCGGCAGTCTTAGAACCGCTGTCCATGGCCTGTATAAAGTCCCTTATTCTTTCAGATCCAAAAAGAAGATGCCATAATCTGTTGAACTCAAACACAGCTGTTGTCATGCAACACGCGCAAACGACTCAAGGTGGCGTTTCCAGCTCTCAACTCACTGCGTTTGATGCTGTCTTCCTTCTTCCAGGGCCTGCTGTTTTGACCGACAAGGACACTGCTGTGCTTCATCTCTCGTTCTGTCTGCTTGTCTTTAGATACCACTGCCACGTTACAGTGAAACACCAAATTTTTTTTTTGCATTCTTATACAATAGATTAACCGTTAACTACATAAAAACTCCAGAACACAATACGACAGGACAATAATAGAACATTTCTATACATACAAACAACCAACTATAACAAGTCATTTTAAATAAAATGCCGTCCAAAAATTATTCTCATTTACCCTTGGATGAATTTTCAACCACACAATCCACAAACCCACAACATCCCCAACTTGAAAATGACGATAATTTAAATGATGAATTTTTCATTGACGATTTCACAGATGACAACAATAATGACAATACTAATAATATTCACGATACCAATAATATAGATTTAGAGATGCCAGATTTGCCTCCTGAATATGATCCATCAGGATTTGAAGAATTTGATATCGAAGAAAGACAGGCCACCTCTACTATTTTACGCTCCAAAGCTGAAGACTTTGCTAAATCTTTCAAAAAAAGAATTGTTCAACCGATCAACAATGCATTAGATCCAATATACCAACTATACTGTTATTCAAACGCCAGATTTGAATATTACATATCTAAAGTAGGAAATCCTTTGATCATTAAACGAATGTTATATGTTACGATTATTGCAATTATACTTTATATTGCATCAATCTCAGGATTGAATTCTGATGGTGTTGTGGGAAATCGTTCGGATTTTACCGATCCTAACAAGCTAAATGAATTTATAAATTTATCAGTTGACCGTAGAAGATTAGAAGAGAATCTAGAGTATCTGTCTTCAATGCCTCACATAGCAGGTACAGCCGGTGATTTGGCATTATCACGATATTTTGAACAATTACTAATTCATAGCCGATTATTATCAAACCCTGATATAGTATATGAATCTTTTACAAACTATCCCTTGGATCCAAAAGTTCAATTACTTGAAAATGATGAACTTATTGTCGATTTTGATTTAGAAGAAGCTATTGAAGGTGATTCATCATCATCTTTCTACAAACTAGCTTTCAATCCTGGTTCAAGAGATAGCTCAGTAAAGGGAAAATTTGTTTACGTCAATTATGGTACTTTAAGAGATTATAAACTTCTTACCGAGAAGTCAGTAAACGTTAAGGGAAATATCGTAATAATGAAATACGGTGGTTTATATTCTGCCTCCAAAAAATTGAAATATGCCCAAGAGCATGGTGCAATTGGTGTTTTGTTCATTAGTGATCCTGAATTAGACATGTATTATGATATGGAATCAATCCAAAGAGAACCTGTTGCATTTGCTGAAATTATTCCAGGAGATATAGCTCCCGATTTATCGAATTCTGTAATTACTGAAGATATCAATGAATTGAACGAAAAATTAGATAAAGCTCCAGCTGCGCCAAACATTCCTTCAATTCCAATTAAATGGAAAGATTTTATCACATTGATGGAAAAATTATCTGGTAAAGGTGAAAGAATTCCAGAGTGGGATTTCAAGATTAACGATAAGGAAATACCAATTTGGTTAGGTGACAATAGTAATTATGAAATAATGCTTCAAAATTCATTAACAACAAGACCACATAAGGAATCTTGGAATATCCTTGGTAAATTAGATGGTAGAGAACAAGATACATTTGCAGTAGTTATAGGAGCATCCAGAGATACCATGTGTTTTGGAGCAATCGAAAGTTCTGGAAGTGCTATTTTATTAGAATTGATTAACATTTTTAATGAAATGTCATCGTCTTTATTTTGGCGTCCTTTAAGATCAATTTATTTTGTATCATTTTCTGGATCAAAGTATAATTTAGCAGGTTCTTCATCATTTGCAAGCAAAAATTCCGAATTTTTTAGAAGAGATGTATTTGCATATATTGATTTAGATGATTTAATTCAAGGAAACGATTTAGAAATAAGTGCTGATCCATTATTTCATTCAATAATTAAAGAAGCGGTTGAAAGAATCAAAAATACAAACAGCTCAGACTCATCAGATTATTCTAACATAAATATTGGTGACAATTTATCTAATATAGATTATAAGATCGATTCAACAAAAAATTCATTTCCATTAATTAAACAGCATAACATTGCTGGAATTTCATTTAAATTGAAAGATAAACAAACTAAAAACTTTCAAGTTCAAACTTATCCAAAAAATTCATGTTTAGATACATTTAAAAATTTCAAAGAGAAACATATCGATGATGAAATGTTGAAACATTCATTTATGACCAAACTGGTTGGATCAATTATTGTAAAACTAGCTGATAATCCAATATTACCATACGATGTTAAAAATATGATTGAAAAAATTCGTATTAATATTTTAGAAATTGAGCAATATCTTGAAGACATTAAACACAATTTGAGGTTTGATGATCTATATACAATGTTAGATAGAGTCAATATTATAGCTGAACAGAATGAAGCATTTATCTCAACCTGGGCTGATATATGTGATAATGGATATGGAACAGAACCTAATTTATTAAGTGTTAATAGATGGGATTGGAATTCTAAATTATTGTTAATGAATAAAATAATTTTGAACATAGATGGTACATATAATGACGCAATAAATCATAATGTTTTGAAAGGTATTGAAAGAAATCCTGAACTTAGACACGATTTCATGGAAACTGAAGAAATCAAATATGGATTACCAGGTATTTGGGACGCAATTGACAAAGAAGATTGGGGTACTTCACAAGATCAAATCGATTTAGTAACCTCAGTTTTAGATAGATGTATGAAATTATTCCAATATTAAAATGACATTGATCATTATGTAAAAACAACAAACAAACAAAAAGTTAAAAACTAAGAAAAGAAAAGAAAAAAAGAAAAAAAAGAACGAGAACACATTTTTGGGACATTAAAAAAGAGCTAGTGATATTCATGGTATGAATTTTGCATACTATTATTTTAGGACTATTTGTATAGATTTATGTATAGCTTTTAAAAACTTATTATTATTGATTTATATATTAATATATATATGTATATATTTTTTCGTATTTTTTGCTGATTTTTTTTATAAAATAAATATACAATTAGACAACATTAGTATAAAGCGATAATATCATCAGTTGTTGAATTTATAATTTTAAATTCTTCAATTAATTTTTTATCAACCAAATCATAAGTACCTATTATTTCAAAAAATGATGAAAGTTTAGAGACAAATTTTAAAATTTTTAAAGATAAAGTTACAACATTTAATGAAGTATAATTTTCAAATATTTTCAAATTTTGTTCAAGTTTTGCAACAAATTTAGTTTCATTGTCAGTTGAATTAACATATGAAATGAAAGTTTTTACAGTTTCTTCAATGATTAAACCAGGTAAAATCGAATTAAATGATGATTTGAATGGTATTTCTGTTGATAATTGGCACCATGTTTCGTTGGAGCGAGTGAATTTATCAACATCACATTGTCCATTAAATAAAATCATCATGACGTTAACATTCAGATAGTCTCTAATTTCGCTATGTAATTTTAAAAGTGAAGAGTCAAAATGAAGTAACGATCTAGAAACTGGTCCCGTATATTCATGAACTTTGGAATTTATGATAGGATTGGAAGGATCTTTAAACAAAATTGCAAATTTAGAAATCAAATTTAATGTTGTTTGATTATATTTATCTGAAGATGGTAAATTATCATCTAAACTTGCTAATGTTTGAATATTTATATCATTTAATCTTTGAAAGAATATTAAAAATAACAAAATTGATTCAAAATTTTCAGCATTTCTAGAAATAATTTCAGCAAAACACTCACCCCATTTTGTTAATTTATTAGTACCATTTTCAATAAACTTATAAATTTGTAATGTTTGTAATAAAGAAGTCGAGATTATTTCATGACTTGATGAAATTATTGGTATAGATTTGAAAGAGAAAGTACATTCATCTAAGAAATCATTATTCAAATTTAATATGATTGAATTTAAATCAAATGATTTAGCTGTTGAATGTCTAACAATTAATGGATTTGAATTTAGAAGATCAATTGATTTATAATCAATTTCATGTAATTTACCATTGTTATAGAAAACCTTCATATTAATCTTTTTACTGAAAAAATATCTATTAAATTTTTTGATAAGAGATCCAATAATATACTCTTTCAATTTTAAGGAACCATGAGAAAAGATAATTTTATCGTAAATAGGATCTGTTTGCATATCCAATGGTAACCTTTCAATATAAAGTTCATTTAATATTGCTTCAATTATAGTAAAGGATGTTAATCCAACTGATTGATAAAAATAGAATTCATCAGATAAATGTCCTGAAAACAAACTGATCAAACCATTCGGTATTTCTGCCTTTTGATTTTCTCTATTATTATTTGTATTGTTATTCTGATCATTATTGGCCTGTGAATCTGCTTTTAAAACAGTCGGAGAGCCAACTGGATTATTCAACAAAGTTTCCTTTTGTGTAGGCTCATAGTGAATTGGTTCAACTTTACCATTAATTTTCAGAACTGGACAATATTCTAGAATGGAGCAACCATTAATGAAGGTATCTAATTTAGCACTACGTTCTAAAACTTGAATAGGATTGAAATGTTGTGAATAAGCTAAAGATTGGAAGTTGTCATCCACCAATTTAAAAGGTTGTAAAGAATTACCTAAACACATAGCTATATCTCTGAATGTTGTAAAGTTCAAATGTATATTTGAAAGAAATTTAAAATTTTCAATATAATTAAATTTTGGATCATTTGAATTTGTGAAATCAAACCTAGTGATAAAATTTTCCAAGTTTTGAAACAATAAACATTCATTCGATGAATAAATTGCATTAATTACCCCTTGCTTATACATATAGTATAGTTGATGAAATTGAGAATATGGACTGATGAGGAATTCCATGTCATTTTCATTCAAAATGGATAAAAATTGGTCCATAATAGATCTGAATAAATAAGGATTTAACGAATGTTTTAAAGAAAGTCTTTTATTTGGTGTTTGGTCTTTCCAAACCAATTTTAAATGCTCTTCATAGGGTAAACTTTGTTGGGAAATGTATTGAAACTGCACCGAGTTTTTCAAACCTGGAAAGACAAAAACAGGTTTAATGCCGTTAGCTTGAAATTGCTTCAAATCATTCAAGATTTTTAATTCAAACCCTGGAGGAAAGCCACCTAACGGTAAGAAACTAGAATTTTGTGAATCAATGAATAGATTGAAGTAGTGCTCTGCATCTACTCCCACCACCGTATTGCGGATATGGTCAAGTGAAAGAGTAAACTCTATAGGTTTGAAGGTATTGATGGGCATGGCAAACAACAGCAATTAGAGGAGCACAACCAAACAGCAAGTGTATCTCTACCCAGTGTCCTCTCCGAAAACAACACAAACCAAAAGAAAAAAAATGAAAAGAAAAGGGAAGAAACAACCATTGTGTGTCTCTTCACAAAAGTCGCCTTCTTCGGTCTGCAAATCTTCCCTCGATTTCACTTCAAGTTTGCACAGCTCCTACGTGTTCCGTCCACCTGTTCCTCTGGAGACTGCCTGCACAGTGACACCACAGCATGAGGATCCCATCAAGTGCCACCACTGCTGTACTTCTAGTACTATGCCAATTGTATGCGGTCATTGCAATCAACTACGACCAGGCATTGAAAAAGTTATCTAGAAATGGTGTTCTTCACCTTACTGATAAAAACTACAAACAATATATCAAAAATGAAAATTTCTCTTTGGTGGTATTCTACACTGCAGAAGATCCAAGAGTTCAATGTACTCTATGTCACGATTTTGGACCTAAGTTCAAAGGCATGGCCACTCAGTACTATAACTCTGTTTTGAAAGGGGGTGACGATAAAACTGATGCTAAAAATGACAACGAAAGAGTTATATTTGCTTTCTCCGATTTCTCTGACTCCAGAGACTACTTCCAACGTTTAGGATTAACAGCTGTTCCACGTTTGTTTTTTTATGAACCAGGTAAAGGTCCATCATTAACTTCATTCTCAAACGAGTTCTCTTTTGTTACTGTTGAAAACACCGACGGTTTCACTAGATGGGTAACTCAAAACGTTCCAGGCCTTCAATTAAAGGATTTACATTTTGAACCACCCATTGCAAAATCTTCAATTCTAACATTTGTATTTGTTCTTACAGCTATTCTTTTCACCGGTTTTAAATTTCAAACTCAAATCTTGTCATTTGTTCAAACAAGGAAAATTTGGGAGTTTTCCACTTTTTGTCTTATTATACTTTTCATTTCTGGCCATATGTACAATCAAATCAGAGGGCCTGATATGTATAAAACTGATAAACAGACGGGCCAAATTCAATATTTTGCTCAAGGCCACAATTCTCAATACGGTGCTGAAACTCAAATTATTGCAATTATCTATGGTGTCTTATCAATTACTTTAGGTGCTTTAATTAAATTTATTCCAAATTTAAAAGACCCAAAGACTAGGCTTTTGAGTTCAATAGTTGCTTGTTTAGCATCTCTCTTTATGTACACTTACTTGGTTACAGGATACACTATCAAATCTCCAAGTTATCCTTTCCATTTAATAACTTCTATGTTTAGTAAATAAATAATTCCACATATATCACAATAATCATAAATTTATTATATATATATACATACATGACTTGTATACACAAGCCTGCTTAAATATATACATTCACATGCACCTGTATATAAATACTATCATATTCCAATATTATGTTCTATCTTGGAAACTCTAGACTCCACCACATCTAGTATCTGTTGGATTTTCTTCAGCTTGGAACGTATCCTGTCCATCTGTTGTATATAGTCATTCAATGTAACATCTTTATTTGACTTCGAAATAATAACACATTCTTCATGCCCATCCACATAAGAATTCGTATCACATTTTATTTCTTCGTTTTTGTAGACATCGTTAGGTTTTAAGTTGTTACTCGTCTCAATTAATGTAGACTCCATTTTGCATAAAATCATCTTCAATATCATCTGTGACTCTTTCAATGACTTAATATTTAAATCCAAGTTTTCCAAAGGTGTTTGCAATAAACTTTGCACTAAAAGTTCAATAGGCTGCACTCCATCGTCATTGGCCATGTAATTGTCACCCGTATTCGACGCCCCCCCTGAATCATCCATTATCAGTACAAAATGTACGGAAAACGAAAACACATAATATTTCTTGAAGCAGGAAAATCAAATATAAAGTATTCGTCTTTTTATGGTAACGTTATTTAACTTTTTCTTTCTTTTTCAGCTAAATTTACAACCTTCGATTTTTTGTCAATTATTGCAGTACACACTATCTTTAGTCCTATAATAGAGCTATACATATAATACAGAATGAGTTTTATCCAACGAAGACTTTTGGCCACATTGCCAAACTCTAAACCGCTACTATTGGATATTTTACCATCCAAGAAAATGATTTCACGTTTATTATTTGATTTTGATGCAGTGCACAATTTTAATAGATATCTTCCAGTTGTTGAATCTATTTATGATGAAAAGCCTAATATTCCTGATAAATTCTTAGGTAACGATTTATTGCTTTTTCAAAGAGTTTTATCTGAAATTAGGAAACAAACTCATACGATTAATCCTTTGTTAATGCAATTAGAAAATGATTTGATTGAAGTTGCAGCAGAAAGAGGTTCAAGGGATGCGATATGTATTTTATCATTTATGGCCCTAGATGATAACGGAAAAGAAGGCTGGACTGAAGATGATAAAATTACAGCTAAAAAATATATCAAGGAATTAATGAATTTACAACATCCTTTAGTCTTCAAATTAGCAGCAGATCGTGAATTAAAATCGAATAATGAGAATGAAAATAAAACTGAAAGTAATGATACAGAACTTAAAAAAGATGAAGAGATATCAATTTCTAATATAACATCTTCAGGTGATAAATTATCAAGAGCAGTTTCGTTATATAATCATTTTCTGACATTGGACTCAAAGTCTACAATAGCAGCAGCTGCACATCGTAGTTTAGGGATGATATATTTTAAATTGGAGGAGTTAATCAAAGCCAAGAATCATTTTGAAAAATCAATTGAATTGGCACCTGTTACAGATAATGCACAGGCTCATTTCTTTTTGGGATTATTAAATGAACATGATTTATTTAAATCAAGATACCATTTCCAAATGGCTGCAACACAAGGATTCAGAGAAAGTTTTGCTAATTTAGGATATCTTGAATTGAATGTTTTCCATGATTTAGATAAATCTAGAGAATGGTTTAAGCTGGGTGCAGAATTAGGTGTTCAAGAATGTATTGTGGGATTATTTGATATTGCAATACGTGAAAAGAATTTTAAAAATGCATTAAAAATCTACCAAAAAGCTCAAAACCAAGGTTTATCAGATTTGTTTATGAGTGTACGTAAAGAAACTCTAGAAAATTTGTTGAAAAACGTTGATAATTCAGCAGATAAGGAGAAACAAGAAACTGCAACAACTGCAGACACTGCAAGCAGTGACAATACCAATAAATCAAGATGGGACATATAGAAAGAGTAAACAAATGAAAATTAACGACTTAAATAATTTTGCACATGTAAATAAATATATACATATATAAATAAATTAATATTAAAAAACCTAAATGTAATATAGATAAATGAGTAGTAAGAAATGGAATAACTCAATCAGTTTCATGAAGTTTTAGTATGAGTAAATCTCCCCTTCTACGAGAATCCCAATGGAATGGCGCATTCCACACATCATTGATAACGTTATAACTATTTTCGATATAGCTTCTAAATTCCAAATTGTCCCAAAGATCTTGGAAAATAATTAAATATGCTGGCCATGTATGTGGAAATTTTGTATCTTTTTCAAGAGACAACTTAGCAGATTGACTAATATGTTGAGGAAAATTTTGCTTTAAGAAAAGAACAGGATTTTCATAAAAGTAATCGGACTCATCTTTGTAATCTTTCAAATCTATATTTAGACCTAAAGGTGGCTCACAAGTCAAAAACCAAATATTTGAAAGTTCTGGAGATAAGTGGAAATGTGATTGAAATGGTGTGGAATGACACGGTGTCAAGAAACCCACATCGATTGAATGTCCTGAATGCGGACTCTCTTTAAGAATTTGTTCTCTAATAATGAATGGGATCTTATATTCACCGGATTCATGATAACGTGTAAAATAAATACCAATGAATGTAGATAATAGTATTGTGATGACAATTATTGATCTGTAAATTTTCTGAGACAATTTAAATGAAAGTTTGTATAGTCCTGTAGCGGAATAAATTAATAAGATAGGCATCATTGGATAAATAAATCTAAATTCTTTATGTGGGATGAATGTGAAAACAGCCAAATAAGCCAGAAGTAGAGATTTCAACTTTGCCCAGCTTGTTATATAAAATCCATAAATGAAGAAAGGTAAGAAATTCAACAACAAAATTGGAATTGCTTGAAAAAAATAAAAATCCAATCTAGATACACCATAAAACGAGGATAGATTATCAGATATGTTAAATTTGAAAAATGCAATAAGTGGTATCTTGAAATCTCCGTAAATACTATAGTTTATTAATCCATCAAAAAGTAACATTGAAGCACCAATGACAACAGAAAATAGAATATATCTTGGATATTTTAAAAATACTGGTGGAAGCTGAAATAACCAGATGATTGCATTTGTTGGCCTTATCAAACACGTAACAGCTGCAATTATCAACGTGAGTAAATAATTATGCCTCTCGAAACAATACAGAGATACAATAGTTAATGTCAATTCTAGAGAATTTGAAAATGATCTGGGCCAGCAATAAAAATTCCAAGCAGAGAACAAACTCATGAACGATACCAAATTGGCTAATCTGCGATTGTTCTTGAACTTCTGCAACGCATATAAATATAAATAGTAGTCACCAACTGCAGCAATGACACCATTGATGATTTTAGGTGTGACGATGATCAAGTTAAAACGCAAATTTTCATCTCTAATTGGCAACGTTTCTATTACCTTGTAGCCGGCAGTATACAGCAGAGGATGAAGATAAGAGCGCAAACCGTACTTCCATTCCCAAGTTAAATACCCGTAACCGTATACAAGCTTATGGGCTGGTTCCAACGCCTGCCAGTACTCGTCTGCCTGGAAGAAAGTGCCAATTAGAAGCGCATTAACTACTCTGAAAAGCAGTATCAAACCAAACGACGGTCCCAATCCCCAGTCCATGGCATTATCCTCCCTGTCTACCTGTCTTTCTTATTGAAGAAACCTCTTTGGATTCATGCCAGCGTCGTGCTTCCCGAATAGGCAACTCGGGGTGCACGCTTATACCGCTTAGAGAAATTAAAAGAAATTTAAAAGGGAAAAAAAGGAGAAGTGAAACGTTTGCAGCTTTTTTGCTGTTTATCGTCTAACTCCTTTTTCTGCAAACAAGATGGCACAGGGCAACGACAGCACCACCATCGGCAATGGCGACTCCTTATTCTCTAACCACACTGAGCAGAACAGCTTGTCTGGTTTGGACGCTTCTTGCATGAACGATTTACATTCCGGTAATCTATCCAATAAGAACAAAAGGATAAACAATGTGTTATTGGATGCCAAAAATCTTCAATCGACAAACAGCTTGGTTACAAACTTCATCAATAACACTTCTTCCAGTGCAATCCCTTCTTTCACAAACTCATCAACCCATAATAATAGAGACAGAAATGATGAAAACATCCAACCTTGCTTATCACTCCTAACCCCTAAAGCCGAGGACGATTCAATGTTTCAAACAAACGCTAACACAGATTTATTTGCGTCCCCAGAATCCAATATATTTGAAAGTTCAATAATTGATACCCCAGAGACTCCTGCAAGTCCATATTTTAGAAATAAATCAGATATAATACCGGATGTTTTCTCCATACCCAATAAATCTCCCATTTTGGCCCCTTCTTCAAAGACTGATAACGTTGTAAATAGTAGTAAAATTTCGAAAAGCAATAGGAAATACACTAGATACCCAATAAAGGACGAAACTGTTAAAAAATTTGTGCTTGATTCAAACTTATTCAAAGTTAAATTAAACGATAAGATTGGTTCCGGATCAAATGGATACGTTTATGCATGTGAATTATCCGAAAAAAATCATGGTATAGATGATAACAGTTCACCATTCAATATAGCTATAAAGATACCCCAAAGTAAAAGTCAGTGTCGATATTTAATAAAGGAAACCAAATTTGCAATTAAATTAAGACAATATAAGAATGAGTGGTTACAAAAACATCATCATGCCGGAAAAACATATTACCCTTTCATTGACTGTTTTGGGCTTTATTATATGAACAAAGATCAGTTTCCTTTATTCAATAGAAAAGATGAACTCCCTTGCTTGCTAATGAATAGAATGACACTGAGCTTATCACAATATATTGCATTAGAGAAAAAGAAGGTTGAAAAACCAAGCGATTTAAAGATACCGCTTAATGTTTGGCTGAAATTATCAAACACTTTAATTGATGTTTTGAATATATTAAAAGATCTTAAAAGTGTTCATTGTGATATTAAAACAGATAATGTTTTAGTACAAGTTTATACTGACCTGGTAGAGAATGAAGAAGAAGAAGAAAACCGATTAGTATTCAAAATGATTGATTTTTCGTCATCTGATGAAGTTGAATCTATAACGGAATGTCCAAGCTTAACACTACAATACACAGCTCCTGAGCTTTTGGATTATTCTTTGCCAGAAAAAGAACGACTGCCAACATATTCTACAGACCTATTCAGTGCTGGTGCAGTTATGCTTGAAGCAGCTACAGGATCTGTGCCATATGATAAGGCCGGCACAGATTATTTCTACCTTCTCAGCGTTGTGCAGAAGGGAGACATTTTAAACTGGACAACCCCAGAAGATAATCAAATACTAGAGAACCATCCGAAGGTTCGCCGAGTCATAGCCAGCATTCTGGAAGAGCGTTGTGATCTCGAAAAAGCTGCTATGTTGTTGCAGTGTGTGTAGCTGTTGTGTAAAGTTGTAAGCGTGCAAGTGATTTCGCGGTCCACAAAAGGTGGCCAATTTTTTTGTACATTTTTTCCTTTTTTCTACCCTTTTGTTGTGTACAGCTCCAAACACCAGATCTGAACACGTACTGGGCAGGTGACTACAATGTCGGCGGCGACACAAAACAGCTCAGAGGTAGAGATAGATACATCAAATGGTAATAATCATGAAAATGTACATGAGAATCTGACAGACATATCTCTAAAGGGGAGGAACGAAGAACCCACTGATCATATATCTAACGAAACGACCAATAATATTACCACCGATACAAATATGAATTTAACTACAGAATTGGACACGGATGTAAACATGATAATGGAGCCCGACTCATCTTTAAGTATGATTGCTAATAATATGAATATTCTGTCGAAAAATGACCAGAATAACAATAGCAATAACAACTCTAATTACAACGAGCATACATCCATTTCGAATATTGATAGTAATACAACTTCTGAAGTAATAAACTCAAAAGAACAGTTTGATCCTATAGATAAAATACACACAGTGAATGATACTCAAGCATTTGCAATTTTGAAAATGGAACCTGAAAACCAAAATGCAAATAAACAAGAAAGCACTAACGATCATAACAATAACAATAACAACACTGATTTATCTCAAATAAATTCAATAGAAAACATTGAATCTATAAATAAACTGCAACCAGTAAATGATATACCTACAGATGTTTCAAATAAGACTACTGATGAAATCCTATTTTTGAATGATAAAGCAAATAACGACAATATATCTATTGATCAACAAGAAACTATTACTGATGATAAATCCAAGAATGTCATAGATAATGAGGAAAATAACAATAATACTATTGCCACTGTCACTGAAATAGGAACAGGCATGAGCATTCATAGCAGTATAGAACACCCTATCGTCTCAATCCAAGAAAGCACGATAAATAACAATAACAACAATATAGAGTCGCACGAAACTTTATTAACAGATCGATCCATACCAAACGAAAACATCATTTCTACTGTTACAGGAAATATTGAGCCCAAAAATGAAGAAGAAACTGAAACTGTTCAATTACATTCATCTCCTGCTGACTTAAAATTGAAACAACAACCAATACATGAATCTCTAAAACAGTTAGATATCAAAGAAAATCAAGATTTAAAACTTAATGAAAAAACAATAAAAGAAGAAGAGGAACAACAGATTCAAGCTTATGCAATGCTAGATTTCGATTCTTTTACATTCTATGTTCAAACAATGCAAATCTTACTAGGTAGAATGGTTGAAGGTGATTCATCAACAGACTCTTTAGATATTCATTTAGGTAATCAAAAGGCAATTTCAAGGAAACATGCTAAAATATTTTATAATTTTGGTACTCAACGATTTGAATTAAGTGTCCTTGGAAGAAATGGTGCATTTGTTGATGGTAATTTTGTTGAAAGAGGGATTACTGTACCTTTAAATGATGGTACCAAAATTCAAATTGGAGAAACCGAATTTGTATTTGTTTTACCTAGAAAAGAACCAATAAATTCAGATAAAATAATTGAAAAAAAATTAAGCAAAGAAGAAAAAAAGAAAGCACAGAAATTAAATAAAAAATCTAAAGTAAATTCTCAAACTGATGAACCTAAAAAATCTGCCAAACAAATTAAACCTAGATCAAAAAGTACTGTTCATCACTTGGAGACTATTGATAATTTAGTTGCAAATTTTGATGATTTAAATAAAAATATACAAAATGATATCAAACTTGAATCTGATGAGCTTAATATGATATATAATACAGCAGACAAACAAACAGAAATTGATATTGAAAAGGAAATTGGTAAAGTTTTAGAGCGTGAAAGTAAGGAAAATGAATTGAATACTAGTGACACTACAGGAAAGCTTAAAAAGAAATCAACGAAAAAAGCACCAAAATCTACTGATCCTTCGAAAGTAAAACCTAAAAGACAACCAAAAGCTAAAAAGAAAGTATATACTTTAGAAGAAATACCTGAACAATATAGAGCGAAACCAAATTTACCTTATTCAATTCTGATAACTGATTGTTTAAGATCTAGAGGTACTGAAAGAGGAATGTCACTGTCTGAAATTTATAAAGGTATTCAAGAATTATATCCTTACTATTTTTACTGTCCTGATGGATGGCAAAGTAGTGTTAGACATAATTTATCATTGAATAAATCATTTAGAAAAATATCAAAAGAAGGTAAAGGATGGCTTTGGGGTGTCAATGAAGAAGTTATAGCCGAAAAAGATAGAGCCAGACAAAAACAGTTAGAAAATGCGAAAAGCAAAACCCCTAAATCCTCTACCAAATCTAGTACAAAATTGCAACTTCATAACCCAATCAACTCATCTTCAACTAATATCAATATTGCACCGAATGGCCCAAATTTTAGTTTAAGAAGCATACCTCAATCAGCACCACAAAACACTTCAAATAAACCAATACAGCATTCAAGCAAATCTGAATCACTAAATACTACCACAAGAGCTGAAAATAAACCAACTTCTAACAAAACTAATAAAGCAGACAATAAAAGTAATAGTAATAGCAACATTTCTGCAAATACCAAAAGAGCTTTAGCATACTTACAAAAAGAATTGATTCAATTGACTAAAACTCGTAAAATGTATGACCGAGCCACATCAACAGAAATTTTGACGAAGGCATTAGCAATGACTATTTCACAGGTTGATCAAGCTGCTAAGAATTTTTCCATAAAGGGATTTCCATTAGTGACATTAATTGATAAAAATCCTGGTCACGTTACTAAAATTTTGACGGCTGCTTTAAATGCTGCTACATTACAAATTTGCAAACAGAAAGGTTTGACTCCACATTTACCACCAAAGACTCCTTCCCAAAGCACAACGAGAGATTCTACACCAGCTCAGACAGAACAGAAAACATCATTCACTCAAAATACACAACAAACTGCTTCATCATCTAATTCAGTCCCTGATGTTCCAACCCCAATAAAGAAGCAGAATAACATTCAAATTTTACCTAAATTAGAGAAAAGCTCAACACCAGCACCACCAATTTTTCATAAAGCGACCATGGATAATGTAAATCAAAGACCAAAAACGCCTACTGCTTTAACATCATTACCGGGATCAACAGCACCACTACCTCCAAAACCTAGTACAGGTCCTGTAGTTTATCAATTCTCCAAATTGAATTCTAACAAGTCTACTTCATCATCACCAAAACCTGCTTTCAAACCCGCTGTGAAATTAATAAGTGGAGCATCTGTAAAATCTATTACTCAAAGGTCCAATTCTAATAATTTAGGTACTGATGTTAACCAAATCTCAAACTGTATTAATAAAAATGAAGAAAAACCAACTAATATGAATTCTAATACGTCACCGGCTACTATTATGAAACCTCAATTTTATAATAAAGCTAAAAATATGAATACGAACTTTACCTTATCTCCATCAAATAATGACCTATTCAATTCTACACAAGATATTGATAACAATGAAAAGAAATTGGAAAATGATCAGTTTAAAAGAGATTCATCAACCACTACATCCATATCTACAGAAAGCAAAGATTCAAAGACTCAAATGGCAGCTCAATTTTCAGAATCCCAACCTACAGTTGACACCGTTGTGGATAGTACAGAAACGAATCAAAAATATATGACAGAGGGACTGAAACCACCAACGAACATAAACAAAGTTGATACTTTTGAGACTGTTGATGCAAACAAGCAAAAACATAATTCTGTAAATAATGGTAACTCTACGATTGAAAATGTGGGAAACGTGATTAGCTCAAGTGATCTGGAGATTAAAAAAGAAAAGGAAGAAACAGCTAAATCTGAAGTGGAACGCGCAATAATAGCAAAACCAGCAGATTCTCTTCAATCTAATATAAACCAAGAAAATATTAGAACTATTGGCAATACGGATAACACTGTTGTTACCCAACCTATACCGAATGATTCTGAAGTGAATAATGGGAACGTAACTGAAAGTAATGAAAACATAGCAGCTAAAGAAGTAACCAAAGGTAATTTTATTGAAGAGAAAAATGTGTCTGTTGAGAAAAAGGAAGATGATGAGGATGAAGAAGATGAAGGAAATGAAGAAGAGGATGCATTTGAATTAGATATGATGTTAGCGGATTTAGAGAATGATGAAGGTGGCGATGAAGATGATGAAGATGAAGAAGAAGAGAAAAATAAAGGTAATGTGAACAAAAAATCTGTTACTTTCATTGAAACCAATTCAACCAAAAGAGATTCTGAACAAGCAGAACTTGAAGATAAGGGTGAAGATAAGAAAGTTAAGGTTGAATAATAATGTAAATTTTAATTTTGTCTTTTATTGTACATAATATTATGTAAATGATAAATCTCACATGTATATTATTAAATTAAATTTAGTTAAATTAGTAGAATGAATTTTTATTTTTATTTTTTTCAAAATTTAAATTACAAAGCCGGTTTTCATATATTTAATATAAATGTTACTATATATTATTTAAATGAGAAGTTATCCTTTAACGTTATTGAAAGAGCCTTCCATTTCTTTAATTTCCCAGAATAATGGACCAACATCGAAATTACCGTGATAATTCCAACCATCTTCAGTAATATGATATAAATTAATTGAACCACCAGAATATGCATCTCTATGAGCAGCAGCTAAAATGGATCTTTTACCTAAATAAAGTGCTTCTTCAACTGTTAAATCCCATTTATAATTTGAATCTAAAACACCATAAGCAAACGTTTGACCAGAACCGACACAAAATAAATCACCTTTTAATCTTGTACCATCAGAATCTACATAATAAATAGTTGGACCTTCTTTTGGAGTACAACCACAAATCATTGTACCCATTGATAAACCCATACCTTTATAATTATAAACTAAATTTGATAAAATTTTAGAAGCAGCTGCAACTGTAATACGTTCTTTATTCCTTAATTCGTGTAATCTACATTGACTACCTAACCAAGTTTCCCAATATTGACAATCTGCTGCACCACCTGCCATTGTACCTAATAACATTGGATTAATTCTAATAACTTTATTAACAGTTTGAGAAGCAATCCAATTACCTGCGGTTGCTCTTGAATCAACAGCTACTATAATACCACCTTTAAAACGGAAAGCTAAAGTTGTAGTACCATGTGCAATTTTAATTTTACAATCAGGATTTGTTTCATCATCTGTATGAGCTCTTAAAAATTCTGTAGGCTTTGAAATTGGTGGAACAGAAATTGCAGGTGATAACTTATTATATATTGAGTTTGAACTATTATTTGAGTTTGGACATATTATTGATTGATTAAAATCGTCAAGTTCTGACTCAATTGTTGTTTTATATGCGTATTTACTAGCTATTTGAGATAAAGACATTATTTATGTATTTCCAATTATATTTCTATTATAATATATATCTTTATATTCCAATTGGTAAGCTGCCAATTAAAAGCAAACAGATAAGTGTGTTAATCTGAACCAGAAAGCTGATAATTGATTCATTTTGCCCTCAAAGGAATATTTGAAAATAGCCAAAAATGTAAAAAAAAAATGCGAAAATAAAATAAAAAGAGGTCACGTGCCTTTCACGTGCATAGAGCAAGGGTGCAAACCCTGAATGTGTTTTGGGGGGAAAAAAGAGACGCGCAGAAAACCGTAATCTTCACTAAAGAAATAAAGAGAAATACTGAAAAAATTTTTTTTATAGTGTGGTGAATTCGCTGTGAAAAATTTGTGGTAGTATAACCAAAGAAGCTGAAAACTTCACCTACTGTATATTATCATTACATCTTTTGATCATTATTTTTGAACTTTTTACATTAGATTTTTAGTTTTATCCCCCTTTCGTTTCTTTTCTTTTTTTGTCTTCAAACAGTAACTACTATACAAACAACAAAGATGTCTGACAAAAACGACAATGTTATGAGAGAATTAAAGATTGAAAAATTAGTCTTAAATATTTGTGTTGGTGAATCCGGTGATAGATTAACCAGAGCATCTAAAGTTTTAGAACAATTATCAGGTCAAACTCCAGTTCAATCTAAAGCTAGATATACCATTAGATCATTCGGTATTAGAAGAAATGAAAAAATTTCAGTTCACGTTACCGTTAGAGGTCCAAAAGCTGAAGAAATTATCGAAAGAGGTTTAAGAGTTAAGGAATATCAATTAAAGGCAAGAAACTTCTCAGAAACTGGTAACTTTGGTTTTGGTATTCAAGAACATATTGATTTAGGTATCAAATATGATCCAAATATCGGTATTTACGGTATGGATTTCTACGTTGTTATGGGTAGAGCTGGTTTCAGAGTTGCAAGAAGAAAGAGATGTAGAAACACTATTGGTAAACACCACAAAGTTAAGCAAGAAGATACCATTAACTGGTTCAAAGCTAAATACGATGCTGATGTTATCGGTGCTTAAATCTTGTGAAAGTAATTTTCTATATATGTAGATTATATATTATAAAAAATATACACATAATGCATGTATAAAAAAATATACGGTAAAACCAAACAAACAAACAAATAAATAAGAGAAAAAAACGCTTTAACGAGTGTCAAAAGATACCGGAAAAAAAGCATAGGGTATATATATATAAAGTGTAGATCACTATTCCTTGTGGGAAGCTGAATCTAGTTGTAGCTGCAACTGTATGAGTTCATTGACTTTCTCATTCCATCTATTATCTAAGAAATCGTTGATTGGAGTAAAATCCAGTGCTTGTTTTTTCCTTTTCTGGATTAAATCATCTAAATGTTTCCTTTTCCTGTCAAGAAGAGATTTATTCGATTCTAAATTCGACTGTAATTCTATTGATTCCAACAACAATAAGTTGGATATATTTGACTTACTGAATGATTTCACCAAATTGTTGACAGACGTATCTCTTAATAGCCGCAAATAAGAGTGCGAAGCAATCAGCTGTAAATCCAACGGGGTATTAGTATATTTATTGGATAGTTTGGTATCCATATTCATACCCGATGCAGATATTGGTAGGATTTTGTCGTTTTGCAAAGCCAATGAGATGTCTGTGTTTATTGATGGGTGCAGCAAAGTAGTGTCAGTTTGTGCCAATTCTGTTTGAATCGAGGCCAAGACCTGAATCCTCACTGGGTCATTTTCGTCAGGCTGTGTGTCTATCGCTGGAACATAGTCCATTGTCTGTCCTGTGAGCAAAACAGACAGTTATCAGCAAATGTCCAAATATGGAAATATAAGAAACATAGGGAAATGGAAAAAAAAACATGAAGAAAACACACAGACACAGAGGTGCGCCGATCGACGCGCAAAAAGAGGCTGAAGTGTGCGAAGAAAGCGTGTCCGACTCCAGCTTGTATTACGGGGTGGTGGTAGTGGTGGGGGGACCCTGAAGTGGTGTTGCCTTCTTGTTCCTTTGTTCTTGTTTCTTGCTTGTTCCTTTGTTCTTGCAGCTAGCTGCTTGTTTTTTTCTTCTTCTTCAGTCGACAACTACCCACACAGACACACCGAATACACACTACTTCCAATACATGAGTATACCCCCAGCAATTGTTATAACTACTACAGAAAAGGCGTCTCCACAAACTTCGTATCCCAATATCCCACGTCCAACTTCCTTTAAACGGAAAGTTTCCTTTGATAATTACAAACCAACTTCAATACCTAATTGCAACAATGAAGGTATCGGTAATTACATGACTGAACAATTACAATCCCGTCTTGATAGATCAAAAGCTAAAGTGGGCAACAATTTATTTAAAAACTCCGGACACCCGCACTCCTCTGATCAACATCTCCCCACCGAAAAGGGCATGACGATAAGAAAATCAATTCTTAAAAAAAATGATTTAAATTCTAGTTCGTTTGCTCCTTCTTCAAATTTTAATTTAGATTCAAATATAAGACAAGCAACTGAAACTGCTATTTTAAATACTACTAATAATGCCTTTATCTCAACTAACTATAATTCATTACAACATTCAAATTCCATCAATAACGTCTTACGTAAGAAATCATATTCTGAAATGTCCGATTCTGAATTACTCGCATTGGATAATCAATTCAATCTCAACAAAGGATCAGACAACTTTCAAAAGAATTACGGTTTCGATGTTAACTCAAGATTATCACCAAATACCTTCTCTAATAGCAATAAAGATACTTTAAATTCTAATTTATTTAGTCATTTTAAAAATTTAAATTTAAAAGAATATCCAACAAAACCTATTATAACTAAAAATTCAATTTGTTCAAATTTTAAAAATTACTCAGATTATGAATTTTCTGATAAATTTTATTTAATTTTATTATCAAATAAATCAGCTTCTTTATCTTCTTTAGATTATTATTTAAATAAATTTGCAAATAATGGTGATACAATTGTTATATGTTGTTCTTTATCAACTTCTATTTTAGGTAATGATAAATCAGATCAATTAAATGATTTAATTGATTCATTTATTAATTTAATTTTGAATTATTTAGAAACTCATTCAAATATTAATATACCAAAATTAAATATAACATTTGAATTTTTTAAATCTTTTACTTATTTAAATGAAGTTATTAATTTATATCAACCTTGTTTAATTTTAGTTGGTACTAATAATGATAAAAGTAAATCAACTTCAATTACAACTTCAAATAATAAATTGATTTCTTTAGTTCATGTTGGTTTAGATTATAATTCAAAAGATCCAAATGATGTTTTCTCAAATAATTCTTTACAACCTGTTGTATCATTTAAAATTCCTTTTAAATCAAATCAACAAACAGAATTACCAGAATTTAATCATTCAAATAGTATATCTTCTTATGATACTATTCCTTCAGATTCTGAAAAATTAACTAAAATGAAAACAAATGATACAACTGTTTCTTCATTATTTGATAATTTAAATGAAATCTCTGGTTTAGATAATACTTTACAATTATCTAAAACAGTTTCAAATTCAGATTCTACTAGTAATAATAATAACAATTTTAATACAAATAGAAGAAGGAGTATGTTGGATGTTTTAAATTCAGATAATTTAAGTTCAATTAATAAATCTTCTGATAATGTAATTGATGAAGATACTGATGATGAAAATAACGCTGGCGTCAAAATTCAAAATGATGATGATGATAATAATAATAATACTCTTCCTATACCCAAAACAAACTATAGTAAAACACATAGAAGGAAAAGTAGTGATCATAGTATCGATGGTTTAATACCTATTCACAATCCACCTAATGGTTATATGGATTTCCAAAAAGAGAAGAACGAATTGTTTGAAAAATATAATAGAAGATTGAGTGCTGTTAATGTAGGTCCAAAACTGAAAGCTTCTGAAAATTCTTCAACTGATTCCAAAAAGAAGAAGGAAAGTAAAAAAGGTGGATTATTTTCCAAATGGTTTAAAAATTAAAGGTAAATATTTAATCAATTTTATAATGGTATAAAGAAAAAAAAGGGAAAAAAAAAATTAAAGGTAAATGGTAAAAGGAAAAAAAAAAGGGATTAGATTCCAATGAAATAATATTATTTTTTTATATATATTTAATTCTATATGTATAAAATACGTTAATGATTTATGGTTTAATGAATTCTGTTTATTTACTAGCATAATATAATGTCGGAGTTAACATTTATCTATTAGGGGACTTTATACGCTAATATTAACATATCGTTACAGTAACTTTGTATATATAGAAAAACATAAATACATATGTATTCTAAAATAATTAAATCTATTAATTTTTTTTTGTTTATACAGGAATTATAGAGAAAAAGGGATGGGAAAGCTAGAGAAATATTTTATTTTAGTATTATTTATTTTTAAAAATTTGATGGATTTAAATGAGTTGTAATTTCACCGAAATTTTCTTTAATACTTCTAACTGAAACAAATCTTGTAATTAAAGCAGCTGAACCTGCTTTATCATTTGTACCTGATAATCTTGAACCACCAAAACTTTGTTGACCAACAACTGCACCCGTTGATTTATCATTAATATAAAAATTACCTGCAGAGTATCTTAATTTTTCTTCATATTTTCTAATATTTTCTCTTGATGTACTAAATATTGAACCCGTTAATGCATAACCTGTTGAATTATCAATTTTATCTAAAATTGAATCAATTTCTGAATCTTTATAAACATAAACTGTTAATAAAGGACCGAAAAATTCATTTTTTAAAAATGAATGATCTATATTTGAAGTTTCAACAATTGTAGGTTTTATAAAATAACCAACTGATTTATCAAATTTACCACCTGATAATAATGTTAATTCTGAATCATTTTCAATTGATTTAATAGCATTTGAAACTTTATTAAATGATGCTTCATGAATAACAGGTCCAATAAATCCTTGTAAATCAATTGAACAATTGGTTGGATTAATGGAATCTGTTGTTTTAATTAATAAATCTTTAAACTTTGGCCATATTTTCTCTGAAACAAATAACCTTGAAGTTGCAGAACATTTTTGACCTTGAAATTCAAATGCTCCACGAATTGTATTAAAAACTGAATTTTCTAAATTTGCTGTACTATCAACTAAATGAAAATTTTTACCACCAGTTTCACCAATTATTCTTGGGAAATCTTTATATTTATTTAAACTAACATTATTTGCAATTTTACCCCAAATTGATTTAAAAACATTTGTTGAACCAGTAAAATGTAATGCAGAAAAATTTTTATCATTTAAAACAATATCTGAAACTTTAACTGGATTACCAGGTATAAAATTTATAACACCTTTTGGTAATCCTGCTTCTTGTAAAATTTCTAATAATAAATAATTTGATAAAATTGAAGAATCTGATGGTTTCCAAACAACTGTATTACCCATTATCGCAGGTGCACCAATTAAACCACCTGCAATTGCAGTAAAATTAAAAGGTGTAATTGCATAAACAAAACCTTCCAATGGTCTATATTCAGTTCTATTCCAAACTCCTATAGTTGATTCAGGTGGTTGTTGTTTATATAATTCACCTGCATATTTAACATTAAATCTGAAAAAATCAATTAATTCTCCAATACAATCAATTTCACCTTGAAATACATTTTTACCTTGACATAACATTGTTGCAGCTAACATTTTATATCTATATTTAGTTGATAAAAGCTCTGAAGCTTTAAGAAAAATTGATGCACGATCAGCAAATGGCATATTTGACCAGATTTTTTTAGCATTTAATGAAGCATCAATAGCATTTTGAACATCATCTTCATTTGATTCATAATATGATCCAATATCTTGTTTAATATTTGATGGATTGATGATTTTCTTTAATTGACGATTTCCGCCTTCAAATTTTTCCCCATTAATAACTAATGGAACAATTGTTGGATTTTTAATAAAATTATCAATTTCAGCTTTAAGTAGTTCCCAATCTTGTGTATCGTTTTTAGTAAATAATTTTGTATGTTCATTTTTAATATGTTTTGGAGCTTCGAAATGACCTAATTGTGCAAAATTCCTAGTTTGAACATTGAAACTAGCTTTCTTTGAAACAAATGTTGAAACGGTTTTAGCAATGTTGAGTGATGTGTTTCTTGACACAATTCTAGCAGATCTTGATAACATGATGTTTACACTATAGTATACTATTATTATATTACCTTATTTATTTACTTAATATTTTATCTTTTTCTCTCTTTCCTTTTTTCGGAACTACAAACAGAATATACAGTAAAGAAAAGAGGAAGAGAGAATATGGCAGTGGAGGACCCGTGTCCCCCCTATTTATACAACAACCATACCGTTCACAAATGACCAACGAGTAACTGAAATGCCCAAGCCCGCTGGCTGCAGAATGTGCAAGTGCAGGCGAGAAGGGCATGCGTAGCCGAGATGTTCAGATTCGGACCCTTTCGTCCCAATCAGCTTCGTAATCGTGGGACTCTTCGTCGGTCTGCTCGTGCACAGGTATCAACAGTGGGCCCCGTAGCTCGTCGTCTGAGTCGTCTACACTCAGCTTCTTGGTGACTTGCCATCCACCTAGAATGAAAACCACCATTAAAACTATAGCGGAAATACCAGCCCGTGTAAGTTGCCATCTGAAAGTTTCAATTTCCGATTTTAAAACTGAAACCATATCAGATAAAATTCTAGAGTTTAAATCTGAGTTCTTCAAGTTTAGTGATTTCTGATGTAAATTATTTTCGTGTTTGAATTGGTTTATTTCCATTTTAATAGAATCGTCATTTAGTTTAATTTGTGCTGATGTTTCATCTTCTAAATTATTAAACCCCCTTTTAAGTATGATCATCGCATTTGTTAAATTCATTAATGATATTTCCCTTGAATTCGTGACTTCAAATAATAATTCCGAATGTGCTGCTTCAAAAAGATACGTTTCGTTTTCTAAATCGACTTTTGGCGAGTAGTTTTGATCAAGCCAATTAAATTTCTGCTCTAATTTTAAATAAGTATACTTCATTAGTAATTTAGCTTCTTCATCACTAAACCCTGATTCTTTAAATTTTTTCACAACTTTATAAGAGTCGAAAAAAGACTCTAGTTGAATTTTCTGTCCTTCTAAAATATCAATATGACGTATAGATTTTGAAACAGGTGTAGTTTTTGCTGTATCAATAGTACCATTACTATCATTGTTATTATTTTTTTTAAATAACGGATGTGCTTGAGAGTTAATCTGTTTATCGATTTTCTTATTGATTTTGCTCAAGTTATCTCCCATTTTGGATATTTTGAGTTTTAGAGAAGCGTCGTTATTTATATCAGATATATTATCTGCGATTTTTGTAGCAACTGATAGTGTATGGAGACTGTTCATTTCATCTTTTTTAATAGTATCTTCAGACTTCCCGGTATTGATTTTTTCAGTGTCCCCCTTGTTTGTTGGCGTGCTCGATAGTGAATTAGTGGACGGTATGGATGACGTTTTCTTGTTATGCGATGTTTTGGTGTGCAGTAATCTAAACCATGTATATCGTGGCAATGGCGACGCACATAGGGTGTTCGAATAGCGTATGAGCATGGAATTGGGTATACAAGATGCCATTGTTGAGTATTTGAAAGAGTAAGAGCCACAACAGATATCAGATGGTTGTATTTGGCAGCTAACACAGACCAAAAGGAAGTAAGTAAGCTTAAGTGGCTTCTATTTTTGTACACTACGTACAGCTAAAGTATCAATTTCCTGTTTTTCTCATTTTTTTTCCTCACGTCGCTTACGTTTGCTTCATGTTTTGTGCAAAGAGAGGATGAGAGAGAATAGGAAGAGAAAGAGAGATTTTGAGTTTTCTGTCCTTTCTGGCGTTCCCGGATCTTGTTTGCAGACACTACAGATCCTCAGGGAGGTAACAGCATGGATATAGATAAGGAGGATTACGAATTCACAGAAGGACCACTGCGGGTGCTGTCTCAAAGCATCAAGCTGAACAATTCGATACTGATATCATTGAGGAACAACCATAAATTGATTGCCAGTTTGAAAGCGTTCGACAAGCACTGTAATATGATTTTGGAGAATGTACGTGAATTCTGGTATGAAGAAAACTCAAATAGCAAATCGAAAAATCTAAGGGAAAGATTTGTATCGAAGATGTTCCTCAGAGGTGACTCGGTTGTGGTTGTTTTAAAGTACGACGGTGGTGACGATAACTGACATTGTTTTTGATGCATTCATTTTGTGTAATATTATTATAAAATTTAAACGTTAATTAGGCTTTAGACAGAAACTGCTGTATGTGGAGGAGAATGTGTGTTTGTACATCTCTGTGCCTCCAGCTCTGCCGGGGTGGATGGGGGAAGAAATGTAAAGCTTTTTGTTTTCCCCCCGCAGAATTGGGGGTTTCTTCCCCCGAGTAAAATATGCGGTACTGGGGAACTGGCGTGCGCTCAGGGGGCACAGCAAAGCGTGGGAGGAACTGTGCCAAACCACACAGAAAAGTTTTTTTTTTTTTTCTTTTTTCTCACTTTCCACAATTTTTCAACGCAGAACCCTTGTAGAGCTGATCTTTGGCTATATAGCATGAATTTTCATTTTTCATTTTTCATTTTTCATTTTTCATTTTTCACTTTTACTGCAGAAAATACACAGGATGCTGTTTCGACTACGAGCTGCATCTACGGTGAAACAGAATTGGAAAATTGATGCCATTAGAGTAGGTAAAAATTATCGAATAAATTATCCAAGACTATTTAGTTCAAGTACAATTAGAAGGAATAACAGTACAATATTCACGCCAGGATCAGAAGAATATAAAGGATATTTCAAATATGAATTAGATAAAACGAACAATCCATTACCAATTATGAGTAATGAAGAATTGTTCGAACGCATATCCAAAATACCGTTAAAGAATTATAGAAATTTTATTATTGTTGCACATATTGATCATGGTAAATCCACATTGAGTGATAGATTATTAGAAATTACAGGAGTTGTAAATCCTACGATTGATAATACAAGGATATTAGATAAATTGGATGTTGAAAAGGAGAGAGGTATAACAGTTAAAGCTCAAACAGTTTCGATGATATATCATTATAAAGGAGAAGATTATTTATTTCATTTAGTTGATTCACCAGGACATGTTGATTTTAGATTAGAAGTTAGTAGATCTTATGCATCATGTCAAGGAGCATTATTATTAGTTGATGCAAGTGAAGGTATTAAAGCGCAAACTGTATCGAATTTTTATTTAGCATATTCGATGAATTTAGAATTAATACCTATTATAAATAAGATTGATTTAGATACAGCGGATATTTCAAGAGCTGAAGATCAAATTGAGGAAACATTTGAATTACTTAGGGATGATATAATACACGTTTCTGCGAAAACTGGATTAAATGTTGAATATATATTACCAAAAATAATTGAAAGGATACCATCACCACCTAAAGAAAAATATGATAGAGATTTACCATTTAGGGGACAAATTGTTGATTCATGGTATGATTCATATGTTGGAGTTATAATGTTAGTTAATATAGTTGATGGGAATATTAAAAAGGGGGATAAAATTGAATTTTGTAAAACAGGTGAAAAATATGATGTTAAAGAAGTTGGTATTAATTATCCTGATAGGAGGGCATTACCAAAATTAGTTGCAGGGCAAGTTGCATATATAATACCAGGATTTAAAGATCCTAATAAAGTTTTCGTTGGAGATACAATTAAAAAAGCTGGATCAATTGTTGAAATGTTAGAAGGATTTGAAGAACCTAAGCCAATGGTTTTCGTTGGAGCATTCCCAGCTGATGGTACAGATTTTAAAAAAATGGAAGAAAGTTTACAGCATTTATTTTTAAATGATAGATCAGTTGTTTTTCAACGTACAACATCTAATGCATTAGGTCAAGGATGGAAATTAGGATTTTTAGGATCATTACATGCATCAATTTTTAAAGAAAGGTTAGAGAAAGAGCATGGTAAAAATTTAATTATAACTGCACCAACAGTACCATATAAAGTATTATTTAAAAATGGAGAAGAGAAAATAATTTCAAATCCTGATGATTTCCCTGATGGTAATAAGAAAAGTAATGTTATATCATTATTTGAACCATTTGTTGAAGCATTAATGACATTTCCAAAAGATTATATTGGACAAGTTATGCAATTATGTGAAAATAATAGAGGTATTCAAAAAGATGTTCAATATTTAAGTAATGGACAAGCATTAATTAAATATGATATACCAACAGCACATTTAATTGATGATTTTTTCGGTAAATTAAAAAGTACAACGCAAGGTTATGCATCATTAGATTATGAAGATTCAGGATATAAAGAAAGTGATATTTATAAAATGGAATTATTAGTTAATGGAGAAAGTGTTGATGCATTAAGTACAGTTTTACATAAATCACAAATTGAGAAAAATGGTAAAGAATTTGTTAAAAGGTTTAAAGAATTTTTAAGGATACAACAATTTGAGGTTATAATTCAAGCTAGAGCAAATGGTAGAATTGTTGCAAGGGAAACAATTAAAGCTAGAAGGAAAGATGTTTTAGCCAAGCTTCATGCAAGTGATATATCACGTAGAAAGAAATTACTAGCTAAACAGAAAGAGGGTAAAAAGCATTTGAAGAGTATTGGTAAAGTGAATATTTCCAACGATGCATACCAGGCATTCCTACGTAGAGATTAAAAAAAAAAAAAACGTCGAGCCAGTCACGTGAGCCAGCCCAGCACGTGACCGGGCGGTACTCCGCAGAATGATTTCGCTCGTTTCTTTTTTCCCTCTCCTTTTTCCGCAAATCGAGACTGACTCGATCAGACAGCACGTGTAAATAAATACGAATAGATAAGTAAAACGCAGGGAAAATGACAGAACGGGGAGGTGCCAGAACAGTTTTGCTGGGCAGGCAGGTTCTTTTTTTTAGTTTTTGCCTTCACGGAGACAGGCCATGGTTTGCTATAAAAGGGGGCTCCCGCCTTCACTTGTTTTCAGGAAGGCGTTTACCAGAGCTGGCACCTCTTCACACAGATTTTTCTCTTGGTCAATGGTTCATAGCAAGGACAAAATCACCAAAGACGCAAATACTACTATCTCTAACTATTCTAACCTTCACAAATCTTCAATTTCTTCAACTGATTCAAATAACACTCTATTCAAATCCAATACTAATGTGTCATCTGAAATCGGATTAGACGATGATTTAATTAATAACCAATCTGATAGCTCATCAAAGACTTCAGTTTCAATCAACTTGAATGATGACGATTTAAACTATTTCAATGATTTGGACTCCGATTATAATTTCGAATTAATCACTAAAGATTCTTCAATTGAATCTTTGTTAGATTTAAAACAAATATCTCATGATACTTTTGTTAATAAATCTGAACTCTTTATACCTTATAGAGGTAGAGGTCTTTTCGGTGGTACTATGGCAGCACAATCGATTTTAGCAGCTCTTTATTATTCTAACACAATTGATCAAACTTGGAAACCAATTTCAATTCATTGCCATTTTTTTAAATCGGCTCAACCATCTCCAGAATTATTTTATAAAGTTACAAATTTGAAAAATGGTAAAAATTACTGCACTCATGAAATTAATTTATTTCAAAATGATAATTTGATATTTAAAGCAACAGTTTCATTACAATCTTATGTATTAAAAGGTTCTGCTTCAAATTTATCTGGTCAATTACTTCATAATTCTTCACCTCCAATTATTGGTAAAGATATTAAATCTCCAAATGAAATGTATGAACAAACAGATTTATTCAAAATTTGGTCTAAAAAAGCAATGAATAAAAAACATTTGGAATATTTAAAAGGTAAAAATTGTGAAGATGAAGTTATTCGTTGTTATAACAGAGAACCTTGTGTTTGGAGATTACCTTTAGATTTATTTGATCTAGATGAAATTTCTGTTAATGAAAGGGAAAAATTACCAAGTGATCGTACTTTAAGATATTGGTGTAAATCAAAAGATAAATTGAAAAATCCTAAAATTTTCAATTGGGTAACTTTAGCTTACATGTCTGATTACTTTTATTTATCAGCTAATATGAGATTGAATTTACACGAAATGTTTACAACAAAATTCTCTGTCTCTTTAGATCATACAATTTATTTTAATAACGAAATTGATACAAGTAAATTTTTCAACTATAACGTCAAGAGTTTGAAGTCCGGTGAAAATAGATCAATCATGTTTGGTGAAATATTTAGCGCTAACGGGAAACTTGCTGCAACTACAATCCAAGAAGGGCTATCTGTAATTTATACAGACGATTAGATTATTAGTAGAAATTTATATATATAACATGACCTCAACTTACACTATATTATTCTGTTTTTTTTTTTTCCTTTTTTCTTCACTTTTCATTTCTGACTTTATTATTTACCTGAATTTTTCCCCTTTCTTTTTTCTTTTCTTTCTTGCCCCCTATCTATTGTTTTGATTATCAATTTATTCTAGGTACCACCCCTCCTTTTTTTAAACTCTGTTGTGTTATATTGTCATTGTTTTAAGCGTATATAGGTTATTTTTTTATAGATTCTTCTTCTTGCTATACGTTTAAATTTTAGTTTTATCTAAAACTCATACATATACAGTTCTAACTATAAACAGCATGTATATATGTAGGAAGAGAGACCTGCTTCACATACCTATCCGTCTTTGTCATCATGCATAAAAATCTGACATGTCAGAATCACTATCGTCTTCATCAGAATCAAACGGTTTAGGTTTGACTTTTGCTGCAGATTTGGATTTTTTAGGCTTCTCAGCTTCACTGTCTTCACTTTCCATCGGATTAGGCTTCAAGGTTTCTTTCGAGCTCTTTGACTTGTACTTCTTCTTTCTATGATTATCAGAATCATCATCCCAGCTAGATTCTAAGTCTGAATCTGAATCTGAATCTGAATCTGAGTCTGAGTCTGAGTCTGAATCTGAATCCGATGATCTCATCACACGATTACTGTTTTTGCTTCTGTTTTTGCTTTTGCTCTTATTCTTCACCTTCGAATTTTTAGACTTTGAACTCTCTTTCTCCCACTTATTTTTCTTGCATGTCTTGCTTTTCTTGATCTCTTCTTCACTATCAAAATCACTATCCGACCCCATTGGATTAGGCTTAATCATTCTATTTGCATTATTTGAAGAACTCCTAGAATCAGACTCAGAATCGGACTCAGAGTCGAAATCATATTTTTTGCTCTTCGTCTTATTCTTCTTCTTGCTAGATTTCTTTGACGTTTTGGATTTCTTAGCTTTAGAAGATTTCCTGCTTCTCCCATATTCAGAGTCGTAATCAGACTCACTCTCGGAATCACTTTCTGACTCGGATGACGATGAATAATTCTTACTCTTCTTTTTAGTTTTCTTGCTCTTCTTTTTATGGCTTCTTCTTTTCTTTCTTTCATATTCAGAATCAGAATCAGAATCGGACTCACTCTCCGATTCACTATCGTACTCGCTATCACTACCAGAGGATGAATAATATCTTCTTCTACTTTTCTTACTTTTCTTCTTATTCTTCTTTTTATTTGATTTACTTCTCTTATCGTGTTTCCTCCTTCTGCCATAATCAGAATCGGAATCACTATCAGAATCAGAGTCTGTATCACTAACATTCAATTTAGCTAATAATTTAGCCAGTTTCTTCTCACCACTTTCATCGCCTCCTAATAAAGATAACAATTTATCAACAGTTTTAGCTTTATCCGAATCTTCACTATTTGAACTTGAAACAGCAGGAGATTGCGATTTTCTAGATTTGTTTTGCGCTTGAATTTGGCTTTGGCTTTGATTTTGGTTATGTGTATTGAAAGGTCTGTCATTATAATAAGGATCTTCCTTGTTTCCGGTACTTTTGCTGTTGTTGGAATTCCCTCTTGATCCGTTTCTACTATTGTTCGAATTATTCGAGGTGTTATTACCTTTAGTGTTATTGTTATTATTGTTCCTACCATTATTGCCATTACCTTTGCTATTGCTATTACTATTATTAGCTTTCTTTTTATTGTTACTATCATTTTTACCTTTGCTAAAAGTAGACTGTTGAAATAACTCAAACTGTGAAAATAAATCACCAGCTGCACTTTTACCTATTTTAGGTGGTAAATTACCAGGATCTTCTTGATCCTTTAAATCCATTATAACTTCATCCATCCTTCTTAATAATTTCTTATCTGCAGGTTTCTGTTTCTGATAAATAGGCTTATTATGAATACCACTTAACTTTAATGCAGTTTTTAAATTGATGCCTTCTTCAGCTGTCAAAACTGCATTTTTCTTTTTACTTCTATGTCTAGTTCTGTCCCTTTTACCAGGGAAATCATCATCCGAATTATAATCTGCCATTGACAATCAAATACTAGATGCTCTGACAGATCAATACCACACACACACAGTAGGTGGAAAAAACAAAATTTGGAAAGTTATCCACAGATACTGTATGTTCCAGCGTCGTCGACTTTGGCGAGGGTTTGAAGTACCGAACATGTATTTATAGCAACAGAGCACGTCATAGAAAGCATGCAGCTGGTGGATATACGGTATATTGATTCAATGTCGTAGCAATGTGTTTGAAAAGACTAATTGTGGAAAAAATGTACGTGAAAAGTTTAAATTAAAATAAATAAATAAATGCTATATATAAACATATAGAGGAAGAAAGGGAAATATATATATTTTAAAACTTAAACAGGTTGCTGAACTCCTGATCGTGTTCGTTAGGTGTGTCGACAAGATTCATCTCCGTTTCAGTCAGTGCATTGATAGCAGGGAAGGAAAATTCTTCTGCTGAGTTATCTGTAGCATTTATTCCACCATTTGTATTAAATCCTGTAGGTATTGCTGTTATTGGGTTGTTTGATTTAATAGGTGATGGAACTTCAGGGAAAGTAAATGAATCAATATGTATAACATTATCTTCGTTTATTTCATCGTTGGTATTTTTAACAGGTGCAGGTTTCATAGATTCGAAGACATTAGTCTTTTTCTCAGTTGACGCTAGTTTGCTTCCTGTAATGGTTGGAACAGGTTCATTTTTCTGTGGTTTAAAACTGAAAGATGGCTTTACAGTGATGCCATTGGCAATTTTATTAACTGGATTCGGAGTGAAGTTTATTCCTGCGTTGTTTTTCCCAGTTGACTGTGAATTGTCGCCTTTTTTAGTAATTATAGGATCTATTTTAAATAACGGAACTGTTGGTTTATCAATTTGTTTGGGTTTCAAGTCTTTTTCAACAACATGTTCATCAATTTTAACGGATTCTTCTAAAATTTTAACAGGTTTTGGTTCAGCTGATTTTTCAATTTTTTCGTCTTCAAAATTTAAAATATCTAAAACTTTTGATGCAGTCTTACTAATTTTTTTATTCTCTTTTTTAATAATTTGTGGTTTCTTTGTAATCATTTTAATTTCTTTATCTTCATCGCTATCAGTTAAATTTGATAAATCAATTATACCACCGGTATAATCTTTACAATTTTTAGAAACTGGTTTATCGATATTTTTTTCACTATCTTCTTTAACTGTTAAAGAAATTTCATTTTTGTTTAATTCTTCACGTTTTCTGCGTTCGATATATGCCGAAAGTGGTGATACACGTTTAACATTTGAGTTTTTCAATGACGAATAATCGACAATTCTTTTCTTTCTAATACCTGATAAATTACTTCTATTAAAACTTTTATTTGAATTCGGAACATTGAATGATTTATTAGCTTTAGAAACATAAGTAGGTGTTGAAATTCTTACAGGGTCTTTTAAATTATTTGAAGATTTTCTTAAAATTGTTGTTGAATTACCTTCATTAAAAGATGATAAATTTGATTGAAATCTAGAATTGTTGTTAAGGTTATTATTGAATAAACTATTATGATTTATTATAGTACTAGAGTTTCGACTAGGTAATCTAGAATTGTTCCTTGATTGAGATTTTTTAATAAGACTTAAAACGCCTTCAATTTCAATATCGTTTAAAGGTGTGTCACCCTTTTTATTGAAAAATTCAGATAATGTATCGTTTGGATTTTTTGAAAGAAATGATAAATTTGATGTGTTTACCGATAAATCAATTGCAGATATATTAATGTTATCATTTAAGTACGGATTTTTAAATTTATTTAATTTATTATCGTTTTTATCCATAGATTCGTCATTCGGTGTTGGAGTTTCTATATTTTTCTTACTGTTAAAGAATCCTTTTATCTTATTCAATATACTGCCATTGGATTTGGTGTTAGATGCAGATTTTGGAACGTAGTAGTTATTATTGGGATTGCTATTAGTATTGGTTGTATATTTTGGCATTTTATATTAAGATTTTAGTTAGTGGTACCAATCTTGTGACACGGTTAGACAAAGAATCTGATGAAAAAAGAACAAAAAGCAGGGAAACGAGGATGCACCAGAAACACACAATGAATAAAGTTAGACGGTTACCCAGAAATGAAGGATACGTCGTTAGCTCAGAGACACGAGATGCGGTATCAGCAGTACAGATGGTGAAACATAGCTGAAACTGGAACAAACGAAGAAAAAAACGAGAGAGAGAGAAAAAAAAAAATTTGTGTGAGGAAGAGAAGCTTCACGAGAAAAAGGAGAAAGTGCTGGAGCTTCAGCTGCAAAAGATTAAGAGATAGGAAGGAAAGAAGAAAAGAGAGTGCACAGATACACGCTGAACAATGAGTGCAGGGACCGTTGTTGGGGCATTGGCTTGCCAGAGAGATTCATTTCTGCGTACTTTTAAAACCGTTGTTTTGAGCTGCAGCCCATTGACGGTTGATGCAAAACAGGAGGATGGTAAGAAATCAAAGAAATCAAAGAACAAGTCAAACGATGACGAAAGTTTGACGAAGCCATTATACGAGGTTGAACTAGAGGATACTATTTTGTTTCCTGAAGGTGGTGGACAACCGGGTGACCAAGGATTTCTTATCCCAGAAAACGGAGAAGAGAAGATCCACGTGTTAGACGTTCAAAGGAAAAATCTACGAGCAATTCATATCGTTGATAAGCCAATTGAAAAAGATTTGAAAGTTGAAGTTGAAATCGATTGGAGAAGAAGATTGGATCATATGCAACAGCATACAGGGCAACATTTATTATCTGCTATCTTAGATAAGTATGAACTACCAACGCTATCATGGAATTTAGGGGACGTTATCAATTATATCGAGATACCACGTAAATTGACGGAAGAGGAAATTACAGACATTAATCAAGAGATTAACGATGAAATTTTCAAAAATACTGCGATTGAGATAGATGTACCAAAGAATGAATCTATTAACAATGATAAAGGAGTTTTAAGGGTTGTTAAGATTGGAAATTTAGACGAAAATCCTTGTTGTGGTACACATTTATCAAGTATTGGACAAATCAAAGGTGTTGCAATTTTAGGACAGATTAATGGTAAAAATGGATCATCGAAAATTAATTTTGTAACTGGAGACAGAATTTTCAAATTTACAAGAAACCTGTATGATGTAAGCAAGAAACTGATGAACACTTTAAGCAGTGATTTAGAAAATTTGCCGGCAAAGGCAGAAACGTTAGCCCAACAAGCTAAAAAGGGTCAGAATCAAATTCGTAATTTAAACAAAGAGATTGCAAGTATGGAAGCTGATAAAATATTACAATCTATCGAAGAAAATGCTGATAAAGAGGGGAGGGTTTATCAAGTGTACCGTGAAGACGGAGACTTAGAATTCATCAACAAAATCTACGGGGAAGTGAAAGACAAGCTGGAGGCCAGTAGCTCCACAATTCTACTCATTGCAGGGAACGACAAAGACGGTGCCGTAGTTGCAGGTGGCCCCAAAACGGAATCGATTATCGGCGAACTCAAGAAACGGATCCCACTTTTGAGAGGTGGTGGCCGGAAAGGGCCAGGTGGGAAGTACCAGGGTAAGGCCGTATTCTCACACGGTGAACTTGCTGCTGTCAAGGAGTACATGGTATCTCTTGGCTAAACGTCACTATCTGACACTGTCAGTCTGCCAAACGGGGGGTGTGTTGGTGTGTTTCAGACGACAAACTACAAACTGCAAACTACAAGCTACAAACGACACACCGCAATAAGCAAACCCCAGCCTCTGCACACACGCAGACTGCAAAACCGCCAGCATCTATGCCGTGAAGGACTGGCCAACTGGCACTGGCTACCATCCTGCTCCGGAGTGCAACAATGTAACCTTGGAGCCCTACCAACCTACCCCCCCATAATGTGTAAACTGTGTACCACTGATTGTGCACACAAAAACACCCAGGCATCATTTATTTCACACACAACGGACTTAGGTTTATCCGACAGCCGTGCGGCACTTTCTGCAAAAAAGAAAAAAAAATTTTCTCTTTTCTTTTTCTTTTTCTTTTCCTCTCGTTTCTCTGTGTTTTCCCACATTTTGCTATGTGGCACAGCTTACTATCGTGTCACCACAACCAGTGGTCCCAACTGGAGTTTTCCTGGCGGGTGGTTGATTCAATTTGGAGTTCTTATCTTGATTAATCATGTCTTGTTATTGCCCAACTCCAGGAGAAAAATTGTGTTTGTTCAGAGAAGGAAAAAAAAAATAATATAAATACCTAATTCTACTTTCTATTCTGTTTCTTTCACCTTTCTTCCTTTACTATTCGTACTCTACCTTTTTTTTTTTTTTCCTTTACTGCTATCCCCCTGTATTTTCCTTTCTTGTTACTCTGTTTACCAGACTACACTATAATGTCCATTTTAACCCCTACAAAATCACCTTCCAGTGTACTCGCTGATGTTATCAGTAATAATGCTACAGCCTTGGAAAATTTTGCTTTAGAACATGAAACTAATGAAGAAGTCGATGAATTTTTCGATGTTCCATTAGAAGAATTTTTATATGCGGCCAAAATTCAAAGAGAATTAGAGAAATCTGCAGATTACGGTGAAGCTGCTCCAACTATTCCTTTATGGAGTGTTATCAAAACAAAATTATTAAATAAACCTTCTTCAACTTCTACTAATGTTACATTAAGTAAAGAAAAATCTCCTTCAACTGACTCCGATTTAATCGTTAATGAGAAAACTAATGAAAATTTCGATTTAATCAGTGAACCAATTCAAAATTCAAAAGAAAATGCTAATAGAATGTTAAGAGTTGCATCTTGGGGTTCCGTTTTCTATTTAATTACAACAGATATTCTTGGTCCAACTTCTGCTCCTTATGCTATTGCTCAATTAGGTTACGTCCCTGGTGCTTTACTTTATTTCCTTTTCGGAGTTGCAGCTGCTTATTGTGGTGTTTTATTATGGAAACAATTTTTAGCTTTAGACTCATGTAAATATCCTTTAAGAAATTATGGTGATATTGTTGGTAGAATTTATGGTAGAAGAACAAGATATGCAATTGATTTTTTCCAATCTGTTCAATTATTTTGTAATGTTGCTGTTATTATTTTAGGTAATGGTCAAGGTTTATCACAAGTTGCAAAAGGTAAAGGTTGTTATACAATTTTAATTTTTGTTTGGGCAATTGCAGGTTCTATTGTTGGTCAAATTAAAACATTAGCAAAATTTGGTTTCTTAGCAAATGCTGCTATTTGGATGAACGTTTTCGTTATTATTGCAACAATGGCTTGTGTTTCTGCTTTCCCACCAAATTATGTTGCTGCTTTAGGTACAACTGGTGCAGTTAAAGGTGATATTATAACTAAAGTTATTATTTCTGGATCTGGTAAAGAATCATTTCAAAGTCAACTTAATGCTTGTATGAATATCGTTTATTCTTATGGTGGTGCATTGGTCTTCATTGAATTTATGTCAGAAATGAAAAGACCTTGGGATTTCTGGAAAGGTATGGCTTGTGCTCAATTATTCATTTTCTCAATTTATTTAATCTTTGCTATGGTTGTTTATGCTTATCAAGGTCAATTTGTTATTAATCCTGCAAATCAAGGTATCTCTAATTATGGTTGGCAAACTGCTACTAATATTATTAATTTAGTTTCTGCTTTAATTGCAGCTGGTCTTTATGGTAATGTTGGTATTAAATGTTTATACACTTCAGTTTGTCAAAGATTCTTTAAATGGCCTTCATTAGAATCTAAAAAAGGTCGTTTAATTTGGACAATTTTCGTTTGTGTTTATTGGGCAATTGCTTTCGTCTTTGCTGCTGCAATTCCAAATTTCTCTTCACTTGTCTCTTTAATCGGTGCTGTCTGTATTTTACAATTCAGTTATACATTCCCATTTATTATGCAATTTGGTTTTGATATTCAACTTGGTGCAATGGAAGCAGATGGTGAATATGATCATGAAAATAAAATTACTCATAGAATCGATTCATGGAAAAACTGGTCAAGATATTCAAGAGGTTTCAAACAAAAATGGTTCTTAAATACTTGCCATTTGATTTTATTCCTTGCCTCTGCTGCTACCGCAGCTTTAGGTATCTATGCTTCTTCAATGTCTTTGAAAGCTGCGTTCCAAAGTGGTACTACAACTTCATTCACTTGTAAATCTCCAGTTACATGATTTTTTTTTTTGCTACCGTTGTCTCTGTTGGCTTCCATAATATATTTTTCTCAGTTTTTTTTGTATTTCTATCGTTTATACAATACTTTTACAATCTTAATAATAATCTTAATAATTTATATTTTGCGTGCGTATTATAATTATATATGTCTCTATATATAAATTATAGAAGAAAAGACAGGGCGGAAATAAGGGTATTGTAAATTCATGTCTCTAGTATTCATTCTGTGCGTCTAACAAGCTTGTTTTTAATAAAATCCCAAAATGAATGATTATAATAACTAGTTGATTGCCTGTTAAAATCTCTAAAATCTGTTATTGATTGTCTTAAAGTTAAATCTTTTTTTTCAATATCTTTTAAATTCTTAATCAACTTATCAAATAAATTTCTTTTAAGTATATTGTCATCATTGTTATTATTTATATATAATGTTTGATTAGTATTACCTAATATATCGGTTTCGTTATGACTACTTTGTAAAGTCGTATCAAATGGTAAATATATTGTTCCATTTGTGTCACTTTTAAATGAATAAATATCAATCGGAATAGCTTGGTCACCATTTTCTTCATATATTTCATCATCATCCTCATTATCGTTATTATTACTTTCACTTGAGTAATATAATTGGTTATATGTGTCAATACAGTTCTCACATACAATTTCATTAAAATTCGAAACCGTTTTAAAATACTGTTTTTGTATAAAAAGTGGGATTTCACATACAACGCATTGAATTGTAATTATATCCTCTCTATCAGTTTCTATATCTTTCTTATTATAATTGTTGTTTAAATCTTGGCATAATGATTGAATATATAAATCTGTAGTTGTCGTACCTTCAAATATTTTAGATTCTGTTTTCAATGTTCCAACATTATTATTATTATTATTATCATAATCATTTGATTGCTCTAATACCAGACGATAATCATAAAATTCACTTTGATAATCTAATGATGATGGTTGTGTATTATTCTTCGAGTTTCCAGTAACAATATTTCTACTATATGAGGTGGCAGTAGAACTATTCAAAGATTGTTTAATAATGGTGGTATTCAAACTTGAAAAAGATTTTGTTGCCAATTTTGTATCATTTAAAAAATTTTTAAGTTGTTGAATTGAACGATTCTTCTTCTTCTGTTGATATAATGAAAATGTAGATTTTGAATTTTTAACTGTGTTTATATGATTTTCATTTTTCTTTGGTTTTATGTAATCTTCAACCAATAACAACTTCTGGGAATTTATATTCTTGCTGTAGTCACCATCACCATCACCATCATTGTTCACATTCTTCTTTTTATTTAATTTTTGTGTAAATCCCACATCTGGCCTAGGGAATAATGTTAGTGTTGTGCTATCTAATAAATCTAAATTGGAGGATTTCTCTTGTAGTATAGGATAATTAATTGTAAAATTCGATTGCAATCGACTAAACTGACTATGATGATTTCCTACCTTTCCTACCATCTCTATAAGGAGCAGTGTACAATGATTGCTATCATGAAAGATCACTAGCTAGATAAAAAAAAGAAATAGTTCAAACTTTGTGTTAAACCACTTGGAAAGTACAGGGTACAGGTCAAACTGCTCACGTCTCCTGTGTTGTTTCACCAGTTGTAAACAATGTACCTGTCATATTCCCAGTGTTAGTGATCTGCGTGTGTTTACATTTCCTGAAAATGTCCGAGGGTCGCGTTTTCAGGTTTTTTTTTATTTTGTTTTGGCTCGCAAAAATTGCCAAATGTGTTTACGTGTGGATATGCCAGGAGCAGATTTGGGTTTAAACGAAAGAAAGAAATGAGGTATACATATTATTATATATATATATATTTATATTTATAAGATAAAAAGAAAACAAATTTAGTTTTTTTGTATAGTTCAACAAAAGATTGGAACAGCTCTGTTTTTCTTCTTTAATAAATAGTACTGATGAATTAATATTAATAAAAAGAACGGTTTAATAAAACAATATAATATACTTATAAACATTTTTATGTTACTATGTTATTTAGAACATAGCAACAAATGAGATAATCAATGCAAAAAATCCGCTGTTCAATTTGTTATTTGAAGCTGCTCCATAATACTGATCGAAACTTGATTCAGTTGGTAAAATAACCGATGTTGAAGTTGTTGGGGTATATGTTACTTCAGTAGTTTTTGATGATGATTTTAAAGTTTCAGAACTTGATGTGGTTAATTGGTTTTCTGATGATTTATTATCTGTAGACGATGTGCTAATCACTGTAGAAGTTTCAGTTTCAGTTGTAGTGTTTGGAGGTAATGAAGTTGAAGAAAATGAGGAACTGTCGGATGGTGGCAAAATTTCAGAAGTTGTAGAAGGAGGAATGTCAATATCTGGTGGTGTTGTATTCATTGATGAAGAAGAACTAGTAGTAGATTCAATTGATGTACTATTACTTGGTGAAATAGGTGACGATACTTCTGTTAACTCACTTGAAGTAGAAGATTTTGTTGGAGTATAATGTGTTGAAGTTGAAGAACTATTGAAAAATCCCGAAAAAGATGATGATGAACTTTCAGTGGATGTAATATCAGACGAAATGGTACTGTCTGAAGTGGTTGAATCAGATGAAATAGTACTGTCTGAAGAGGAAATATCAGATGAAACAGTGCTATCAGAAGTGGTTATATTTGAAGATGTAGTAGTTTTTGTGGTAGTTATATCAGATGAGGTGATACTTTCTGTAGTAGTTATATCAGATGAAGTGGTGCTATCAGAAGTGGAAACATTGGAAGAAGCTGTACTTTCTGAAGTAGTTGTTTCTGAAGATGTGGTATTATCAGATGAAATAGTGCTATTAGATGAAATAGTGCTGTCAGAAGTGGTTGAATCAGATGATATGGTAGGAATAACTGGCTTAGATGAAGTAGAAGAGCTAGTTAGTGATGATGATTTAGATAATGAAACTGATGATGAAGTTAAAGATGAATTTGAGCTAGTTTGAGATGATGAAGTAGATGGTGT